>CM076081.1:15541942-16141942 GCA_038088235.1 Zacco platypus | reverse complement strand
GTGACGTAAGAGCTTTATAGATGGCTTCATTTCCCTTTCATCACACACTATAACAATATAACAGTGAAAAATCACATCTTCATGTAATATCGCAAGATCCATCCATCATCCTTATAGAAAGCTCTCATTTAAACTATTTACTCATTCCAGGCTATCATTTGGTAGTGACCCTTATCATCCGATTTTAAACATACTACTACTATCATTAGACTGTAACTATCTCCATTTTTGCTCTCACTTGACCCTGCTATTCTATTTTTCTTCTTTTTCTTTTTGATTAACACGCCTAGTGCTATTCTAAAAGCACTCTAACATCTCTTTTTTTTCCATTTTTTTCTTGAATAACAATCCCTGATGAATATTTTTAATCACCTTGCCTTTTTATTAATTTTATCTACTGTTTTATTTTCATTGGGATGTGTGCATATAAACTGGAAAAGAAAAAACTTGAATGCTGGCTTGACACACCTTTATCTAAACATTTTAAACCCGATTTGAAAAGGTTATAGTTATGGAAAACTTATATGTAGGTTATTTAGCGCTTATGTACATCCTTAGGCAGTTTGAAGAGACATTTGTAGACCAAATATTATAATCCTTCTGAATGCTTGGACCATTTATAAAAAAAAAATTGATTTTATGGGTGTGTATTGAATAGTTAGACAGTTTAAAGAGAGATTTGAAATTTGAATTGTACATATGCTTTTAATACTCCCATTGCTCCCAGTGTGTTCTGAATGATTACTTGGGCACTATAGGTGGTTGCTAGGGTGTTTTGAGTGATTTTTAGTCAGTTGCTGGACAATTGCTTGGTCAGTCCAGGTAGTTGCTTGGACATGGTTACAAAGATTATCTGAGTCAAGTCACCTTTATTTATATAGCGCTTTTTACAGTGCAGATTGTATCAAAGCAGCTTTACACTGATAAGATAGATAAAACCTACTAAGTCAGAAAAGGATGAAGGTCTGTGCCAAGTTTGGTGGACACTGCATGAAAGCCTTAAGAGGAATCACTTCATGAATCAAAGGGAGTCCAAGAAATTTTGGGAATTTTATGGGCCTCAATTGATAAAACGTACATTAGAAAAGATATAACGCACTAATAACAGTAACAGTTACTGGAGGAGTCTGAAGGTTGGTACCAAGTTTTATGAATGTAGTTTGAAAGCTCTAATGAGTGATATAAGAATATGTAATATAATATAACAATATTAGATATTAGTATATGATTAGTTCATTCCATTATCAGTGTCGTCATGTCATTATACTGCCTCTTAACAGCCATCAGTCTTTTCTTCTTCTTCTTCTTCTTCTTCTTCTTCTTCTTTTTTTTTTGGTTCCCACTTCCTTTTTCATTTTTGGTCATTTTTGGCATTTTAAATGTGGGAGAGATGAAAAACTGGAATTCCATTTTGTTTTATTGAGCTGCTTTATTGGGCGTTCCTCTTTAGTACCAGTACAAGAAGAAGTTTGAGGAAAGTAGGGGTCACTACCTTATGATACCCGACACACCTGAGCAGCTTCACCACAAAGAGGCCTCAGAGCTCCAAAGTCACGTAAGTCACATATCGTTCTGGAGCTTTCTGCAGCTGACGTCACCTGCTTCTTTGTGTGATTCTTCACATGTTGAACCTGTTTGTTTCATTTCAGCAGCCTTGTCAGTGTTATGCAGCTAAATCAGATTTATTCATCATTTATATTTTATTTGTTTGGGTTAGTTTGTGCTGTAAAACTGCTTTACAAGGACTTGTCTGTACGTTATGTAAGGACAAAGTTGTAAAAACGAGTCACTCCTTCATTAAAGCCTGAGACATTTTATATTGTGAAAACACCATAAACATCCATTGTATTTTATGAATTTTCCACACCGTTGAGCCTATAGTTAACTCTCTTTCTGGAGTCTCAGTTTGCTTAGCAACATTATATGGCAGATTAATTGACATCCATTATTTTAAAAAATACAGCTTAAAAAAAGATTCAGTTTGCAAACAAACCTGTGGTCTTTGCTTAACTCTTTCCCTGCCAGCGTATTTTAAGAAAGTTGCAAGCCACCGCCAGCATTTTTGATTCTATATATCCACATATTTTATTGTATGAACAAGCAATATATCAAACGAAAGAACAGAACCATTTGCATTAAAAAAAATCATGCATTCTAGCTTTATTATCAGCACTTGAATATGGGTAAGTTTAATTAAAAAATACACATTCAATACATAGATAAAATAGATTGAGTCCACCAACACCCCTAATGGTTGCACAGTCCTGTAGCTCATCCTGGGTCGACATTTCATTTAATGTTGATCATGTTATTTTACATATACATTTGATTACATATAGATTTCGCTTGTTTCTGCATCTTCTTCGCATGTGTTTTGATCAAGAGATTCAGTACTCGTTGAGAAGACGTGTTAGCTCCCCCAGCATATAACACGGTCAGAAAGCCAGAAAATCGTCAATGGCGGGGAAGCGATTTCTCACAAATGACGGAAATTTCCGTCAGTGGCGGGGAAAGAGATAACAAGCATTATTCAGTAAACCACTAAATGAATCAGTTCAGCTTTTTTCTCTTTGTATGTTATTTACCTTTGGGCTTTTCTACAGGTGAAGTATAAGGAGAAATATGAGAAGGAAAGAGGCAAAGCCATGCTGGACTTTGAGACTCCTACTTACGTGACTGCTAAGGAGGCTCAGCATATGCAGAGTCAGGTAAATATTGCTGCCAAAGCTCAGTGTATTCAGTGCGAAACAAATGGTAGCTTATATTGCTCAAGTATACTCTGGAACCCAGTGTGAATGACTGAGAAATACTAAGTAAAATGCAAACAGTACGCTTTGATGAGGATACAAATATTGTGACGCTGGTAAGTAATTGGGACACCACCATTCCCAACTAGGACCCATGGATTTATGGTAGGCATTTGTGTGTGTTAGGTGCTTATAGTTATGGCTGTTTTGATAGTGTCACTGTACAACACACTGATGGGAGAAAACATTTTGAATGAACGTCAAGATACTCAAAACTTTGAACTGTGTCACACTCTTCGACTGAGGAACCATGTGTGACCGTGGTGTACTAGACCCTGAAGCTTCATGTATCTCCCACTCTTCTATATTTGTGGCGGATAGAAAGAGTATAAGAAGGACTTTGAGATGACAATGAAAGGAAAGAACCTCTCTGGGTTGGAGGTCACCCCTGCCATGATGCATGTCAGACACGCCACGAAAATTGTTAGCGAGGTAACACAAAGCCCTTATATTCTCTTCCTTCCATCCTGGTAATAATACTAAGACCACATACACATTATAATCCTTACATGAGTGTCTTCCAGTTACACCCAAGTAGGTTATGGTTAGCATGCATGAACCATCCTTCCGCTGTAATACACTCTCAGTAATCCACTTCCTCTTCCAACATCTGTGTGTGTGTGTTTGTGTGTTTTCTGTTGTTGCTGGTTTTAACAAGGTTCCAAGTCATGAAAAACCTGGACATATTAGGGATTTTCATTTCAGGCCAGAATTTCCAGGTTTCCAGGTTTCCAGGCCTGGAAAAGTTAGGAAAATGATCAAAATCCTAAAAATTAATGATTTTTATATATATATATATATATATATATATATATATATATATATATATATATATATATATATATATATATAGTCACTAAGTTATGCTTGTCTCACAATATATCATTATGCAGTCTCTCTTTCAAATTATTTTATTGGTATTTTAATTTTCATGTTTGACTGGAAATGTCATTGAAATTCATTGATCAAAAAGATCTTGGAACCCTGTTATTACGGTTTTCATTTTTTATGGTGAAATGTCTTGGTTTTAAACATGTTCACTGTATTTAGTTACCCTGTGCATGCACATAAACTAACATTTGATTTTATTTGATTTGATTTGACCCTCTTTAGATCTTGAATACAATCAAAGTTTCCCTTGTCATGCACATGAAGTAACATTTTATTTTATTATTTTTTAATATTTTTTAATTATTTTATTTTAACCTCTTTAGGCCTTGGTTACCATAACTATTCAGTTACCCTGAATACTCATACTCATGCATTACGCCGAGTATGCAAATGAAATAACATTTTATTTTATTTTATTTTAACCTCATTAGATCTTGTTTTGGCTTTAAAATTATATGAATGCTGCAATAAGAATGTACATGTTAAAGAGTCTCAGACATTGTTTTTGTCAATGTTCATGCCTGTGATATATTGTATATGTCTTCATCAGGTTGCTTTTCAAACTCAGCAATGCCTTTGCTCTAAGTAGATTATGTTCACTTGTTGTGTATGGACAACATGCACCTTGATTATATTCTCAGTGTGAAGCTTTATCTCAAACCAGAGCAAATGCTTGGTGAGGTTGAAACGTCAGTGGGCGCAGTACTGTGTCTGTCTGTGTGTGCTATGTGTCTGCAGTATTTCTGTTCTTCTCCGCCCTGTAGAAAGAGTACAGGAGGGATCTAGAGGAAGGGGTGAAGGGTAAAGGGCTTACAGTGCTGGAGGAAACTCCTGAGTTACTGAGAGCAAAGAATGCTACTCATATCCTGTGTGAGGTAGGATGACTGAAGCTCAAACTGACTTATCTTACCGGTACTCCTCTCCCACAATGCCTCTTCCTCCTCATCACACTAATCAGACAGAAACTAGTCGTTTTGCCTGTTGCTAATGATAAAACTAATCAAGATAATGGACTTTCTCTATAAAGTGCCATCTAACCAGGTTTGGTAAGACAATTCAACTCATCCCACTGAGATTCCCACTAAATGTCGTTTTGTCTTTCAATTCTAAATGTTCTTCTTTATTTTTCTTAGTTTTCCTTCACAGCCTTGATGTTAATATCATCTAATTTTTCTTCTCCTTCTTTTTTATGCTGCTTTTTATTGTCTTTGTAGCCCACTGGAATGTTTCTTGGTGTGAACGTAAAGATCACTGATAAACAAACATATAGACATGATCTAACTTCTGCCCAATTCCTGCAGAGAGAGTACAAGAAATCATTGGAGCAAGAGATCAAGGGAAAAGGCATGTTGGCTTTGGCCACTGACACTCCAGACTTTTTGAGGGCAAGGAACGCCACAGATATCCTCAGTCAGGTACAAAGATGATCTCCAACCCATCAATTCATTATTTCAGAGGTGATTCCCTCAGTTAACACCAACATTTCAACAACACATTGATTGCTGATTCATTTGTTTTCCAGGCCAAGTACAAGCAGAGTGCCGAGCATGACAGAGCCACATACACCACAGTCATTGACACCCCTGACATCCTCCACGCTCAGCAGATCAGGAACATTGTGAGCCAGGTATGAAGGTTGCTTCTTTGAGAAATGTCCTTTTTTCTTTAAATAAAAATACGTTTTTAATGTTTATTGCTAATGTAGACAATTACCTATTTTTACAAAGCATTAAGACGTTTGGAGCTGTATTTAGACACATTTTGGTATAAAATATTATTATATTACATATAACAATGTATAGAAAACAAAGCAGTTCATATCATTTTTCAGCTTGACTCCCTGAGGTTGATGATGGTCAGTTTATGAAAGTTAGTCATTAACACTTTTTACTATTTGTTGAAAAATGGACTTACTAGTACAGTTTTAGGATCTGTTTTGTACCTTATTCATGGAAAGTGCTATAATGCTACTATCCAGAACCTCTGTTTTTATAACCGTTTTATGATTTTTATGATTCGACTTTATATTTATCTAATAGAAAAAGTACAAGGAGGAGGCTGAGAAGACCATGTCACACTATGTGCCTGTGTTGGACACTCCTGAGATGCAAAGAGTGCGTGAGAACCAGAAGAACTTCAGCACCGTAAGTGTTTCTCCATGGACTGGCCATATTGTGTTCCTGTTGTATTCATCTTAGCCTAAATGTGGTATTTGTATTCCTTTATTGTCTTTGGTCCCTGTCTTTCATGTGTTTGTCTTTGAAAAATAAAGAAGAGAGACTGATATTAAAGAATAGGCAGATTGGTTATGTGGCTTAGTTAGTTTATTTTATTTTAATAATACACAATTCTCTTGATTTTGAATGAATCTGAACACTTTTGGTTGCACTGTTTTCTCTTGTTGCATTTTTGTGTCATTTTTGACTGCCTTTGTGCTCTTTTCTTTTTAGCTTCAGTACCAGATTGACCTTAAAAACAGTAAGGGCAAAGTTTCAGCAGTAAAGGACACTCCTGAAATGCTTCGTGTTAAAGAAAATACAAAGAATTTCAGCTCGGTACCTACTGCATAAATGAGTATATTTTTTCCCAATATTCTAACCCCAATTTTTTTTTTTTGGTCTTTTTTTCTTTTCTCATTTCTTGCTTTACACCACCTTTTCCTTTTTTCTTTATTACAACAAGTTAACATTTCTTGACATCCTGTTCTTTTGACATAATATAAATATAGATATCCTAAACAGACCTTAGTCTAATGTAGCCATTAACTTAGTCATAAACTAGCAAAGCCACTAACAGTGATCATCAAATTTGATGCTGTTGACCTTTCTTCACCCTAAACAGTAGCTCTAACCATTTTACAAGCTTAATATTTACGTATTTTACCTCTTTGGTTTGTATATGTCTTGTGTGTTTGAAATGTTTTAGTTTCTTTGTCTTCTCAATTGTTTGGTTTGTTTTTATGTTGCGAGGACACATCCTGAAGCGTCTCCAGACAAAACAAATGAAAGTTTCTTATCCTAAGATAAAAACCCAATGTTAATGCCTCATTATGCTTGTACAATTCTAAAGATCCAGTACAAAGAGGAGCTTGGGCAAGGAACAGCCATTTCTGAAACCCCTGAGATGGAGAGGGTTAAACGCAATCAGGAGGCTATTAGCACGGTACACTGTGTTGTGACGCCACCATTCACCCTCCTTCCCTTTGGAATGCCCCCAGAAAACAACATAATGCCTCCTTTAACTGCAATTTTAATCAAAATTCTGTCAGCATTCTCAAAAAATTTAATGTCAAACATATTCATTTTAATATAGATCATCTAATACGAAGTCATAATTGTAAATACATTTTTCACATTTTTTCCTTTTAAATAGCCATTGCCTCCCATCATTTTAAATAACATATCATAACATGGTCAATATATTTATCCATCTTCATCCGACACTAGTTCCAAGACTTGACTGGTGTTGCATTGGTAAATATATTCAACCTCCCCTCTCTTTTTCCCCCTTTTTCCCCTTTTTCCCCTTTTCTTCCCATTTTCTTCCCATTTTCTTCCCATTTCTGCATAAATATGTCAATTCTCTTACTTTATAACTAATTTGAACCTGTCAACTATTTCATGCTGCTAATGGACCTGAAATGTGTATTAGATTAAATACAGGGATTCGCTAAGTCGAGGCATTTCTATACCTGACCTTCCTGAGGTGAAGCGTGTACGGGAAACTCAGAAGAACATCAGCTCGGTAGTGTTTTTCTCTTTGAGAAGACTCCTCCTTTAATCATTTTACTGTATACTCTCATTCTTCATCTTTATCATTCCTTAAACTCTCATTTTCCCCCTTCTTCAGCTTAAACATCGCTAATAGACCGAAAGCTCCTCTTCATTATTTTATGTATTTTTTTTCCTCCATACTTTACCGTTCAAAATTTTTGGAGTCTGTGAGATCTTATGCTCACCAGGGCTGTGTTTATTTAACCAAAAACACAGTAAAAACAGAAATGTTCTGAAATATTATTAAAATTTAACAGAACTGCAAATACATTTTAAAATGTTATTTATTCCAGTAATGCTGAATTTTCAGTGTCACATGATCATTTATCCTTATGATTCAAAAATTCTGATTTGCTGCTTAAGAAACATTTCTTATTATTATTAATGCTGAAACAGTTGTGCTGCTTAATATTTAAATGGAAACCGAGATGCATTTTTTCATGATTTAAAAGAGCAGTTATTTGAAATAGAATTATTTTGTAGCATTATAAATGATACTTCATGTTACTTTGATCAACTTAATGCTGTATGAAAGCATACATTTCTTACTTCTGACCCCAAACTTTTTAAAGTCTTCATACCTCACACCATATGACCAAATTATTTACCCTACCGCTTTGTTTTCTTGTTTGAGATCCACGTTATTTTTCTGACATTTTACATTTTCAATTCTTTTGTTTTCTTGTTTGTTTCATTGAAACGATTTTTTATATCTTTTTGTTACACACTGATATTTGAAGATTATACACATTAATAAGTCATTATTTGTTTTTTGTTTATTTTTGCCCCATTGCCTCTACTTGTTTAAAGATCCAATACAAGGAAGATTTGGGAGGAGGAACAGCTATTTCAGAAACGCCAGAGATGGAGAGAGTTAAACGCAATCAGCAAAATATTAGCACGGTACACTGCGGTGTGACCCATTCCCACCCAAAAAACATTCCCTGTTCCTCGTCTCTCCATCATCCAAGAAAACCCTTTAGCCTCCATCTGTTTGTACTAGTCCCTCTAGTGACCCTAAGAATAAGTCACTACATCAAATCATTCATAACAATAGTTGTAACTCTCGTGTAGCTCATGTGACAAAATCCTGTATTCCCTTTTTTCAGTAATACTTAGTATTTATTTAGTTGTGGGCTATTAATTAGCAACTGATTCTTCCATGTAATAATTAGATTCCAGGCCATAAAAAGTTAGTTTAATTGGTGTTTGCTAACTTTATTTTTACAAAACCTTGCAGGTAATATCTAGTTTCAACTTTGTATTGTTGATCAAAAACATTATCAGTTCATTACCAACAATTGCTTTGCTCCAAAACCTAGTAAGCTGCCTACCGAGGGAGCATTTTAAGGCATCATAGGCACTTTCCCGACCCAAAAGCTGCTATGAAAAGTTGACAACTTTATGCTTGAGTATTACGCAGTGGGTCAAGTCTCTGATGCTAAATGCTTTTTGTGTATTACATAATATATTATATAAAAAGAGATTTACAAATATTCCTCTTACGAGCACTTGTAATGCAATTTTAAAAGGCGGACACAGACTAGGATTTGGAACAGAGCTTATAATGTTGTGTATGTCATCTTTGTGAATGTTTGTTCTGTCGCTGTCTAGTTCATGTTTGTGTTGTTTATTTGATATGTCATAATTAATTCTTGGGTAGATAAAATACAAGGATTCACTGGGTCAAGGCACAGCCATCCCGGACCTCCCCGAGATGAAGCGGGTCAGAGAGAACCAGAAGCACATCAGCTCGGTAGTGGAAGCTCCACAGGGTTTACCTGAGAGTGACTCTATTCCCCTTTAACTCTTCCTTCATTTTGCACTCTTACAATGCTATCACTGATGCAAAACAAATGAAGCATATAAAATGTAATGCTTAAATCTCATTTTCATCTAATGTAATTCACATCATATTCCACCATAGTTAGGTCCCCTTTTGCTGTGAGTTCAAACTTATGGGATTATTCAACACGCAACTCCAAGCATTGTTCTTAATCCAAAATGAAACACCAGATGTCCCATATTTGATGTTTTCCCTTCCCAACCAGTTTCCTTTTTAAATCTGGGATATAAGCTCATTGTGTGTTGTGTGTGATGTTTGATGTGACTCTCCAGACTGAGACTCTTGCGTCGGTCATGTTGTTTTGTGTCTGACTGGCCTCTGGGGGCGCTGTTGTTTTCTACTCTAGGTTTTGTATAAGGACCTCTCTGCCAAGGGAACGCCTGTGGTGTTCACTCCAGAGATGGAGCGGGTCAAACGGAACCAAGTGCAGATTAGCTCGGTACTCACAGCCACAGGACATGAGTGTGTGTGTTTGCCACCTGTAAATGTAACCACTCTAATATCCCCATTTCACATCAGAGGCTAATAATATTAACTTTATTCTTCCATATACTGAATTTAATTCTATAATTTATCATCATCACTACAAAACTTCATCTCGGGGCCCATTTTCTTTTAATCCATCCCTCCGAAGATCCTTCTAATTCATCCGTCTGAATTCACCGTAACACCCAGGGTTGTGCTGTTGGATGTTATATTCATGTTCTTTGTGTGTCCTGATTTCCCGGTGTGTCCTCCACAGGATCTTGACACTTAATCATAATCATGGTTTCTAATGTATGTATTTGTTGTGTTGTCTTTTGTCCAGGTTCTGTACTCTGACAGCTTCCGTAAACAGGTGCAGGGCAAGGCCGCTTTTGTGCTGGACACCCCTGAGATGAGACGTGTTAAAGAAACCCAGCGTAACATCTCTGGAGTAAGATGACACTTACATCTTGGCCTTCATCAACATATTGCAATGTACTGATTTTTCGATATTATACGAAAGTAAGCCCCTAAACATTTTTAAAACACTAGGCATCATACACTTGTTGACTTTTAAATAGTTACAGAAAAACTGGGCATCATACACAAAACAACTGAGGTTCACACACGACCACACACTACCAGACTTTCAAGTCATTCTGAACACAACCAAGTAACATGCACATTGCTGCATGACAAATGAAAACAATATGAGTTGTAAATCAGTTAAAAATTTCAAACATGTTTGATATCCTCCCTCTGGATGGACTCAAAGTCTGAAGCTTAAAAAAAACAGAGTCTGTACCTATAATTCACAACACGGTTTCCTCAACTCCGCCTGCCCAAAATCTGCAGACTGGCTCTGGCACTGACATAATTTAATTATTTTTTATTTACTGTGCCCTTGTAATCTCTGATCAAAATAACTTCCTCTTGAAACGACATTTCTTCTCTTCACTGATAACGTGTTTACTGCCGCAAGGACAGGACAACCTGTCAATCTCATGAGATCACAGCAATTGCAAACCACAACCATCCTATCAATTTCCAGTGAACAAAATCAAGTCCCGCCCTACATTTCTTTCTCATTTGAGAAGCTGTTTTGCTCAGATATACCTCACGATAGTTCAAAGACAATCAAAACTTCCCACTTTAAACGGGTTGTTACTGTAGCAGTTTTTTTTTTCAAGTCTCCCGCCTCATGTTTTGGTGACTGTTGGTCCTTTTAGGTCAGATACCACCAGGACTTTGAGAAGAGTAAGGGCAGCTTCACCCCCACCATCTCTGACCCCATAACTGAGCGCGTGAAGAGAAACACCCAGGACTTCAGTGACATCAGCTACCGCGGCATCCAGAGACGTGTGGTGGAGATGGAAAGGAGACGTGCAGAGGAACACGATCAGGAGACCACCACTGGTCAGCTGACACATACACACTAAACACACACAAACTGATTTCTCTTCCTATAAATCTAGAAAAGCATGACATCAACAAATGATACACAAAAACCAAATGAGTTTTGAATGGAGACATTCACTAAAACAATGTTGTCTTTTTCTCAAAGACCTGCGTGTGTGGCGCACAAACCCTGGCTCTGTCTTTGACTATGACCCTGCCGAGGACAACATCCAGTCCAGAAGTCTTCACATGATGTCAGGTGGGTCATTCGTTTGTTGTTACTGTATCAAAAGGCCTAATTACTCAGCTCTCTGAATTCTGATTGGACAATATTGATGTTCTGCTCTCAGATACGTTTAATGACCGCCAAACTATAATGACTGTACGTTATTCCTTACACTCTACACTGTGGTTGTATGTTTATCTGCCACCTTCCTTGATTGAAGAGGAGGGAACATTGACATGTTTCTCCCATTATTTAGTCCAAGCCCAGCGCCGCAGCAAGGAGCACTCCCGCTCCACCAGTGCGATGAGTGGAGTGGGCGATGAGAAGTCAGAGGTGTCTGAGAACGTGGACCACCATGCATCCCTCTACAGCAATGGCTTCGGTGTCTCCACTTTGCATGGTAAAAGTGCTTTAAATGTTTAAAATGCTTAATTTCTTTTGTCCTCAGGTTTGGATTAATACAGTTGGTATGAGATGAAAATTCACCCTATTTTCTCAGTGCATGTTATTGATCTTTTTGTGAACAATTCATCCATGTATGCTTCATTTTTTTAAAACATTGAACTTGACCTCGTAATGTTTGATCATTACAATCTTCCAATGAAAATGATGCTACTAAATGATACCGGACTATTTAGTCTGTGTAAACCTCCACAATCAGCTGCAAGTTCATTCATTTTGAGTGCTGTGTCCACATCTCAATATCCAATTAGTTTCATCGCAACATTAAGGATGGACAAAAATAAATGAACAAATATATTTAAAAAAAACTTGCTTATGCTAAAATCCATGCCAAGGTTCATATTGATAAAAAGAGTCACACGGAAATGTGCTTAGTGCCATAGTACTGTAGGTGTTTGGAAATATAAGCAATTTTTGCCACACACCATTCTCAAGAAAAAGATTTGGACATTGACTGCTGCTTTTTTCTGTTAATGACATTAATTAGGCGCCATTTACAAGGTGGAGATCTGAAACCATTCAGCTGCGCACAATCTCAAGATCATTTGCATAAATTTCACATCTGGAAGAGAGGTGTATGCACGTTTTTTGTGCATACATTCGTTCTCTGAATCACACGATCACACATCTGAGAAATGATCAAATGTAAGATGGTCTCCCACCTGAAAAGTACTAATTGGAAACTGCTTGTACGAAGTTAAGAAAAAAGCCCAACTCTGAATGCTAATTAGCTGAAGAGAGATATGTGCAATTAAATCTGCTGTTTTCTCATATAGGATACACACAGGCCAAGACTGTTGAAGTTCAGCAGAGATCCTCCTCTGTGGCAACACAACAGACCACCGTTTCTTCTGTCCCCTCACATCCCTCAACCACTGGAGTGAGTACCAATGCCAGCTTCAATGACACGCTAGTATACTAAACTCTATGCATATACTCTACAATATCTAAACAGTAACAACATATTTCATATAGTGAAGCCGGTCTTTAATATTTCCTTCTTTGCCCTAAACAGAAAACTGTCCGTGCCATGTATGACTACGCTGCTGCTGACAATGATGAGGTGTCCTTCAAGGACGGTGATGTCATCGTGAACGTGCAGTCCATCGATGAGGGTTGGATGTATGGCACTGTGCAGCGTACTGGGAAAACCGGGATGCTGCCCGCCAACTATGTGGAAGCCATCTAAATACAACTGCCCTTTCAAACTCCTTGTGGATGGGGGAGTTTGATATCCACCAAGACAGAAACAAGCATTTGTGTACTAATATTAGTCTAAGTAGTTACGCTACTGTCCGTCATCATTACTGTTATGAAATTTCGTTTTTGCCCATGTCACTGAGTCTATTGTGGTTGTGGCATGAGAACCTGACAAACTATACATACCTATTTAAGTCACAGACAATTGTATTTATCTTTTTGTTCTATTCTAACAGTTAAGTAACTGGAGCCCATTATTTTTGTATATTGCAATCACACTACATTCAATGAAGGCCATCCTACAAGTTTTAACAATTAATGTTTCGCACAAAGAGAGATGGGCTCATGGTTCACTTTATACACGAAAAAAGGAAAACCAGAAGTTCAGTGTTTTATAAAAACCGAACAGAGGCACTAAAGTTGCTACACATAAAAATGAAAAAGAAAATAAAAACTTGAAAATGTTTAGGACATATCATCAGTTCCTCTACAGTGAAAATGTATTGATTTAAAAACAAGCCTCCTCCCTCCCTTGCTGAAGGCTGGACACTATTTGCATGTGTGTTTTGTTTCTTTGATTCTGTAGGTGTGGGGTTAGAGGATGTATACCTTGAATCAGTAGCTAATAAAGCACACCACGCTTCTGCAGTAAATCTGTTTTCTGTCATGGATTGGTGACATTATTGGTCAACAACGTAGGGGTTTTGAAGTCTGAAATATATCATAGGATAGTTCACCCAAAAATGAATATTCATTTACTCACCCTCAAGTCATGCCAAACCTGTAACTTTCATTTATCTTTGCAACACAAATGTTGATATTTTTAATATTTGCAACTTTTTGTCCATGCATTAAAGTAAATGACAGAATTTTATTTTTGGAAGAACCATCCCTTCAATAGTATTTAACCCATATTCCTTTAATCTGTGAAACCATCCCATAATGTCTGCTTCTGTTAAAGGGTTAGTTCACCCAAAAGTGAAAATTGTCTTTAATTACTCACCTTCATGATGCCTCACACCCGTAGGAGCTTCGTTCATCTTTAGAGCACAAATTAAGGTATTTTTGATGAAATCCAAGCCATCCGACTCACTGATTTGCAGTTTAACCACCACTTTCAAGGTCCAGAAAGGTACCAAGGAAATCGTTAAAATAGTCCACCTGACTGCAGTGGTTCAACCTGTATTTTATGAAGCGACAAGAATACTTTTTGTGTGAAAAACAAAACTTACTTTATTCAACAGTATCTTCCGTCATTATCCTACACTGTTTACGCCCAGTGCTTCCAAGTTTTACGTCAGAATGAAGACTCAAGACTTTTGAGATTATTGGCCGGCTCTGCATCAGCGTCACATACATCATGCTGCTCAAGTGAACAGTGTCGGCCAATACTGAACCGAAGTTCGGACGTAAACATGGAAGCCTGCACTGCATCAACTGCATATGACAACAGCTCAAATTGTTAAATGAATTGCGCACAAAAAGAATTCTCGTCACTTCACATTAAGTTTTAACCACTGTAGTCACATGAACTATTTTAATGATTTCTTTAATACCTTTCTGGACCTCAAATGGTGCAATGATGTTGCTGCTGTTGTCCAAAGATGAACAAAGGTCTAACGGGTTGTGGAACGGCATAAAGGCAATAACAGAAATTTCATTTTAGGGTGAACTAACCGACTATTTGATATTAAATACGTTCACTTACCAAACATCTGCCAAATGAAAAAATGTTAAATGCTGTAAAAAATAAATTGCTCATTGTTAATGTTAAGTAAAAATACAATTTATTTATTTGTATGTTCAATATTGGTTAATCTTCACATTACATTGTTTAAAAAAAAAATCATGCAATTTTTAAATTGTTTTAGTTTGTTGAAATTAACATTAATAAACACTGTAGAAGCAGTCCAATGTTAGTTCATGTAAAAGTTCATGTTAAATGTATTTAACAAATGAAATTAATTTTGTAGATTGTATAAAAGAATAGAAAACATGCACCAAATATTAAAAGAAAACCAGACAATTTTATTAATACTATAGTTTTATTTCTTAAAAAAAAAAAAAAAAGTTTCCTTGGCATCTCGGTACAATTTTACAGTCTTAAAAATCACTCCATAAAATACATAGACACTTGCGTAGCAATGGAAATGGCTTTTGGCCATTTAACTCTATTCTTTGAGAGAGCATAATTAGAAATTCATCTACTCTAAAATTCAAGCTAAAACTTGAGTGATGAGCAGTCCACTGTTAATCTTCAATTTAAAAGTGAATTCTTGCATCAGGAAAATGTCTTGATATCCTCATGGCAAGCTATCATCTGGATTACTCAGTAAGCGGGACTGCAGATGGGTCACAATGCTTCTCATCATTCCGCTCAGATGTTCGTGCATCAGGCCCAACTGGTTGGGTGAACAGCGACCAAGTTCCTCTGAAGTTAAGCGTCCGCCAAGGGCTACAACATCTGAGAGCAAATCTTGATTATATTTTTTATCCTCATCCATTGGTCCTGAATCTACTTCCACTTCTGATGGTTTGTCATCTGCCAAAAAAAAAGTCATGGGGTAAATCATCAAAATGTTAATGTCACCAATGATGTATTGACCTTGATGGATTTTTTTTTTACCTTGAGCCTCTCCTGGTGTTTGCTCCTCATCTTGGTTTTGAGGAAGCTCCATCTCTTCAGGCTCAGATGTCATTTTCTCCATTTCATCAAAACTCTTGAGGTCATCAGAACGCCCTTTTCTCTGTACAGCAAAATGTGAGGTGTAAGAATGATTTTCCATAATAAAGGGGAAGATACTAATTTAAATAAGCAATACATTACCTGCTGTTCATGATAGGTTTTAAGTGCTTTCCTCACATTTGACAGTTTAGGTGAACGAATAGGAAGTGACTTGATTTCACTAGGGGTAAGGGCACTCAGGTCTCCAACTGTTTTAATGTTCCTGGCTCTGACAAGTTGACCAAAGCCACGAGGCCTAAACAGATAAATCAACATAAAATGCCTCTTACACTCAATACACCTCAATACATATTTTTAGAGGGTTTGGTGAAGACCCATTAAATAAATTAGAAATGAGGAATGAACTCCACCCAAGGTGTACTGAAAGGAAATGGGTGATCTGGCTTACCACATGTTGGAGGAGATCTGAGGTAAAACGGCCTCTACAGGGGTAGAGCAGCCAACAAGTGCTGGATAAACACAATCTTTAGCAATAGGATGTGGCTCCTGGCTCATCTCTGAAATCTACAATAAAGAAAACATATTTTAACACCATTTCCTCTAGTTCAAACTACACTAAAGTCTGATACAAATGAATAACATGAACAGTACTGAGTTGTTAAATAAATAAAGCTAATACAAAAAAAGAATCTGACCTTTATGAATAAGCCAACTTATTCACAGAAAAAAATAAGTACACTGCAAGAGAATACTTACCAGGCATTTTTTAGAGCTTTTGGATCCAGGGCTACGGAGGTTCCGTGGACTTAGACTTGAATAGCCTTTTGTGGGTGTAGTGATATACTGCATGAAGACATGTAACAACAGGCCATGAAAGAAATGTTGAAACAAGCACGGTTTTACATCTAGATATACTTAATTTCAAAACTCAAATCACACACCTTCGACTGTCCACCCAAGACTTTTGACCTAGGTGAGCTTGTGCGAATAACCGGACTACGTCTATCAATATCATCAGCCAGTTCTTGATGGTAAATTGGAGTTGCAAAAGACACTCGACGAGACTGCACAACAACAAGTTACATATAGTGGTTTCATACAAATAGAAAATAATCGAAGGTTACGTTACAGTTGTTTCAATGAATATTTAGAGAACTGGGCTCAATACCTTATGGAGGGGGGATGGGGTATCTTCTTCACATGTTCTCTTCTGTCCCTTCTTCAGAATACTGGTAGATGGAGAAGCAGACGGTGACCAGACACGAGATCGGTTTCTGCTCGGGCTCTGGCCAGGCTCTAGCTCACCACTGAGAGCATCTAAAGGTTTATGCTTGGATGGAGAATCCAAGCAAGCTTCAGAGGAACTACGTTGAGGCGGTACAGACGACTCTTCTTGTATATCAGCAGAAAGAGCCTGGTTGTCAATCTGAGTGTCTTTATCTTTCTCGATGAGAGAAACATTCTGGTCAAGTAATTCTTTTCCATTTGACTCCTCTGGCAACACAACCTTTTCTCCACTCTGCTCTGAAACCGCAAGGTCTTCACTTTCCTTCACCTCATCCTCCTGCTGTACATGTGAAGACTCTGGTTGCTCTTGGCATATAGGTGCATCTTCCACTGGGCGACCTTGACTTGGAGATGTGTCTTGAGGTGTTGAACTCTGGAGAGGTTCTTGACTTACTGAAGGGTTGTCCAATTCTTTATTCTGCTTTGGACTATCTGTGCACCCAGAACTCTCTAACTGATTCGTCTCCATCTCCAGAACTTTTGCAAACACATTGTTTGATTCATCCATTACTTTGGATAATTCAAGATGTGCACCTTCCTCTGCTTCAGACAGCTGAGAAACAATTACACCAAGCTTTGTAATGGGGCTTTCAGAAGATGAAACCTCACACGGAAGCTGAACAGGCAACGCTGAAAATGGCTTAACATCAACATCTGGGAAATCTGCAATTGCTGAGCTATTGCTTTTCTCTGCTACAGATATTGGGCTTGACTGCTCAGGTTGAGTGTTTAGGGGGTCTACAAGTGGAACCTGCTCATGCTCAGGTTGACAGTTCAGGGCATCAGCAGCATGTGGAATCAGCTCATTTTTCAGATCCTGTGATTCTTGGAAGTCACTGTTTTGTGAGAACACCTCCTGGTTGTTCAAAAAGCAGTTGCAGCTCCTAGATCGTCTACGTCCACGTCCCCGTCCCTTGGTATGTGGGCATTTATGCAAACCGTCGGTCTTTAAATCTTCTGATCCAGCCTGTGAAAATGAATTTGCTTCTTCACGCTCTCCCTTTTCAGAAATTATCTCTTTTTCATCTGCATCAGTTTTCAATTCTGTCTCAACTTTTTCAGAGCAAATCGGTTCCTGTGGCTGACTATCAGGGGCAAGGACCTCTTTATCGTTTTGCTCTTTGGTCTCAATGCCTGAAATTCCCAAACTAGTTTCAGGTTTCAGATCTGCATCCTCTAGTGATATCTCTATTGAAACTTCTGATTGAACATTAACATCCTCCTTGTCTGGCACCATCTCAGTAACTTTAGGTTCTGTGGCAACTGGTAGCACCTCAGTGGGAAGAGGTTTCCGCTGCCTCTTTTTAGGCCTTGGCCCATCTTCTCTGCTATCAGGGTTTTCAGACTCTGTATTGTCGGTAGTCAACAAACCTTTAGATCGCCGAGTTCTGTATCTACCAAGCCCTAGAGAGGAATCTTGGCTCGGACTTAACTCATCCGCATTTAAAGTTGATGTAACATCTCTACTAGAGTCTGCCTCATCTTCTGCAGTTCTCCTTCTCATAGCTCTTCCCTTTACCATTGTCACTGTTTGGGAGTCTGTCTGACTCAAATCTTCTTTGGTCGGCAAACCGGACATCTCCAGTAACTGAGGTTCAGATCTCCTTGCTCTTCGTGTTCGGACAGTTTGCTGGCTATCAGCTTCAGAATCAGAAAGAGGTGCCTGTGAAGGTTTCTTTTTCAAAGAGGATGCAGCATTTTGAGGATCATTTTGAGAGTTTTCATCTGCCTCCTTGTCTATGGATTCATTAAGTTGTGTTCTAATCTTCATAGGTCTACTCGGTGACAGACTCTCCGACTCACTGGGAGTTGGCAGTCTCTCGCTGCTTTGGCCATCCGATTGAGTTATAGGTGAACTCTGAGGAGAGGGCTCAGTTTGGCTTGCCCGTGGAAGTGCCTGTGAAGACTCTGCAGAGAAAATCTGTGAATCACTTTGGCTAAGCTCTCCTTTTATTCCTTTTCTTTTCTGTTTGTTACCTACTACTTTAGTGTCCTCTAGAACCTTACTTCTCCTCCTTCCAGTCAACGTGCTACTTGGTGACGCAAGTACTGACTTCGGTGTATTTATCAGTGTTGATTCTGCATCACGACTGACTTGTTCTTTGCTTTTCATCTCCCCTGGATCTTCCCCTGGGCGAACAGGTTTACTTCGCCGTCTGCTCGACCTTCTTGGTTCTTGACTAGATTGAGAATCCGCAAAACTCTGTGAATCTTTTTCAGGCGATTCTTGTTCCTCCATGCTGGCTTTGGGCACAGGACTGCTGCCAACACCCAACGCTTCACTAGATACTTGGGTCTGGGTATCGGGTACCACATCCTCTTCCTTATCAGTACCTTCACAAGCGTGACCTCCCGTTGACTTAATCTCGTCTTTTGCCTCTTCCATTGCTTTCTCATTTTGATCAGATGGGTCAGTGCTGCTTATGTTTTGAGATTTCTTAGAGTCCTCTTTAGTAGTCTGAGACTGCGAGTCATTTGGAGTGCACTCTGAAGACTTTAAAGAATCCAGTCTACTTGATTTCCGGATGGGTGGACCAGTAAATGCAACACTTGCGGGACTTGATTTCCCTTCAACGTATTTCTCTAATGTTATGAACGATTGACGTCTGCTATTGGGTTTAGGTGGTGTACCAGATATCATATCAGATGAACTCGAAACATTAGGGCTGGTCCCCTCTAGTCCACTTTTCTCTTGGCCACTCACATCAACTGAGACGCCACTGGATGGAGACTGATCGTTCTCAGAAGTTTGATCTTTATTTGGCATAGATTTCTCTGGTGTTTCTATGTCTGGTGTGGTGCCTTGGGTTACTTTAACATCTGTGGATGGTTCTTCACTTGTGGTAACCTCCTTGGGGGAGGAAACAACATTAAAACCAATTAATACACAAAACAGAAAGCATGCAGAAATTAAAATCAGCTGTGCCAGACTCTGAAAATAGCAGTTTTACCTTCAGCTGAACCTTATCCTCCCCCTCTGGTTGATCCCTTTCATCTTTATCCCTAAGAAGAAACATTTTGTTGTAATACCGTGGGTGAAAAACATTAAGAGCAAATCCATAATTCCAATACGTACATGGACTCCTCCTGACTCTGAGTATACTGTGAAAAGGCTGTGGTGTCCTGGGAGGCATCCAGATTATTATAGAGAGCAGGAATGTCAACCCTTAAACCCAAAATAAATCACAAAACAACAAATTTAGAGTCTTGAAATCTCAAAATCATAAGTGACAATTTTCAAAATTCATAGAGAATCTTAATTGACATCTAAACTAGCAGACATTTGACAAAGATATAAGTTTAAAATTAGAACCATACTGCCTTGCACAATTACACCATTTTTTCATGACATAGCAGATGTCTAAAATTTAAGAACTGAAAACCTTACCGTTTAGTCCTTTTGACCTCTTTCTGGTGCTCAGTCAGCACTCTCTCCTTTGTCTCAGGTGGAATGAAAACAAAATCTACTGATGCCTCCTCCTCAATAGCATCTCGTTTCAAGGGCTTGGGCGATCCAAAATCCAGCTTCATCTAGAGAGGGAATAGGTGTTTTGTTGAGGGACCTGCTATGGTTGTCAATTAAGAACAACCATATAAATTCAGCAAGTTCAGATGCCTTTTTTTAACTTAAACTTACAGACACAGGCTTTACTACAGGTACAGAGCCTCTTCCTTTGAGCTCTTCTGCCCTTGCCAGAAGAGAGTCCCTCTTGCCAACAGGGGTTATTTTCACCCCACTAACTTGTGGGTCCAGCTGAGAACTCTCACCCTTATTAGAGAACGTAACATTTTTAGTAAGCTCTTAGGAACATAAGAAAAAACTAACAAAGAGGAGACAACATGTTTGACTGTGTAAACTGCTCTGCGTTCCTCACAGTTTTACATTATAGTTAGGAACACTAAACGTACCGAATACTGTCCACTGCAATCATCTGGTGCATCAACGGCTTCAAAACCAGGTAAAATCAATGGAGTTTTCTGCTTAGCCTGACTTAAAACAGACCTAAAGAAAAAATAAAAATGATAGTCTCAAAAAAAGAAAAAGAAAAAAAATGGCATACTTGATTTAAAGATCTGAAAATCTGGCTATATATCAACAATAGCAAGAAAGCTTACTTAAGAGGCTCAGGGTAAGTCAAGGTGAGTGCATTTCCAAAGGTGGCATTCCAGAACTGAGTGAGCACAGTGCGAATTTGCTTGCTCTTGTGCGGAAAAAGCACACAGAGCAAGGGTGACAACACGGCAAGCATCTCATCGTTGTGCAGAGTCAATTGTGTCTGAAGGCAGCAAAGCAGGTCTGTGGCCAGTTTCTCCAACTAGGAAATAATAAAAGACTACATATCAGAGCTGCTGTGGTTTCAATTTTCAAATTTACAACTAAATTTACAACTTACCTTGTGTCCGAGTGTTGCACTGGGCTTTGATGGGTCTTCATAACTTTTATAAATGAAAAAAGAGTGTTAAACAAGGAGAAAAAAAAAAAAAAAAGACTGCTCAATGTATGAAGGATGCGAAAACTCTACACACCTGGAGAACCTTTCATAAAGGTGTGCAAGTGGTTTGGTGAGGGTGGACAGCACCTCTTGTATAAACGTGGGCAGTGTGACATTATTAAAAAGAGTAGACAAGATAGAGACCACAGTCAAGCAAATTCCATTTAAAGCTCCACAGGTGGGCTCTACAGATTCTTCTGAGGGGTCCACAGAAAGAAGTGCATCTAGAGTCTGCATCAGGAGAATGTGGAAGGTTGAGAGATTCCCCAGAGCTTTGCTTCTCTTGCGTACCCAACTCAAAGGTGTATGAGGAGCTAGAGGTTGGCACATGAAAATATGGTCACACAGTAGCATTATACAACTTTGCCCATTTGAAACTGAAGCAAAATCCTTACATTTCATCTTCTGCTGAAACTGCGGGGTGTAAGGAGAGAAGTCCATACTCTCAATGATGATCAGCAAGATATTTGTTATTGCGTCTAGCATAGGCAGACTCTAAAACAAAACAAAAAAAAAAGATTGAGAAATTATAATAGCCACAACACCCCAATTAGGTGCACAATTGAATAAATCTTCCAAATATAAATGTTGCAAGTTTGGAAGTGCGTACTTTCAGAGAATCACCATCAAGAGAGGCAGAGATCTTGGCACACAGCTCTTCACAGCATATGTTCTCCTCCGCTGTGGCTACCAAAGCTGAGCAGCGAGCAAATGTCTTGTAAAGCCTGGACCAAGTACTTATCATGGCCTTCTGAGTGGTCTATTCAAGAAATTAAAGTCAAATAAGTTATTAAAATTAAATAAACAAATTAAATATTTATATACATATACTGGAGAAAGCATTGTACGAAAGCTATGATTGGCTCTTACCTGGGGTAAGGCTGAACGAGGCAGCAGATGAAAGACTGGAAACATCAAGGCACTGTAAATGGCACTGAAGTTATGCTCCAGAGCGTCTCCTTGATTCACTTCATTTGTCTGTGTTTGAACAATGACTTATCAATAGCAGTGATATACAAGGTTTGACTGGCACTGAAATGCACATTCATTATATAGCACAGATGATTTAAATTTAGTACCTGAGTGATTGTGTCTGTCAGAGGATTTACCACCACACTCCACATCCTCCAGAGTTGTTCTTTGTTCTTAACATCCTCCACACTCCCACTAACGGCTCCTAAAACAGCCTCTCCAAATGCCAGGGGCGATGTAGGTCCACAAAACCCACAGCTCACAAGGGTCTCCAGGCTTGAGAAAAACCTGCCAGATGACAAAGAAAAAGTTGTCCCAATTAAGCAAGCAAACAATTTCAATAGAAATAAAGAAATTAGTATAACTCTTAGATTTAATGCAAAGAAAATTGATATTAGGTATTAAAATACTTCAAAATTAAAAGATTAATGGTTACCTCTCATCTTCAAGAAATGATGAAAGCTGGTTACTTTTATAGAATAGCAATATTAGGAAAAGTGCAGGTGTACCCTGAAAAAGATGTGGAACATTTTTATTCACACGTTCACAATACAAAAGACTGAAAGATGTTTTTACCAATTTACCAAGGCTTTAGCATAAGCGGTAAAACAGCACTTACATTCAACACATCCATGTTTGCCACTTGATAAGCTGCAGAACCAAGCACCTTCTGAGGGATTCCTTTAATGGTGGCTTCCAACAAAAGCTGCAGCAAATAGTATTTGAACAATGAAACTCTTCAAAACAGCAGGATCGAAACAACAACCTACATAAACATTTAGTAGAAAATACTACAACTCAAATATTTGAGGTCATTTAAGTTTTTAAAGAGAAGTCTCTTATGCTCACCAAAGCTGCATTTATGTGGTGAAAAATACAGTAAAACACTATTGTGAAATGGCCACAATTTAAAAAAGGTTCTGTTAACTTCAGTAGTAATCTTAATATATGAAAAAGTAATTTATTCCTGTGAAGCTTTTCAGCACCATTACTCCAGTCTTCAGCGTCACATGATCCTTCAGGAATCATTCTAATACGCTGATTTGCAGCTTAAACATTTCTTAATATCAATGTTGAGAACAGCTGGGCTGCTTAATATTTTTGGGGAAATCAGGATTCTTTGATGAATAGAAAGTTCAAAACAACACCAATTATTTGAAAAATCTTCACTTTTGAACAGTTTAATGCATGCTTCAGTATTCATTTCCTTCAAATAAATAAATAAACTTTTAAAAAGTAGCATGTTCAGTGATTATCATGCCAGACTGCAGCCGAGTCAAGTAACCGTTTCAGCATCAAATTAATTTATTCATTATCACCATGATGTGCCATCTTACCAGTGCACGTTCAGCAGGCAGAGCATCTGAGGACAATATGGACTCCAGAGCCTGTAGGAGAAGCGTAAAGACCTCTGAACCCTGTCGTTCCTTCTTATTACCTGTTGATGGGGGTGACAGGAAAACTAAATTACAACGAGCCAGTATCCACAACAATGAATCTATGCAAATTATCTTTGACTTTTGTTGTGTGTAAATGTTCACCTACCAGCTTCTATTGCTGTGCTGACAGAACAGATCAGGTTGCTCCAAATGAGATTAAGAAGTGCTTCTGTGTGAAAATACTCATATTAGATGATGAACATGGACAGCATTAGTATATCTTTCCTTTACTGATTAATCTACAATAAAATAATAATAATAAACCTCTGTGTCTAAGCAAGGCCAATGAGAAACTACCAAGACTAAAGTTAAGTTAGCGAGGAATCATTATGCAGATGACATTGTTGAATACCTGGAGCATGTTTTCCCACAGTAATGAAACCTTCTCTGATGGCTGATATGAGGGTAGAGGCATGTCTGCTAAAGAAGGAAGGGCTGGTGAGGAGCGGGTGTGTGAGGGGCTCTGGAACAAAAAAGAAAACAATGATACATTGACATCTACTAGATTCCATCACTGCAATTTCACAAACTTCTCATTGTAAAGTGAGGTTCAACACTGTAGTAGAATATGAACATCTCTAGATTACGCATCAAATAGACATTTATGTCAGTCATGTATAGACCTTGAAGCTGGTCAGCCAAAAAAATAAAAAAAAACTGATATAAACCGCTTTCAAAGCTCAGACAATACTCTGTGTATGATTACCCAGGCTGAGTTGAAGATTTTCTTTAGCAGCAACGGCCGTGACCTCTGGACCCACAAGCCAGTGCAGAAGCATCTCCAGTCCCAGCAGCTGAATGGAGCGGTAGGACTGAGGCGCCTGAATGCTGCTGTTCAGATTCATGCGAGGAGTATTGCTTTGTGTGCTGCAGGAGGGAACGCCTGGAGGAACAGAAAAATAAAGTATAAACTAACAAACTATGAACAACTATTTTCATTAACGTTAACTAAAATTAGTAAATACAGTAACAAATGTGTTGCTCATGGTTAGTTCATGTTAGTTAATACATTAAATAATGTTTAACTAATGAACCTTATTGTAAAATGTTACCCCCCTCCCCCAAAAAAAGAAAAGAAATTAAAAAAAAATACACACTCTTTAAACTAATTCACTTTTTACATTTAAAACTAATCTAAGCTGTAATCTCATTCGATCCCCTTTATATGATGTTATGATGAAGGAACAATGAGAGGAAATGAGCTGTACCTGTTTTAGGTGTATTAGGGGTGCCATTGCTTGGGTTAGGGGTTCGAGCAGATGTAGTTGGGGACTGCAGTGGAGTATCAGGAGGAAGTGTGCTGTGCAGTAGAGGCACGCCAACCTTTAAGGTGGTGTGATGGAAAGAATGGATAGAGAAATTTGTTGCTCTAATTAACCAATGGAACCACAGCCAAACATCAGTTACAATGTCTGCAAAGACCAAAATCTATCAATGTAAACACAGTGAATTTTACCTGCTCAAAGTTAGTGGACAAGTTGGGCCCGAGCTTGACCACGAGATACCACCACACCTCCAGCTTGGTGAGCAGAAGAGCTTCAGTCCTGACTTGGATGGAACTGAGAGGCTGCATGAGGAGCTTCAGGCGCTTACTGCTGCACAGGATATCTGCAAGAGAAACCAGTTACAACTTCTCAAACATGAGCTGAGAAAGGTAGGATGTGAAAGTCATTAACGGTCACTGGCCAAGTAAAAAGTTCCCACACCTATCGACAAATAAATTTCCATGGCTGTGTCAGTTGTGACTGGATAAAAATTAACATTCACTCACTAAAAGCAATTAACTAATGAAATATTTTTGAGCTATGCATAAAAAACCAACCATGACTATTTTCATTTGCACAAAGAACAATTTTGTAATTCTCTGATATTACCAGGTTTTCCATAACGGTGGCTATTACACCAAAATACAAAGAAACTTGCCTGGATTAAGGGCAAAATTGTCAATGAGGCTCTTCCAAGCTATGAAAGCAATCTTCTTAATATTAGGAGAAGAGTTGCGGAAACCCAGCTCCTCTAAATACAGCAAGGAATTAATAAAAGCACCGCCTTTGTGGAGCAACTGAAAAGAGACAGAAACACATCCTTATCCACACTGAAAATCTCAAGACTGAAAAACTGAGGCTTGAAGAGCAGCATTTGGTGACTGAGCATCTTACCTTCCCCAGAAGTCTCACAAACAAGGGCCAGAGCTTCAGCATATTCGTCTCATTCTTAGAAGCAAACAGCTTCTGCATTTCAGGGATGAGCATCTGGAGACAACAAAGAAGCATTATGGCTATTTATACTTCATATAAATAAATGCACAACAAAAAAGCTGTCATGTTCATCTGCAAACACTTACAGAGGACATCATTGGCTCTACGATGGCCGCCACCTCCTGTTGTTTCTCCAGAAGAAGAGGCAAGCCCAGTTCCAGGGCCGCTGCTGCACGTAAGCGCACTTTATTGGCTGAGTGAACCACGAGAGGAATGACCAGCTTGGCCCAGCACACGGCTCCAGCAGCCATCTGAGAGGGGGCCTGCTCCAGCAACCTGACGTTCATCACAAAACCTTACTTGCAGAATATCTAAGAGTGAAGAACACTGCAAGATGGCAGTACCAAGAAAGAGAAAGTATGAGAAACTTCAACAAACCTTATGATGACATTGAGGGACTCGTGGTCAATGAGGATTGACTGAACCTCTCGGGTCTGCATGGCCTCTAGACTCTTGAGAATCTCTGGGGCCTGAAATGTAGAGCACAATATTTTTAGCCACAAAAGATGGAAAATCAAGGAGAAAGAACATGTTTATTTCAAGCACAGTAAACAAACCTTTTTGGATGTCACTTCCGGCAGAAAATTCTGTTTTGAAATCACCCATAATGCTCTTGTGCACGTAAACTTCTCCTTGGATTTTACCACAACATTACAGAGTGTAGACAGTATATCTTCTGAAATATTTGCTGCAGGAAAGAATGAAAAAAAGGATTATGGATGCTACTTGTGGAAGCAAAATATATTATACTAAAGAACGCCACTTATTCTATACCTGGTATGACTGAAACAATGTGCGAGTGGAAGACACAGAATCCCAACGCCTGCAGTGCAGCTTGACACAGCTCCTCGTTCTCACTGGAGATATGAACCTGAAAGAAATAAAGTCAACAAGGTTGATACGCATTAACATATACAGCTTTCTGAAAAAATAACCTTTATTTTGAAGGAAATATAAAACCAAATATTCAGTTACATACATAAAGTGCCAGTGAACCAGTTTTAATTCATAGAGGAGACAGCTTACCAAAAGGACTTTACTTAGACGTGCAAAATGCTTTACAACCACAGGCAGAAACTGACGCCCTTCCTCTCCATTAAGACGGCTAGGAAAAAGAAAAAGAACAACAAAGACTAATGATCAACCTATTAATAACTTTAAAACATTACTGCTCAATCGCATCCTTCCTCGACACATGAGAACCTGTGACGTTTGTTCTCACATCAAGCAAACACAGTTGAGCTTTTGCGTTTACGTGAATAAAAACCTATATCAAATCTGTTCATCACATCCACCTTTTTCTGAACGCGGAAGTCTCGCCCGGATCGTACTGGAATGATGCTTTACATTTACTCCGGTTAGTCTAGTCAAATTAACGTATTTTCCGAGCAGATAATGTATTGTTAAAACAATGAAAATTGGCTCCACAGTGCCATCACTTTACAGTGTAGCAATGACTCTTTTATCAGCGCCTCACTTAATGTTTAATGAGTGCGTAGATGACGTGAAGCTGCACTGAAAACACACAGTGTGAGCGCCGATATCCTACACGCAGATCCCGGTTGGAATGAAATTTGGGGGATTTTGTTCTCAAAATGATTACAGCTCACATATACTCTTTGGGAGTATTTTAATTTAAGTGCTGCAAGCCGTGCCATTTTCTCTTGCCGATCTAGCATAAAATGCAAGGTATACGGCACTGTACGGACAGTCTCTTCAGATTCACTGGTGCTCAAAACACGCATTTTCCAAGAATTTCTTCAGTTTATTACGTTTAAGTAGCAGACAACAGCTTAGACCTGCACACATTTTTATTATTATAATTAAACGTTCAAAAAGTTTCCGTTTAGTTAATTCAAACGCTCCTTTTACATCACTAACTGCATTCCTATAGAGAACAGAACAGGACAGCAGTCAAACAGAAGTTGGAATTCCTCATGGTGGTGCTAATCGTTTACTCAGGAAAAAGGTGGATAAAGCATTCGAGTCTCTTCAGAAGACTTGGATTAAAGAGCTCTATTCAAAATGATTTGGTTTACAATCTCTTTAGGAATTTTTAGAAGTGAGAATTGGATGAATCTCAGGTTTCAATAAGATATTTTCATTTGTTTTGCTGGTTAGGGATGACATGAGGGTAAGTGACAATTTTCCTTTTTGAAATGAACTTCTGAATTGCAATTTCATATTCAGTATAAACAGTAGTTGTCGACAAAACTGTGGCTGGGTTGGTTATTTTTTTGCCACGGACTGGCCCATCATGCAAGGACAGCAGCCCATTGCCTTGCCTTCTGAACTGAAAGGCCAAAGTTAGAAAGACCTCCCCCTCCCACCCACATATTAGGCACCTTTTTTTTTTTGAGAGCATGGGAAACTGCAAAAGGCAAATACCTGCACACAGCATTGATGAACGTGTTGCGTTTCTGCCGCTCCATGACATGATGAACATCTTATGACCATGTACACGCATGATGAGGTGAATTGAAAAACGCCAATACACACAACTACAAGCTTGTCAGTACGGCACCACCACCTTTATTGTAATTTACCTTGCAGCTACTAACAAGAAACATGATGTTTTGGCAGGAATGTATTTATTTAAAATCTTGCTATAGCCTTTTACTTACATTAAATATCATGGAATATAAAATCACTTTTATAGAGGCTGTTTTTGTGTTTTCTACATGTGTTTGAGCATGATTTTATTTGTTTACCATGATCTTATAGTTAAAACATGGTAAACTTCATTAGGGCAATTAAAGTTTTTTTTTTTTAACAAAACAGCTTTAAAGACTGGATCCCATGAATTAAGGACAAAGCTTTTTTCTCTTTAAATATGTTTTATAAACATCAGTGTTTAATGAATTTTAATTGAAAATGTCATTTCAATGAGAGCCTTATGAATGGATAGTGTCTTACATAAATTAGGTGTTAACTTTTTTAATAATGCTAACTTATATATATTGTTTTCATCCCAAAATGTCACCATTTACTCACCCCAATGTCATTCCAAACATGAAAGACTTTCTTTCTGTGGACCATAAAAGAAAATCGTTTGAGTTTGTTTTATGTCCATGCAATACCATAGCCTCGGGTTGCCAGACCATCACATGGACAATGCAAGAGAAATATTATTTTCTTGTGTATTCAATCAATGTTATAGCTTATACAAGAATCATTTTGTTAATCTTACCAGAGTTATAGATTTTCTTATATGATCTTTTCATACCCTTTAAATCATGAGATTTTCATACCCTTTTAAATCATTGATTGTTGACATATGTATGTAACCACTGTACAAAGATAACATTTCGTATGTTTTATGGTTTTTAAGATATGATGTTTCTGACAGGAGTTTTCAAAAGAGTGTTAACCGTTTAAGACTGTAAGGTGAAGAACCGAAGGTTTCAAGCAGATTACTGCTCAACAGAGGTTATGCCGTATATGTAAGGGTTAGATTTCGATTGATAAGCATATATACGTTATCTTTAAGTTTTATGTCAGTAAAAACTTAATTGGGTTACTTTGCTGTCATACATTTGGTAAATATATATATATATACATTGCTCTGTATGCTTTTCCATTAATCTTTTTAATGTTGCAAAGTTAATTTACAGTTTCTGTGAGGAGTAACTTGAGAATGATGACTCTTTCTGCCCTTTAAGGTCAGTTAGCTGGAACAATAGGGAGTTAGATAAGACGTTTCCAATTAAAAATTATTTACACCCATCAGGTGGCCACCTATTATGGGATGTTGGTGATTATTATGGAATGTCAAAGAACCAGAAATTGTACTTGTATGATAAAAGGAAGTAGGATGGCTTTATGATAATTTACTCATTTGTTTATCTAATCAATTCTGAAAGTCTTTGTTTGCTGAAAAATTAATATGTATGATTTGACTGAATAAATACGGTTTTGTCTGGAGTTCACTTTGTAGCTCTCTGAAGCATGATTTGGTTTTAAGAGAGACTACCCTGAATTCGATTTTCAGAAATACATTTGGTTTAATAATTTCACTATTGAGTGGCCTGACTTTAATCTCATAGGTGAATTTCCACAACAGCAGAAGGTCTTAACTCTACTTGCAAGACCAAGTGGACGTTTGACTGACATGTAACGCAACCAATCACAGTTTGTTTTGTTCTGCATCATGTTTAGATGCATGAAAGTGTGAAGTCGATGTCCCTACAATACAATACAGACCGGCATGCATCTAATAAATTATTCATTCAAGAACGTTGTTCAAGATTACCACAATGGAGCCGCGAACTTCACATACGTTTGAAAACACAGAGTTGATCCTTGTAAGCGTTCATTTCCATAGTTGTAAATGCAAAGGCGTTCTTCCACGAGAGGGTTTGGCATAACTGCATTTGTTTCCAGGCAGACCGTTAAAGGACACGACACACACACACACGTTTCCCGGACATCCTGTAGAATTCAACCAACCAGGTGATGACTTTGAAAATCCTACAGTGTTTAGTGTGCCATATGCATCCGACATTCAACCAATGGTCCGTGGGTGTGAAGTCTGAGGCTGCGACTAAGGGTAGCCTGACCAAAATGGTTCAGCTGCCAACATTCTTCAAAATATATTGTTTCACAGAAGAGATAAAGTCATAGAGGTTTGGAACAGCATGAGGGTGAGTAAATGATGACAGCATTTAATAGCCGTAAATTTATTTTACTGCATCCTAGCCCAAAATGCTTTACCGTCAAGTGCATTTCTATGCAACAAAAGTGCAATCTTAGGGTGCATTCACACTTGTAGTTCGGTTCGTTTGGACAGGACCAAAAAACAAAACATATAGTCCTGGTCCGCTTAGCGTTCACACTGGCATTTTTGACAGCGAACCTAAAGTTACCGAACCAAAGGCATAGGGATACGGTCACAACCTGATTGGTCGGCTTTTATGACGTATGTTTCGCGACGGAGCTCGCTTACCGAACATTCAAAACAATGCTGTGTGCTGGATTAAACGCCATCATTTTATGCGTGTACATATGGTTTTATTTTTTACCAGCTGAGAACTCACGAAGAGCTCATAAAATGTTCAAAACATTCAAAACAGCACCAGGATTTCGAAACATGCTTGTCGGACCAAATATTGAGGCACTTTACCTCCTCATTGCCCTCTACTCATTTTGGATACACCGATCTTTCCGCGTCATCAAATCAGCTGACTTGTACCGTCGCATCATGTCCTGTTTTTGGTTCGTTTACATGTTTTTGGTCCGTGTTGCGTTCATACATCAACGCAATCAGCGTTCACATATGTTCAAACGAACCACACTAACTGAGCAATCGCACCAGGATTCGTTTTAATCGAACCAAACATGAAAAGTGTGAATGCACCCTTCATTTTTTTTTAAACTGTATTTGCACTAACTTCAATAAAAATCATTATTTGTCCCTGACCTAGTTTTATCCATTCATTTCTTTACTCCAACTTAAGGCCAATTTAAACACTCATTGGGGAACTCGTTGGCTGCACGGTGTGGGTTTGTCCAAGACTGAATTTTAGACCCAATCCAGCCCTGATTATTACAACGCTAAAGGAGCTTATAAAATAAAACATCCATACATTTAACTAAAACCTACATAACAGAGACACACACCAAAACTGTAATGAAACACTTACTTTGCAATGGTGATGTAGGCATCCGTTTGCTCTGACAGCCCAGCTGCTTCATCTTCCAGACACTCCAGAAGAGGAAGAAGACTAGCACTAGATAGAGGTACCGCAGCCATCATCCTCACAACCTGAAAGACAAAGCAATGCATACAGCACTGATTGCAAGACAGACAAAATATAATGCAATAAAAAGTGATTTAATATTTGCACATTTTTATGATTACCAAATCAGTTGTGTAACATGAGCAGGGCTGTGGTTTTAAAGTCTGGACCTCCTAAACTTTTATATATTTAGAAACTACTGTCCCCCTTGGACCTACATGATCCTAGAATAACTCCCCTTTACACCCCACTTGCTACAGCCCTGACTATCATGCATTCCTGCGATTAATGGTCGATTATATGAGAAACTATGTGTATCAGAATCTGTGAAAAGTTCATATTTTAATTATGACGTGTAATGTTGGTGGTGAAAGTGAGCTAGAATAGATAAAAGCACGCAGGACATCGTGTTCTCTTGATTCACATAAGATATCTGACGCATAAATTGCTTTAACGACTTTAATACAAGACTACAAAAGGAAAATACAGTCATCTATTCCTTACAGACACATTTGGGGAGAATAAAACCCAAATGCGATGTTTAGCTAGCCAGGTGCGCGAGAGGCTAATAACAATACGCCATCCATCTTTATTAAAACTCTCTGGCAAAGATTATAACGTATTTGTTTTTAATTAATATTAAGTTTTAACTGATGGTTGTGCACTGATATCTCTATCTGTCTGATATGCAATATTAGCCCACATTGTCGTTTGTATTTTACAGCTATTGTGTTAACATGTGCGTTGAGCGTACAACTTGTGGGCTCCTCCCGTGCAACAAATACTGTGATCAAAATATGGCGTTTACTGAAAACTTTAAACGCCGTGTAGGTTTTTGCTGTAATCAGTCTAATCCATGAGGAACTTCCCCTACAAAGACTGCAGAGTTAGCGAGCTAGTTACGTTACCATCATCATGTTACCCACCCAACCCCCTGAACACTGATCAACAGACACGACTCAAGATGCCTCACCTCGCGCCTGAGGACACGCTAACAACCACTGAAGGCGATACACGACATGAATCAAAGAAATCGGAGGAGTTTATACGACAGTGTTTGTGAGCGATGAGACTGCGCTGCGTCTGTCCTCCTCACTCCCCGCGAAAATGCTGGCGCCAAACATGACGCGCTGTGGAAGCGTCACCTTCAACCCGACGTCAACTCCGCCCTCTCATAAATTATTTATTGCATAAATAAAGATACTTTGCCACAACTTGAACGAAAAGACAATCAAATTAGGACACTATGGCCATTTGTTTGGCTAAATATTAGCAAAGTTGCTCACCTAACATAACAGTCAGCAAATGGACAAAGGCATATGCCTCACCTCAATACTCAACTGATCGAAGAGACCCACAAGAGGGCCACAGAGACTAATCATTCAAATGCTAAATAAGCTAAAATATATAAGCTTTAGAGAGAAGAAAAATCAGTAATTTTATATGCACTCTTAAAGGCACAATATAGAAGATTTTTATATTAAAATATCCAAAAACTTCTTGTAGTGTATTTCGTTCAGCTGCGTACTTAATGTTTCCAAGAATTTGTTCATTCAGAGAAATTCACAACAGTGCCCGTCCCTCCCTTGACACTTGTCGCCTGTCAATGACGTAATATCTGCGTTATCCCTGATTTCTGCAGTAACCATGAAAACAGACACTGACACGGCAAGCGGCACGCTGTTATTGTTTTGTTCAAACATTATGGACCATGCAAACTTTGGGAGAAATAAAACGAGAATCAAAATCGGTATGGCGTCTCCGAGATGGCGAGAGCTTTGCGACAAACTTCGACTTGTCTGAGACGGCGCTCTTATGTTATTAGACAAGGTAAGCAAATGTAGGATACATAAGACTAATTATAGCTCAACACGATGAAATGTTAGAATATTACAACTTTCAACACACTCAAATGCAGTTTAGTGATAGTGTAACGTTAGATCAAGTGAAACAGTGCTGTGTTACCTCACAGTTTTAATATGTCAAATAAACTGACCTGTATGAGTAGTGTTTCAGCACTTATGAGTAGTTTGGTAGAATGAAATGTCTTCGTTTCTTTTATCGCACATCCGCTTTTTTCTCGGTTTCCGTTAACTTCAACATTAACCTCGGTATTTTGTAGAAACCATGAAAACACCAAAGACGGTTTAATACGTTTCATATTTTATTAGACATATCTGTTATGTTTACAGACAGAAAACTAATCATTGTTATATAGCTAGCTCAACATGTTTAGTCTTATTGTTTAAATCTAATTTTCTTTTTTTTTTTGCAAGTATCATGCCTCAGAAAAAAACACTTTTGTCAAATGACGTTAGCTAACATAGCATAATAAGATTGAGCTTTATTTTTAGTAACAGTAATACAGAATTTTCTCCATCATACATTTTAAAATGAATTGCATGCCATCTATCAACACAGCCCATCCAGCATTTAATATGATATTGTAATGTGGATCTATCTCACTGCAGTGTGAACAAGTGTCTCACAGCAGCCGCGAGCGAACGCACAGAGTAACGTTATAACATAATAACTGTGTCATAATAAAAGTCCCGCTGCTCTCGAGGCGTGTGTCTCTCATTATCAATCGCTCCAGCGTCTCGTTCAGCTCCACAACACTCGTTCCTGCTCTGCTTCATACTACAGTAACGTTAATAATCGCATCCGTGAACATGATTTCTGCCCGAGTGTCATCCCAATTCTTTTCCACCGGCTGTGAAGTGAAGACTCAATCATCAAGCCTTTGTTTTGAATAGGCGACCTCTAGCGGACGGAAAACTACATATTGCACCTTTAAGTTCTCATTCCTACAGTTTTTCAATGAAAAATTGAAAATTCAATGCAGTGTTTAAGAACTTTGTATTGGCAAATTCTGTTTATTTGGATTTTTCTATTAGTAGTAAATCATGTTATGTTATGTTGAGCAGTTGCTAGTTATGAAGAATGTCCACAATAACAACATCTGTCTAAAAGAGAAATGGCTAAACCTGTGCAACTTTATATTAGCCTAGAATATATTATGAAGAATGTTGGTAACCAAACAACTTTGGTTGTTATTAACTTATATTAAATGTACACAAAAAACACAAAGACATTTGTGAAAATATCCTCTTTTATGTTACACAGCATAAAGAAAGTCACAGAGGTTTTGGACAACATAAAGGTGAGTAAATGTTGACAGGATTTTCATTTTTGGGTAAACTGTCCCATTATTAAATGTTTTCAAAGCAATCATCTTTGTCATATGCCTAATTTCAGAAGAAGTAATTCTAAGTATGTAAGTGTTTATATGCATTTTATATGTCCAAAGGGTTTATTTCAATTAAAATCAACAGATTTCATCTTATTTATTTTTAAATGATGGCCACATTAAAACACTGTAAATACACATTAAATACACTTATAGACACTGTTACTAGACAAATTAAATAAACTAGTGAGAGTGTAAAAACTGTTTCTCATTATAAGAGTTTCTGAAATGTTCACAGGCCCATACACACTTTGATTATTATTAGCTTTAATATTGCACCTGTGGTTTAAGAAGCAAAAATATATGTATATATAAAAATGGCACTTTTAAAAGAAATGGGATTGGTGTATTAATCGGTGGTCAAGTGAAGGTGTCCGCATGATCGTCAAAGAACTGAGAGGAGTTCACAGCGATGTACTGCAGCTGAAACCCTCCAGCCGTCACAGAGGAATCAGAGAGGAACTTCAGAGTCATGACGTTTCCTGTGCAAGAGACAATACAGAAACAAAGGTACTATCTCTATTTGGGTCTCTAGTTCTCTTTATATAATATATTTGAATATCTTATATATATATATATATATATAGCACCAACCATAAAGAATCATGAATTTCAAAAAAACAAAACGTTTAATAAATCCATTCAAACTGAATGCAAGAAACACATTTTTGAACTTAAAATGAATGCAACAATATACCTGTACTTGTGAAGTCCTCTGGAAGTTCATCCCCACAGTATCTATCATAGATACAAATATTAAAAAAAAAAAAAAAGTTTTTTTTTTTTTTTTAACAATTGTTGAACGGTAAACTCTCAGTAAATGTAACGTAAAGCCCTATAGTGAATAAAACATCTATTATTTACCTGCCGACAAATCCTGAAATATCGTCATAGCTGTCATAGATCTCCAGGTAATCACTGAGGCAAGCTGTGTCCTCCTCAATGTCAAAGTCTAGAAATTGCAAGCGGATTCTCTGGCCATAGCGCACACGAATGTGCCAGTAGCAAATCTGCTCATCCTGGTAGTCTTTTGGATAACCAGGAGAATCCAAAACCTTCTCCTGATCTGTGTGGACTCCTCCACACTCCTTTGCTAAAAAGTCAGTACAACAGGTGTTTAAATTAAAACAAATGTATTAATAGTAAAATACATGTTTGTCCACATGGAGATACACATCATAAATATGAAAAGGAGTCAAACTATGAATATGCAGACGATGACCAATCCAAACTCTGTGTGTGTCTTGAGTGGGTGCTCAGTGACACACATCTGGTGCCCTGCCCTGAATGAGGTAGTGGCTGGATAGAAATTAAATTTAGACTATAAATTATTATTCATTTACTACAAATTTGTTTATTTAATTATTAGATAAGCCAACCCACCCTGTTTGCATTATATTGCATTTAACATCTATCTTTCAGGCAATGCTTTGTCAAACCATTATTCAAAATAAACTTTTATATTCTTTTATTGTGTGTGTGTGTGTGTGTGTGTTTGTGTGTTTCAGATATTGGGACAAAATGTCCCCCCCAAAGATGGCAATATCTCAAATCCCTGTCCTTGTGTGAACATTTTTGGTTCCCATGAAGAAGACAGCTTATAAATCTTACTGAGTGATGTTTTTTGAAAATGTAAAAATGCAGAAAGTTATTTTTGATGGGTAGGTTTAGGGCTATGTTTATGGAAAGTTCCCATAAAACATGAAAACCCAACGTGTTTTAACAGCCACACGCGAGTCCCCATGTCTATCAACAGTTTTATCAGATGAGATGACAGTCAGGTCGTAATGACTGCTTATATGATCGATTAGGAGCTTATTTGTATACCATGTCTCTTATTTAAAAGACAAAAAATGTCCATGCCAACATCTTTCACAGGACATCTCAACCTAAATGTCTGTGGTCACCATTTACTCTTTGACTTCTCTTTGAGATCACTGTTGACTCAAGCTCTCCATAGGGAAAATTTCTTTTACTAGATCATTATGAATCAGGAGAAAAGATCCAGTCACAAATTCAGCTGGGTCTCTCGTAATACATTACCACAACTTGTAAAACTTTCACGGGGCTTCCTTTAGATTATTCACAGTGAGAAACACTTTTCATTAGAATCTTCCATATTCACACAAGAGAAAACAGCCAGAGACAACAAGCTAGCATTTTACAAGAAATGTATGAAGCATTTGTTCTGAGCTTGATTTTTTTCATCTTATAATAATGTCCTGTGCTGAGGTTTACTGTCCATCTGTCATTGTATGTCATAAAGCAGCTATCACCATTTCTCCTTAATGTTTCGTCATTGTTGTCTTTGTCCAGACGTTAGCCCACCCTTATAGTTTAGAGACCAAAGAAAGTTTGAATAATGATATACAGAAATTTTTTTAACCTATGGAGATTTAGACCTTACTACTATGCTAATGACTTCATTTCAGTCGCAGTTAGGGGTGCATTTCCCACAAGTATTGTTAGCCAACTATGGTCACAAATTTCCATCGTTATCAGCATAGTTTAAGTCAGTTTTTCCGAGACCATAGTTTCAACGAACATTCACAAACAGCATCGCAAAGCTGTGGTTGGACTTAACTTTAAACTTAATAAATCCTTACCTTAAGCTAAATAAGAAAGCTGACATTCAGTACAATCGGTACGTCTACACCACAACAATGTACTAAAAACAGAAAAGTGTTTTCCTTTGCGTTTTTTTGTGTAAAGACAACAACATTGTTCACACAGACCCGCAAAAACAATGAATTTTTTGTTTTTGTCAGGCCCCCAAAATGCCATTGTTGTGTAAATGGACAGCCAAAACAGATAAAAACTTTCCATTTTTAGTTGAAAATGGTGTCGTGTTAAGTAAACAGTTATAAATCTGTGTAAATTACAAAAACCCAAATTTGTGAAAACGGTGACATCATGCCCATGCTTATTATGTGTTCTGTCTGTAGGCGTGTAGTTTTTCTTTACAAAGTGACATCTCCAACGGACCTGGAATGCGTAATACAATGTTTTTAGCCGTTTCATAGATCCGTGGATTGTCTACATGAAAAACACAAAGGACAACCTTTTCCGTTTTCAGTGCATGGTTGTCGTGTAAATTATTAGTTTATCAAGAGATTATAAGCACCATTTTTGAAGAATGAGCTTGTGCGTACGTGCTCGTAAAAAGAAGCCTACTATGATAAAATCATTAATCAACATGGCTGAACGACAAATATGTGACAATACGGTTTCGGGAAACAGTCATGACTAGCTAGTTCATTTCTTCAACGATGCATTGTACTATGGTAGTTAATCAGTGAGTTACGTCGTTGTACGGATACAATGTCAATACTTTGTCAAAACAAATATCTGTTGATTCCAAATCTCTCTTTGGCTGACTAAAATCCACCCAGGATTGCCTAACTGCCACCTCAGACTCACCCTCAGGGTTGTAGCAGTAGACGTCCCACCTCTCACTTTTGTTGAGTCGGTATCCATAATCAATGATTCCAACCTTCCCAAAACCACAGTTGGTGCCAGATTTTACAATCGGATAGCCCACACGTCCTTTGTCAAACCATCCAGCTGCACACACATGGAACCCTTTGGGAAAAGGACATTTATTTAAAAAAAAGTAATATTAATTTGCATTGTTAATTTTCTCAGTGTTCATATTATTGCATCTGCAGTATTTCACAAACAGATTCTGTATAGACTGAATCAAAATATTGTTCTCCGTAAAAAAAAAACGAATAATTGAAGGAAATCCGTATTTTTTTGAGGGTTTGAAGAATAAAGGGCTCTTGTGATCTGAGCAGCCATGGGCACCATTAGAAAGCTGCAAACAGAGATGAAAAAAGGAAAGCAAAGCAGACCTCCTGCATAGACTGCCATAGGCCTGTACTAACCAAAAAATTTGTCTTTACAGATCAGAGCTCATGTCTGGATCAAATTTACTCTTCCTGTAAACAAAAGGGAGTCATTTTACAAGAAAACAGGTGTTACTGCTCAGGCAACACATGACAATCACTTTTACATTTAAACATAACACTGGGTGGCACTAGGGAATCGTCATTGCTTTTGTTTATATGATATGTGCAAATATTTAATATATCTGACTGTGAGAATGTTGATTATGATTCTGCTTGCAGACTGATTCAGATGTGGTTTAAAATTGTTTTTGATTTTTTTTACTGTTATAGCCTATTTAATGTGATCCAAGTTACAGGACTTGCTCAGCTTTCAACACTTTTGCTGTGGGCCAGACTCACGCAATCTCACGCAAGTGACATTTGTAAGTGTGATACAAACCTATTTTTCGGGCAGCCTCCAGTTGATCATACGTAGCAAGAGTCCCCCCCTCATATTTGCACACAGCCATGGCTTCTTTATACGTCAGCTGATATCTTCCTTTGCGAGATTCACGGTGGTAAACTCCAGCTGCTTGCTCTGTGAGGAAAGAGAAGATGGTTCTCATTTGGCAACACTATCAGCTTCGAGGACTCGCGCAGAGTTATCTGGGTCTGCTCAGTGTCTCAGAACAATGATTTAACTGTCTACTCAAATCACGTCAGACCTAAAACAGGAAACTTATTTTAGAAGGTTTTACCCAACATATATTTTACTGTGCAGGACATTCTGAATACATAAGGGACAGTTATGCTGTACATCCAGTTGTTGTTGGTAAGATTACTAAACCAGATGAGGCCCCTTTTTGCCTCACAGAACTTCATGCTGTTTTGCAGTTGTTTTTAAGCACGCATTCATAACCTTGAAAAAGTTCCCATCTCAAATGAATTATAAGCCAGTGATTTTACAGTGTTGGCCTCAAACATCAAGGTTTTCAAAAGACTGCAACCATTAGTGAGCTCCAAACATGTCTCTGAGAAAAGCTCAAAATGGGAGACATATTTAAAGAATGAATAGAGCAAAATACTGTGGCAGCTTATTTAACCCTAAGTGTTTTCAGATGTGTAGTAGTTGTCAAGCTACTGTGCCACCATAAGTAAATAAATAAATCTGCTTGCAGTGTAGGAAATACAGTCTTCAACAGAACACTAAGTTTTTTGAATATGGTTTTTGTTTGTGTATACGTTATTTGAAATGTCTACTGTATATATGCCAAAATATAAAGTTAATTCTCAAAAAGTAAATTCTAAATACTCAAATCTAAAACAGAAGTTTTTGTTTGTTTGTTTTGTTTTTAGATAGCCTACGCTATAGCTGTCATATGTAAATGTATAATAAAATGACACAAAATTATATTATCCTTCTTGTGCTTCATGGACGTACGCCTGACAAACTATTAATCTAATTAACCCTTCGCAAAGACCCGCCCCCTTTAGTTACTGTTGCTATGTCCGACAAGCCATGCGCTCTCACGCCACACATCATGTGCTCACACAGTGAAAAATACATGGCGGAGCAAAGAGGACACTGACAACTTATGAAACAGTTTCATATTTAATTAAAATATTGTCATTTTTTAAAGAAGTTTAAACAATAAATAGCGTATAGTGTCTCTTTAATGTGTCGTGACAGATCGCTGTTTCTCCTTCAAGCGGCTCGTGAACCGATCATCTCTTCATACTAGTTCATTTATAGCATCAAATAAACATGAATGAACATTGAATGTTGTTTCAACTGCGGAAAGACGTGAGTACACACAATTTTTCCAGTTTAACTTCACCAACTTTAATCTACTAACTCCCCTGACTGCTTTGTCAGACAAAATGGCGGATTCGGGATTATGATTAGTCAGATCGCCTGTCAATCAAACTGTTTGCTAAAGGTCAATTAATCAGAGCTGGTATTTTAACGTTCTCTCGTTAGCAACTGACGCTAGAGCAAATGTTTGAAAACTGCTGAAAACGGCTTAGAAACGTTTTTTTTAGTGTGGTTCCTGTCGTAGCTACTATTTATCCCCCATAATTCGCGCAGGAATTGTTTATTTAAATGTGTTAATCCAAATCACAGTTGGCTACAACTCAAAACATGGGTATATATTGGTTTTACTTGGGAAAACAGTAAAATCCTACACAGCTATCGAATGCAGATTGTTCTTTCCTGTGTCTTGCTATCAAACAACTACAATCTAGGGGAAAATGCCCGAGTTTCTTGGATCATGCTAAAAGTGTTTTGAGGTGCTGGGGTAAATTGCAGCACACCGTAACAGAATGAAGTCATTTCCCTGCTTTTACAAGCTCCATTCAGACTGGCTGCACTGTCAGCCTTCACAGAGCCAAAAGACTCTCATGTCTGTGGTTCCAAAGCGAACACATGCAGTATAACAGCTGTAAAACATATCAACCTTGTTGAACAGTAAATGAAAGATTTTGCTTTTTAAATCTTTATATAAAAAAAGATTTAAATCATTATATAGACTATGAGGGGAAAACAAGAAACATTAGTTTTAAAATATTCACAAGTCCTCTCACTGATTCTCCTTAACGCATTTTGTATCAACAATAAGAATAAGTGAAATAAATACCCAGCCAGATAGAGTTGTGCAGTATTCCATTCTTGTAACCCCAAGCTTCAGTCTCCTTCAGGACCAACAGAAAGGCGAATACAGCTGTTAACACGCACATTGTTTCTCTCATTTCTCCGCGGATCATACAGATGCTCGCGCTGCTGTCACGCAGTTAACTGTGCACATCATGCGCGAGCCAAGTTTAAATGGTTTTCCTGCCTACTAGACTGTGTTAGGTGTGGTCTGACGTGTGATTTCAAACGATGACGATTGAGTGGAGGGCTGGATCGGGAAAGACCCCAGAGTCATAAAGCTATACTTACTAATAAATAAATTAATGGACATGAAATATTGGCTTTCGTGCACTAAGAACCATAGTCCATCACAACGTACAAAACAAATCCACCTTATCAGCAAGACAAAAATCAATCAATTAAAAATTAATAAATCAATTGTTCATTTGTTGAACTTTTTTTGAATACTTTTTCAGTGAATAGGACTTAGTCGCTAAATACTTTGACATATTTGGCAATATTTATATGCCACAAGGCCTGTTTTTTTTTTTTTTTTAATTAAAAACATGTGTGTAAGCACGTCACAAGTGCCTGTAGTGATGAAATCATTTCCTTCCCCGTTTTATTGTTTGTTATTACTTGTGTTCTGTTCTGAGCATCAATAAAATATATATATATATAAAAAAAAAACTTCTCCACTTTAATTGAAACACTCAGATTTCTTCATTTTAGTTTAAATATTTTAGACGCACCAAGATATATGAGCCTTCCTCTTGAATGCATGCAAAGATCCAGTCTGATGAAAAGATTTGTTTCTTTGTTGGTAAGACTTTACAATAAGGTTCATTAGTTAACATGAACTAATAATGAACTGCACTTCTACAGCATTTATTAATCTTTATTAATGTTAATTTCAACATTTACTAATACATTATTAAAATCATGTTAACATTAGTTAATACACTGTGAACTAACATGAACAAACAAAGAACAACTGTATTTTCATTTACTAACATTAATAAATACAGTAACAAATGTGTTGCTCATGGTTAGTTCATGTTAGTTAATACATTTACTAATGTTTAACTATGAACCTTATTGTAAAGTGTTACCTCTTTGTTTATAGAGAATATAATAACTACAAATGAATTAATTTTCTTGTTGTTTGTATATTTTAAAGCTTAAAACATTCTAATGTAACGCTATTATTTTAAATGTTATGTTTATTTTTTAAAATGTGAAATTTCATTATTAAGGTCTCTGCAGGGGACCCCAAAATTAAACTCGGTCCATGTACCTTCGGATAATATTGTTTTCTCGCTTTTTACTTACTGTAAATTTATTTTTGCAACATACACAATCAAAGGCAGATTTCGTCAGAATAACATCTGCCTGTTGCCCTACAATTTAAATTTAGGGGTGTTGAGTCACTCTGTTTCACAATCCTGATGTGTGAATTTAAAGCCGTTATTTCCATTCCCCCCTTTCATGATTTCTTGTTTACTGTAAATGTTACTACCTGTAACCCTGTCCAGCTCAATCTGTGGTTTAATACAGGCCATTTCTAGTCCGTGACTCTATGATGGGCTTACACACCCTGAAAGACATGAAAACTGCCAAAGAAAAGTTCAGCCAGGAACTCTGGACATTTATCTGTCTCAATAAGGGGGTAAATACAATTTATGATATTAATTTTGGCTTGTATGCTGTAGTTTGTTATACAGGCTAGGTGAAATTTAACTAGCACAACTTTTTTGCCTCCAGATAAAAAGTTACACAGTACTGGGCTTTAATATGTGCATGTAGTGAGGTCGTTATTGACCCTTCACAAAGTCCCGCCCCCTTTAGTTACTGTTGTTATGTCCAACAAGTCATGTGATCTCATGTCACACATCATGTTCTCACACAGTGAAAAATACATTGGGGAGCAAAGAGGACACTGACAACACGTCAACAGACATATGAAACCGTTACATATTTAATATATCGTAATTTTTGAAAGAAGTTTAAACAATAAATACGTATAGTTGCTCTTTAATGTGTCGTGACAGATCGCGGTAGCTCCTCGGTAGCCGATCATCTAGTCAAATCAAGTCACCTTTACTTATATAGCGCTTTTTACAATACAAATTGTGGCAAAGCAGCTTTACATTAATAATTGGCAAATAATTTTTGGCTGCACAGCAGCTCCCAAAGAAAATGGTGTCATTGTCCAGTTTATTTATATATTATGATTCATTCCATTGCAAAGATCAATAGTTATTAGTCTAGTTAATTGATGTATATCAGCACTGGAGAAAACAGTGATGTAATCGTCCGGCTCAGATCAGTTCACGTACAACGACACCAATGCAGACATACCAAAAACACTGCTGAATATCAAGCAAGTGTCCCCAACTTAAGCAAGCCAAATCGCTTCATACTAGTTCATTTATAGCATCAAATAAACATGAATGAACATCAGAGGGAATGTTGTTTCAAGCGCGGAAAGACGTGAGTACACACAATTTTTCAAGTTCAAGTTCACCAACATTAATCTACTAACTCCCCTGACTGCTTTGTCGGACAAAATGGCGATTCGGGGTTGTGATTGGTCACATTAAAACTGGTCTCGGTCTCCAGGTCACATGGAGCCATTGTGTCCATGACTGCAGGACATACAATACATTCTGGAAGAGAGAAGCAGAATTTCATACAATGACATGTAATTCCATGACCTAACATCCTGCTTAAGTCTACACCATACAGAGATGGTAGAAACCACAAAGACACACCAACCAATACACCCAAGCCCATACGCTCCCTCACACACTCCAGATACATGAGTCACTTATGTCTACTACTACTTATGTCTACAGTCTGTCTACTCTTGCTCTTCAATAGTTCACTTAAAGCCTGTCATCATTATATGTCTTCAGAAGAAATGAGGTGGAATTTAGCACAAGATAAATAGAATCATTTATTCATTTACTTGATTTCAGTGACACTACAGTTTTGTAACACTAACTGAGTGAAAGACCAAAATGAAAAAAAAAGACAATTTTATTTTTTATCTTTTGTGTTTAAGGAAATATGGAAGAAATGTCCTGCTCTATCCTATAGCACCATCTAAAAGATGATGAAAAGATGAAAAAGGCTTTTCTTTGTTGGTAACACTTTACAGTAAAGTTCATTAGTTAACTACATTAGATAACATGAACTAATAATGAACTGCACTTCTACAGCATTTATTAATCTTTATTAATGTTAATTTCAACATTTACTAATACATTATCAAAATCTTGTTAACATTAGTTAATGCACTGTGAACTAACATGAACAAACAATGAACAACTGTAATATAATAACTACAAATGAATTAATTTTCTTTTTGTTTGTATATTTTAAAGCTTAAAACATTAAAATGTTAACCTATTATTTTAAATGTTATGTTTATTTTTTAAAATGTGAAATTTCATTATTAAGGTCTCTGCAGGGGACCCCAAAATTAAACTCGGTCCATGTACCTTCGGATAATATTGTTTTCTCGCTTTTTACTTACTGTAAATTTATTTTTGCAACATACACAATCAAAGGCAGATTTCATCAGAATAACATCTGCCTGTTGCCCTACAATTTAAATCTAGGGGTGTTGAGTCACTCTGTTTCACAATCCTGATGTGTGAATTTAAAGCCGTTATTTCCATTCCCCCCCTTCATGATTTCTTGTTTACTGGAAATGTTACTACCTGTAACCCTGTCCAGCTCAATCTGTGGTTTAATACAGGCCATTTCTAGTCCGTGACTCTATGATGGGCTTACACACCCTGAAAGTCATGAAAACTGCCAAAGAAAAGTTCAGCCGGGAACTCTGGACATTTATCTGTCTCAATAAGGGGGTAAATACAATTTATGATATTAATTTTGGCTTGTATGCTGTAGTTTGTTATACAGGCTAGGTGAAATTTAACTACTTTTTGCCTCCAGATAAAAAGTTACACAGTATTGGGCTTTAATATGTGCATCTAGTGAGGTCGTTATTGACCCTTCGCAAAGACCCGCCCCCTTTAGTTGCTGTTGTTATGTCTAACAAGTCATGTGATCTCACACCACACATCATGTTCAGAAGAAATGTTGTTTCAAGCACAGAAAGACGTGAGTACACACAATTTCTGACAAAAGAAATTGGATGGAGACAAAATGGTGGATTCGGGGTTATGATTGGTCAGATTACCTGTCAATCAAACTGTTTGAGAAGGGTTAATTCTTTGCGAAAAGTGGAAAGAAGGTAGAAAAATGTTGTTGTACTGTGGCACAGAAAAAAGGATCAGTTGGATATCATTTGAATACTACCATCTGTTTGTTTAGTGAACCACACAGAAGTGAGGTTCAAAGAAACTTATGTCAAAACTGGTCTCGGTCTCCAGGTCACATGGAGCCATTGTGTCTCTGACTGCTGAACCTTACATTCTGGAAGAGAGAAGCAGAATTTCATACAATGACATGTAATTCCATGACCTAACATCCTGCTTAAGTCTACACCATACAGAGATGGTAGAAACCACAAAGACACACCAACCAATACACCCAAGCCCATACGCTCCCTCACACACTCCAGATACATGAGTCACTTATGTCTACTACTACTTATGTCTACAGTCTGTCTACTCTTGCTCTTCAATAGTTCACTTAAAGCCTGTCATCATTATATGTCTTCAGAAGAAATGAGTTGGAGTAGAATCATTTATTCATTTACTTGATCACTATTTAAAATAACAACAACAGAATAAAAGCTGAAGCCTGTGGACATGCATTATGACACTTCATCCAGTAGATGGTGCTATAGGATAGAGCAGGAGATTTCTTCCATATTTCCTTAAACGCAAAACATAAAAAAATAAAATTGTCTCTTTTTTTCTTTTTGTTCTTTTCCTCAGTTAATGTTACAAAACTGTAGTGTCACTGAAATAATTATGTCTAGAAAATAGAGGTGTTCTCTAGGCTCTGGGCATTTAATCTTTCATAAATCTTGTTCACTTTTGAAAAATAGAACTCTATTAAATAAATCTGGACTGATATTAGTATTTGTGTGATTATTTAGTGTTACAGCAAATAATGTGAGCAGGACATACAATATATAGTAATATACCATAGCACTTCATTTTTGCTCACATTAGGGCAGAACAAATATCCTTGACTGAGTTCTGCTTACGGCAATGAAAGTATGAAAAGTTGATTTACTGACTTCATTGAGATTTGGACCTGTGAATGAGTAATGACAAAAGACAAAAGGCTCTTAAATACCCACAAAATTATTTATTGCTAAACATACTATGCCACCCATGTAAAAACTCCCATGTACCACATTGACCAAGATTCTGAACAAAGCGAGTAGGCATTAGTTTACAAAAATCATTTGCATCACAAATGATTGATCATTAGTACTGAATACTGAGCTTATTGTGGCTCACTCTGAACCAAACAAAGTGGACATACATTCCTTCACTGAATGCAGACATTTAGTGAGTCAAAACCACAGACTCATTTGGTGCGTTTCAGACCTCAGTGCTGCAGGACATACCTTGCATTCCAGTAAAGCTTAATATTGGCAGTTATCACATTTCCCTGAAATGAAGGACACTGAAGGAAATGAAAGACACATTAGGTACATCTAGATTGCTTAATAACTGCATAATGCATAATGCTTCTTTTTATATACTGTTAAATTTTTTTGAAAGAAAGAAATTAATATTTCTATTCAGCAAGGGTGCATTAATTCGATCAAAAGTGACATTAAAAACTTTTGAAAGGTAGAATTTTGAACTTTCTATTCATCAAAGAATCCTAAAAAAATGTATCAGAAATAACAAAAAATTTGAATGATAAAAATTTGAATCTTGTATGTCTTCTGTCTGTTCAAAATCACATGAACATAAAATTAAAATTTATTTATTTATTTAGCTTCATAAACTTCGTTTAAAACTTTTACATTTTTTAAGACCATCTGTTTATTTGATTGAAGTGAGAAATAAATTAAGGGAAAAAGAGAGAACGTTCACAAGGGGGCAGAAGACCAGGCCTTCACAGTCACATCTGTTGCTGTTCAGCTCCAAAAGTCTCAAATGTTACTGAAACACACAAACCTACTTTTGCTTCTTATGTTCAGAGCTGCGTCCTCCCAGTGACATGACTTCACTTCTGTCTGAACGCTTTGGCTGTTGATACTGGCTGACGGCTCTTGAGGAAAACAGCATTCATCAAACTCTGAGAACATGTGATTTATGTGCAAACCACATGGGTGACATCCCAGTAGGGAAGAACCACTGGAGCTCCATACATATATTTGTATTTCTACATGCAAATAAGTCTCAGCTCAAAATGTCAGGCATGGTTGTGTTGTGTGGCAAGACAGCATGGAAATGGTGGCAGTGTGACCACATGTCGGTTACTTTTGATTTGGAGGATTTAAATTTACCATGCAGACTTTTACAGCAAAAACAACTTCTACATGCACAGAAAAACTGAAAATGTAAGACCCTTCTCCATATACCTTTGATTGGATTGATAGTGGACCACCCACCACCAGACCTGGGAAGACTTAGGGACATAGTCTCATGTGGTTTCACAGTAAATCAACGCTAAAAGTGGTTTTCAACTAGGTTCAAAAGGCATGTGCACTTTCCCCATCACAAACACAGCTGCTCTCAGTAACTAAACCTGAGTCCTCTGACACGTCACCAAACATGTACAAACAATGGCTGATTTATACTCCCAATCGTCTTCGCTACAGGTAAAAAAAAAAAAAACCCTTCTGTACCACATACACACCTTTGAAGCTCAAAGCAAGCTACCCATTTTATCTAACCTACCAGAAGTCACAAGAGAATGTGTCAAATAACTGGTACTAAGCAAACTTAAAACGATTAAGCCCCTAACCCACTCCAGGTGCACGGCCCTGTTAGATCAAGGGCTTCTGTCACCTTGCTTGAGTATAAAGTCAGATTTTCCTGTCAATTTACAAAAGGGTGGTTGAGTCATTCCCTGCTGTGCTGACATGTTTTGTTAGGATCAAACAAAAAAGATCTTTAGACTGTAACTATGTTTGAAAGTAGTTTTTGCGTAGTTGAGCTACAGTCTTCAGCTGTCTGTCCAATTATACACAACGCAATGTGTAATTGAATATTTTAAGGATTAAATCCATGTTGCATGTCACCTGTCTTTCGGAGCAAGTGCACAATGCCATGCTGGACAAAGCCAAGATATACATTGCATTATCTAGGTCTGTTAGTCTGACTTTGCGAAAAAAAAAAAAAAAAAATACATACAGGTGCTGGTCATATAATTAGGATATCATCAAAAAGTTGATTTATTCCTATTTATTACTAATTCCATTCAAAAAGTGAAACTTGTATATTATATTCATTCATTACACAGACTGATATATTTCAAATGTTTATTTCTTTTAATTTTGATGATTATAACTGACAACTAAGGAAAATCCCAAATTCAGTATCTCAGAATATTGTGAAAAGGTAGAAAAAAAATGTACAAACTTTTACAAAAAGGATTGTGAAACAAAACCCATTCAAAAATGTGGGGGAGATTCACAAAGAGTGGACTGCAGCTGGAGTCAGTGCTTCAAGAACCACTACGCACATACGTATGCAAGACATGGGTTTCAGCTGTTGCATTCCTTGTGTCAAGCCACTCTTGAACAACAGACAGCATCAGAAGCGTCTCGCCTGGGCTAAAGACAAAAAGGACTGGACTGCTGCTGAGTGGTCCAAAGTTATGTTCTCTGATGAAAGTAAATTTTGCATTTCCTTTGGAAATCAGGCTCCTAGAGTCTGGAGGAAGATAGGAGAGGCACACAATCCATGTTGCTTGAGGTCCAGTGTAAAGTTTCCACTGTCATTGATGGTTTGGGGTGGCATGTCATCTGCTGGTGTTGGTTCACTGTGTTTTCTGAGGTCCAAGGTCAACACAGCCGTATACCAGGAAGTTTTAGAGCACTTCAAGCTTCCTGCTGCTGACCAACTTTATGGAGATGCAGATTTCATTTTCCAACAGGACTTGGCACCTGCACACAGTGCCAAAGCAACCAGTACCTGGTTTAAGGACCAGGGTATCCCAGTTCTTAATTGGCCAGCAAACTCACCTGACCTTAACCCCATAGATTTTCTAGTATTGTGAAGAGGAAGATGCGATATGCCAGATCCAACAATGTAGAAGAGCTGAAGGCCACTATCAGAGCAACCTGGGCTCTCATAACACCTGAGCAGTGCCAAAGACTGATCGACTCCATGTCACGCCACATTGCTGCTGTAATTCAGGCAAAAGGAGCCCCAACTAAGTATTGAGTGCTGTACATGCTCATACTTTTCATGTTCATACATTTCTAAAAATCCTTTCTTTGTATTGGTCTTAAGTAATATTCAAATTTTCTGAGATACTGAATTTGCGATTTTCCTTTAATGTCAGTTATAATCATCAAAATTAAAAGAAACAAACATTTGAAATATATCAGTGTGTGTAATGAATGAATAAAATATACAAGTTTCACTTTTTGAATGGAATTAGTGAAAGAAATCAACTTTTTGATGATATTCTAATTATATGACCAGCACCTGTATGAGTATGTGTGTGTATATATATATATATATATATATATATATATATATATATATATATATATGGCATTTTAAAAATACTAATTCTTGCTTTTGTTTGATTGAAATCGAACTATGAACTAGAAAAAAAGAGGATCTTAAGGAAATTTATTGCAGCGTAGAGACAAAGTACATGTAGAACCTTGGGTTAATCAGAGTCAGAATGAAGCCAGAACATACAAATCTCAAACCTTTTATCTCATGACAGTTCACAAAAACTATAAACACAGAAAGACGGTTCACTCCTATTAGAAAGTGCAACGCGAAATAATGGCAGAATATATCCCGCCTTCTAAGTAAAAGAGCCAATCACTGCTTGATAAAGTCATTGCGTCACTGCAGCTGCAGTTAAAGGCTCCGGTTCATATAGAAACTTGAGGCTCGCGCTTAACAATGCCCATGTGCACTGGCTCACCTTGCCTGAAAAATAAGCTGTTTTTAAATGCTATTTGAGCTTAAGAAGCTACATTTAAGGGACAGTTCATATCAGATGTTGCTGATTTGAAATGTGTCATTTAATTGTGAGTTCGCCAAGCAGTTTTTGACATTTCAGGATTCCCCTATTCAAATAGATAGGACTTGGTCTTGGAGGCGTTGCAAAAATGGCGCGCCAATTGAACAGACTTGAAAAGGACTTACAGTTTACCACTCCGAATGTAAATGAAGTTGCTCCTGTTGTAACAGCTGTGGTCTGTAAGGTAATGAATTTGAGACACACTGAGATGGTCAGGGTCCCTCACCTTCTTCCAATCTATGATTGGTGACCATTTTCTCACGATGTGACTAACTCAAATGGTGCATAAACCACAAAACTGTTGACTTTGTTCTTTTCTATGATAATTAAGCCATTTTGGGGAATGAGCATGATCAACCTATCTTGGTCAGAGCAGTCTATTTCTTACAAGTGTATTTTGTGACTGCAGTTTAAAGTCTACATTAAACGGAATTTGCAATAGTTTTGAGTGAAACAGCTTCTTGAACAAGAAAAAAGTAGGTCGGGATTTGATTGTATCCTTGAGGATTTGATTTGATAGTTCTGGTTTATTATTGCGGTGATGTCATGTGAGTGGCAGGTTGTCCCGCCCTCACACCAGTAAACACGTGACAAGAGAGAAGTTGTTGCAAGAGGAAGGGAAAATGGTTCTGATTAAAGATCATGAGGGCACATTAATTTTTAAGAAATTATGTGCACAGATATATTTATATTACATATTTATCACTTCTCTTGCAGTGTCTCACATGACAGCATTCTAAAAATGAGGCGCTCGTGTTAAAAGAAGTTCTCAAGACCTTGTTTTTGTTGTTTTTTTTATTCCACTGAATGCAAAAACAACCCTAATAATGCACTTTTTGTGCTTTTAAGTAGAAACAAACATGACTCGCATGAATATTGATATAGGGTCAATGGGAGAAGTTTGTGTTCAGTGTCTAATTTTTTACTTGGTCCAGGTCCTGATGGGATGGGTGTGGAGCTTCTTAATGTAATTGTTCCAAAAAGAAAAGAGACACTCCTGAAATATCAGTAGGCAGTGTTATTGCATCACACTGTACAGTTGAAAATCATTATGAAAATGTGCAACCTGGGAAATACACCAAAGACTAGTGTTGTAGAGTGGCATTTTACTTGATAAACCTCAACCTCTAATATACAATGTGCAAAACAAGAGTTAAGAGAATTATTGCTCTGGTTATGTTAGCACCCATATCTTCATTAAATAGTTGATGTATAATTTAGCATTTTGTTGTGTTCTATGCAAACTTTATGGCATCTGACTACTGTACATGTGCTAAACAAATTTAATTCATGTAAAATGTGTAATGAATGGGAAAGGCACCGTTAAAAATATACACTTGAAAAAAAAAAAAAGAAAAGCCTCTTCGCCTATAAAACAATGCACAGCAAATCCAACATGAGCAGGAGGCATGGTTAGAACTGGAGAAAATTAGGAGTTATATTCAAGCAAGCGGTCCATGGCAGGTCAACGTCCATTGCTTATGAAGGTTTCTGGACAAGGCTGGTAAGCCCTGCTTCTCCAACTAGTCAAGCCAATCCTCTTCTCATATTCGGCATGTGTCCAACTGCAGCTCATCAATGAACTTTCATTACCCATAAGATCAGTTCCAATCTTCAGGAACCACCCACCCCCCCAACAAAGTTTGCATTGCAAAAGACCATAAAATTTGCTCTGTGTCTGTCCTCCACTGTAGTGCAGAGGTGCGCTGGACAGGTCCTGCCATGTCCCCCAGTCCAAATGCAGGTTGATCAGTGGACTCCTCCGTTGCACGACCTGGTACTGTGCATATGGAAAACAGTCTCCATTGGGTGTGAGGGGATGGACTGTTTATAAACAGGATTAGATGCCTAGGAGAAAGACATGGAGAGACATACAGAAGAGTTAGAAGGGCAGAGCGAACAGAGTCTTTGAAACACAGCCTTGGAACGATCATCATGACTGATCGGCGCTCCCAGCTGACTGATGCCTTCCAAAAGGCCTCATGGTTTCAATCAAAGCCTAGTTGTTTTTGTCCTTGTTATTGCATAGATTTGCCAATTCAAGCTATTTTCATTTTAAGTAACTTACAAACAATGCTACATTAATAAATTATAAAATAAATAAACTACCATTAGAAAATAAATTAGAAAGAAATAATATTTTTATTCAACAAGTATGCATTAAATGGATCAAATGTGACAGTAATATTTTGCAACATTATAAATGTCTTTACTATCTCAAACAAAAAAATGCTGTTCTTTGAACTTTCTATTAAAAAAATCCAGAAAAAAATGAATCCGCACAACATTGATAAGAAATGTTTCTTTAGCACCAATTCAAAGCACCAGCCAAATGTTACAATGATTTCAGAAGGATCACGTGACATTGAAAATAGTGTTAAATTGTAATTATATTTCACTAAATTATTGTTTTTTTTTACTGTATTTTTGATCAAATAAATGCAGTCTTGGTGAACATAAGAGATTCTTTTTTGGGATCTTACGCTTTCAAAGCCATCTCGCTATTGCTAGCCTCTCTGAAAATGACCTACCCTACCTTTAAGCAAAAGTTTTGACCAGTGTTAAGTGTTGTGACAAGTATTTCTAAGTCACAAATATCTGATTGCTATAATTTCCGTCATACTTCGTGCAGTAGATGGAGTTCTTACCATCTCATAACGCGCCCGTGAACGTGCACTTTGGAAGCGTGAAAACTCGCGGCGGTCGTGGATGGTGATGGCCAGTTTCCAGAGGCCTAGCAGCAAGATGCCCATCAACAAGATACTGCCAACAACTGCCAGAAGCACCGTCATGGCATTTGGGGCAACAGCACATTCTGTAAACACACAAAATACACAAATGCATGGCCATGAAGCATGATATGAAGTTTAGCTGAAACCCTTTCCATTAAAAACCGCATTTGCATCATAATAATAACAACTTCTTTGATAATTTCTTTTTTTCCCAACATGAGTGTGTTTAACATAATTCATAATGCAGTTCTTACAGAGGTAGTTGTGAAGTGCTAAATACTGACCTGGCTCTTTAAGAGCGGTGAGGACCGATTGGCCGTTGGCATGTTCGGAATATGTGAACTTCATCACACAGTCATTTTCGGTCTTATACACGCACTGAACAGTGTTGGGAGCATCTGTTTCTGAAATGGAGAGAGAGAGAAGTTGAGTTCAGTAAAACAGCTGTCCAAACTGTGGCTGAGGAAACAAAGTGAGAAAGCAGAACATGTCGAGCCAATAGCATAATCTTGAAATGCTGTAATTATTTTTGGGCCAGACCTTGCATTCCTCAACAAGCACCCAGATTAATCAAGATTGTTTAAATGTTATCATAATTAAAATTCCCTGGAGACTAGGAAACCTCCCCCTTCCTAATAGTCATTTAACTATGGAGCCTGTTTCTCCAAAAGAGCTGGAAGTTTCCGGTATGCACATGTGGAGTCCATTAAGGAAGCCAGCTGACTCAAACGACAGAAAAATGTTGTAAAACATCAAATCCATAACGCCTTCTTTTATAATTAGGGGTGACATGGAAAGGACTAAAAGAGTTCACAAGCATCCTGAATGTTTCACTGCAATATCTCAGAGAATGAGAGCAGCATCATATCGCTCAACAATAAACATTCATTCATGCATTCCTAGACACATGTAAAAAATGCCTTCTGCAATAAAACCTGTTATAAAAACCCCGGAGAAGTTCTCATGAACTTTATTAAGTTTTCGAACTCTTATAAAACATTCGTAATTATAAATGCATAAAATAAACTAAAAATATACTATAGAAATATAAATAAATAAGATCCACATATTTTAAACATTTTATTCATTTTCTAAAGTGCTATTCTTAATATATTTTGTGCAATTTACATATATGAGGTTTGAATTAACAGTAGGGTTGTGAGGAAGTGCAGTAAACAAAGGCCTTCTCCGTGGGACACGGAACAGCAAGTGCTGCAGAGTCGTCCAGACTCACATTCTCCAGATAATAACATAAACAGAGCTGGCCACGATACACCACAAACCATGCTTCACCCTGCTGCGAGTAACACATTCATGACCTGGAAGCACAAACTGTGGCGCTCGACCAACAGCGTGTCCTGATGGGAAGGAAAACAGGCAGATCTATGAACCGAGCTTCTTCACACAGCTGGATTCAAGTTCTCTTTAGCTGAAGTCAAGGAAGATGTATGTTGACATGGGCTGGCAGTTAGTGTGGATGTTGACAGAATTTTCAGATCTCATTACCTCCTCTACCACCTTTGACTATTCCCACATATAAAATGGCAAAGGCTAAAAACATAAATAAAATAAATGAGCCATCATTAGCCGTTTCCATCCGTTTTGGGATATATCGCATAAAAAACAACACTGGATGGAAATACCAAAATGTGTATAAATTCAAAAAAATTGCATAAAAAAAAAAACATGCGCTCAATTGATGCAGATCCTTTTTTCATCCAATGAGAAGACACATAAACTACGATGGAAACACATTTACCGAATAAATCCCTCAATGTGCAACATAGAAAAGTTGTGACGTTGCCTCAACAAAGGAGATGATTGGATAACTGGACTAACCAGCAGATCTGTTTCATTGCACAACATCTCAAATGTTGGTTTGATGATTCTGAAATGCCTGAGCCAAAGTCTGTCATCAGAATGATTTGGTTTTATTCCTTCCCAGAAGCATCTCAGATGAATGCATTCTCGAAATCTTGAACACATGGGATGAAATCGCTACTTTGTTTACAAATGTTTTATGCAATAATATAACTGAGGACAAGTTAACTTTGCAACATTGAATGGAAACAGCTATTTATATTTAAGTAAATGAACCCTTATGCTCAAATGTGTTTCATCTTCAAATAGGATGCCATATTGGACCATTAACTGACAAAAATATTTTTGTGGTTTGTAAAACTCTGCTATAGACATTTTCTTCACTTACTTTGTCATTTTCATACCGCTGGTATAATAGACCAACACTTAAATGGTGCAATTCCTTCCTTATGTGCACAAGTTTTAAATAACATGTTTTGATAACTTTGTAAAGTTTAATATGCCACTGCTGAGTTTTTTTCATATGAGGCAATAAAGCACTGTATTTATTGAATAGTTATTTGAAAGCAGGGCATAAACAAAGAAATATTTAAAATATATGTTGTTGTTCTTTGGCTTAAACGCTCATACACATGTAATAAGTACAGGGTCTGTGCAGAGTGTGGAAAAACTAGCCGAACCCTCAAACTTCATCCAGTGTCAAGTGTTTGAGTGTGCACTCACTGAGGGTTTCCACGGTGATGATCTCATCCTTGCACATGCGCTGACAGGTCTGGTTGTCGGCCAGTCTCCCCGTGTTAAATAGATGGCACTCGATGCATTCCCTGAGGAGAGACATTCAGAAAAATCATTCAAACTATAACTAACACAATACTAAAAAAGTTTGACATGGTTGAGTCTAACCAAAACTCAATGATGAAGGAAAGACATCTCAGACCCTGTCAGTCAGCTTAGATGAGTCTAATGGAGAACATGTTATGAGATGTTATTCAAACTGCATACATTAACAGAAGTTCAATCTTGTGGCATGCTACCTAATGGCACAGAAATTAAAAACATTAAAATGTTAAAACGCGCTGTTCTGACAGAATATCCACAACTATTTATTTAGTTGCAGAGCAAAAAAAAAAAAAAAAAAAAAGTGTTTAAATTGCTTTCTAGAGTCTTTGAGTATTAAGCTCTGCAACTCAACTATGAAGTAAGAAATCATGATTCAGCAATTTTCAAAATAACTAATATAAAATCAGAACAATCATGCTTATACCCGTGTTTGAGAGAGCCTAGCAAATCTTGGTATTACATACACTGCAGTTCAAAAGTTTGGAGTCGGTAAGATTTTTTTTTATGTTTTTGAAAAGTCTTTTATGCTTGTGAAATATTGTTACAATTTAAAATAACTTTTCCATTTTTATATAATATTTTTAAAATATATTACTGTAATAGCTGAATTTACAGATTTGGTGATCAAGAAACTATTACCATTATCAATGCTGAAAACAGTTGCTGTGGTACTGTGGTACATTTTATCAGTATTCTTGAATTAATAGAAAGTTCAAAGAACAGCATTTATTTGAATTGGAAATCTTTTGTAACATTATAAACATCTTTACTGTCACCTTTGACCAATTTAATATATCTTTGCAGAATAAATAAATAAATAGTAAAAATTCTATCTGACCCCGAACTTTTGACTGATAGTGTAGTTCTACACTCCTTCACTGGAATGCCATAAGTATGTAGCAAAGTAAATTTTCGGAACAGGAAGTTCCAATGTAAAGAAACAATGATGATGAATCATTGCAAAAGAGCACAACAGTAAGCTATTGGTTGCTATATGCAGTAAAAATCCCATAGCCTTTTTCAAACAATGACATATAAACCTTTAAAGACAGCATTACATTAGAAACAGTAAATACTTATCAATTAGCTTTAGTTAAGTTAGTTTGAGCATCATCTGTCTCATACCTCTTTGTTCCACAGGCATCTGGACAGGTGGGACATTTTTCGCACGTGTCCCCAAATGCCCCTGGCTCAGTGCACTGGCACCGCCCACACACACAGCTGCCCCGCCCGCTACACATCTTTCCGTCGTCTGACACACAGGAAGCCGTCTCTGTAGAGCAATTACAGTTGTCTCCGATATAACCAGCATGGCATTTACACTCACCGCAGTGGCATTCACCATGACCTGGAAAACAGGGAACGATATGTTCAGAATAAACTTTCTATAACTTGTAACATTGTAAACTATTATTTTATGTCAAATGGCTGGTATGTGATAGTGCAGGAATTTATCAAATGTGCTCAACAAGAAGTCTAAACACAAAGCCCTCTCAGAGAAACACATACTGTACACACATTGAGAGTTTGCATAGAACCATCATTTGCTGACATTAATGGAAACACAAGCGTTCCACATTTCTCCGTCACGGCACAAAGATGACCGCTGTCTACTTCTCCCACATTCTCTAAAGTCTCTCTGTCCACAGCAGAGCACATTCCAGTGGACTGATTACATGCACTGAGGATTCTTGGCGTACGTCTCCATCACTGTGTGTTGAAACAAATGTGCCAATGTGTTAAAATAGTTATTGTGTGAATGACCTGACTGAAAGTTTATATTATGATGTAGTAGAGTACAGGCAAAAATGTGAAGGGTCTCACAGTGAAAGTGATATGTAAAACAAGACACATTTTCATGGCAAAACAGCTGTGAAGAGATTGAAAGCAGCGGTGAACACTTGGTGTGGCATCAGCTGCAGGCTCAAAGCAATGATTGCACAAGAACTGGAAAATGTTGGAAAAAAAAAACAAAATGGAGCACACATACTTTAAAGTTGCAGTATTGTGCTTGTGCACTGCAATCCAGAGAGGTTTGTGTTGGGAATATTAACTTGCAGGACAGATCAGGAGATATGCTTTAAAAGTCATAGTTCACCCATAAATTAACGTTCTGTGACCATTTACTTTATCCTCATGTCGTTGCATCAATTGATTATTTTTTCCTGTAGAAATTTCCTGTAGAAAGAAGACTTTTGTACAGTTCATAGTGACCAGAGTGTGTCAAGCAAACATCCTACAAGTACTGAATACGTAATATTCTCTTCTGTAGCTGCTTCATGATTCTTCAAAACCTTTGTTTTCCAAGGAAAAATGGTTTGGAATAAAACGGAAGTGAGTACAGTACCATTCAAAAGTTTGGGGTCAAAATGTTTAAGATATTATTTTTACTTCCATTTTAAATAAATGCTGTTCTTTTGAACTTTCCAATCACTAAAGAATCCTAAAAAAAAACACATCAATCAATGTTTCCAACAATATTAAGCAGCTCTCTTTTCAACAATGACAATAACCAGACGCAAAGTACATTTTAAAACATTAAAATGATTTTATTAGAAATGATTTTGTAATATTTCACAACATTACTGTTTTACTGAATTTTTATCAAATAAATGCAGCCTCCATTAGCTTAAGAGACAAAAAACAAGAAAGAAAATTCTTGCCAACCCCCAAACTTCTGAATGGTAGTGTAAATATGGGAAAAGTTTTGAGTGACGCATCCCTTTAAGGATATTGCACATCCTCGCACCTGCCACTGATAAGAAACATTAACTACTGTGGAGATGCTGTTTGAAACTTAATCTTGTGAGAAAACTATAAAGTTACATGATACTCGCAGGAATGATGTCACAGATGTGACTGTGAGAAACGTATGTATAGTGAGGGATGTTGTGTTTGATGTACACACACTAAAACTGACCGACTGAGGCCATGCTACTCGGCTTCCACACACGTTTGTTTTGCTATCTTAGTGAAGACATTACATAGACTCCATTGATTTTATATCAGATCAATGATATTTTCAATGACCTAACCCAACCCAACCCCTACTCCTAAACCTACCCATCACAGAAACATGTGACCATCACTAGATTTAAACAATAACATCTTTTGGCTGATTTATAAGCCTTTTAAAATAGTGAGGACCAGTGAAATCTCCTCACTAGTGGGTTGTGAAAGTATTTCACAATACTTGTGAGGACCAAATGTCCTCACTTACATAGTCAAAACAAGACACATACACACACACACACTAAAACTGTCCGACTGAGGCCATGCTGCTCAGCTCCCACACAATAAATTTTTCATTGTCGTGCCACAGCAGAACTAATACAACCCAGGAACATGCAACCACTAAATTCTTCTCTGACAAACACCAAATCTTCCTGAGAGATGCAACACACCTTCAGAAAAATTAAGCAGTTCCCCATTTATATTTAAGAGAACAAAAACAAGTCCATTAAAATCCTTCTTTCTAATAAATCCAAGTCTGTTAAGGTTATGAGAGTAATAATAAAAAAAAAAAAAAAGAGTGCTGATAGTTAATTTAATGTATCATGCCACACCTTAGGGTGTATTTTAAGACCATAAGCACAGAGTACACCTTCACTGAACACCTTTCCTCAATGAATGACCCTCTGAACAACTCTGGAATAAACAAAAGATGCGTTGTGGCGTGTTCTCCACACCTACTTTCTAAAGGTGTGTGTATGTGTGACAGTGCTGAGCAGCATTCACAGAACGGACAGTCTTCATATTTAACACGCTAAACTAGAATATCAAGCCATCAGCTAAACACAAATAAAATAAGTGCTGGCGAATCAACGCAGGCCTGCTCTCCCAGCATTCCCAAATCCGATTTTTATTTAGGTCACTGAATAAATGTGCTGTTGCCATGCCAGAAAGGCAGATCCATGTTTGAAAGCCTCTGGGAATGAGCTCCAGCCCATTTCAACCACATGCACAGTTAAACTCAACAAATTCACACATGAGTGAGTCCAAAGCCACGCAAGCACTGAAATATGTCAATTACCGTCGACCTCAAGTATCAGGTTTATTTAAGGGTGCAAAGTTTCACAGTCAACACAGAGTCTGTGCTTGTAAATTGCAGTGTTTGAATAGTGTAAACTTGAGCTCTATTGCTGTGAAGTCTTTGCGAGGGGCACAGCCATCCTTATGTGATGAAAATGTCCTTTTTCTTGCCTTTAAATGACTAAAACATGAAATAGATCAACTTGACAGGCATATTTGAAAGAAAATGTGTAGGCTTGTAATCATTTATTTTAATGAAGGAGTCATAAAACCACATTGATATCATGCTCATACACCAAATTGAAGTGGAAAGGAAAGGTAAACAACTGTGGAAAAAAATAAAGTAGAGGTTTTTTAAATGGAAAATACTTCTAAAGGCTGGAAGTGACCAGTTTAAATATTTCCTGACTGCACGGTTGAGTGTCTGTTTGTTCTAGTTTCTTGTACAAACAACTATCAGTCTTATCATTAACTAAAAGTATTAAAAAAAACAAAAAAAACAACTAAAACAAGTGGAAAACAAGGATTTTTGTCATTCTCCATTTCTAAAATTACACCATTTGTAAGTTTTAAATGAATACTTTTCAATAACACATTTTTTTACTTCCTTAAAAGAATAATTTACGTCAACATGAGACACTGAACGGATTTAAATGTTTTTCAACAACCTACATTCCAGACCTCCAGAAACCATTTGTCAATCACTGTACGGTACTGCTATTGGTCGACTGATATGCTGACCCTGACCTGTCCTTCCTGTTATAAAGACACTTTTAGCCTCTGCAGTCTCAGAGGAAGTGTAGATCCAGCTGCTGAAGCAACATTCCTCTTTATATTGTAACACTCCAGCTGACCGCTTCATTTCACCCAGCTCAAATAATTTAAATTGAGAGACTTGAGCTATTCTAGTGTATCATCACACTCCTCTCAGTTTATGAGGAGAGTCGCTGAACTTACTGAACCATGTGTCTGCTAACACCAGAGGGAGATACAATTACCCAGAGAAGACTATGAAAGCTTATGGGGTCAATATGAAGTGAACTCTGAGAATATCTAACTGTACTTGAACAGAGTGGTCACTAAAATAAATCTACTACTAATAATAATGGATTTAAAAAACAAGAGCATGAAACTCCATATTAGGCACACATAGACACACCAAAACAAGAAGTGTCAGTCCAAAAAGAATGAACAAAGTGACTGATGAGTTTGAGCACAAAGGGAATGAGAAAAGGCAATTTGTATTACTATAGCTCTTTATACAAACTATATAGACTCAATTCAAGCCAAAGAAAGTCAAATGTTTTGTTGAAAAATGCACAACAGACAATCTCATTAAGTCATTAAGTACATTAACAACTAAAATGATTGATTACCATTTGGATAAAGACTTTAAAGTTTATTTTAATAAATTTAAGATTTAAGAAGACTCAGTGCATTGTAGTCAAGAAAAATATAGCCCGTCAACCCAAGCACTCCTCAGATCAGTAAACTGACCAATCAGAAGGGATATTCAAATGAGGTAATACTTTTTTGGGGGGTCAAAAATGCAGCCAAAATTGCACAAGGAAGAATTTAAGTTTGATTTCTTTCTGACACAAATAATCAACTGTAATAAAATATATTCTCTCATACCATAAAGAAACAAGAGAAAAGACACTTAAATTATCAATGAAGTCCAAATTATTAAAGAATAAATGAAAGAATGAATGAAAGGGCCATATACAAAATTTGCCACAATGAAGAAGTGGAGAAGTTCCTCTACTAACCGAAAGTACTATACCAATAACACATCTACAGCGGGGAGAACAAGTATTTGATGCAATGCCGGTTTGCCCACTTACAAAGCATGTAGAAGTCTGTAATTTTTATCATAGGTACTCTTCAACTATGAGTGACCAAAAAAAAAAAAAAAAATCCAGAACAATCACATTGTATGATTAAGTAATTAATTTGCATTTTATTGCATGATAGAAGTATTTGATACATCAGAAAAGCAGAACTTCATATTTGGTACAAAAACCTTTATTTGTAATTACAGAGATCATACGTTTCCTGTAGTTCTTGACCAGGTTTGCACACACTGCAGCAGGGATTTTGGCCCAATCCTCCATACAGACCTTCTCCAGATCCTTCAGGTTTTGGGGCTGTCGCTGGGCAATATGGACTTTCAGCTCCCTCCAAAGATTTTCTATTGGGTTCAGGTCTGGAGACTGGCTAGGCCAGTCCAGGACCTTGAGATGCTTCTTACGGAGCCACTCTTCAGTTGCCCTGGCTGTGTGTTTCGGGTCGTTGTCATGCTGGAAGACCCAGCCAAGACCCATCTTCAAAGCTCTTACTGAGGGAAGGAGGTTGTAGGCCAAGATCTTGCTATACATGGCCCCATCCATCCTCCCCTCAATATGGTGCAGTGGATCTGTCCCCTTTGCAGAAAAGCATCCCCAAAGAATGATGTTTCCACCTCCATGCTTCACGATTGAGATGATGTTCTTGGGGTTGTACTCATGCTTCTTCCTCCAAATACGGCGAGTGGAGTTTAGACCAAAAAGCTCTATTTTTGTTTCATCAGACCACATGACCTTCTCCCATTCCTCCTCTGGATCATCCAGATGGTCATTGGCAAACTTCAGATGGGCCTGGACATGCGCTGGCTTGAGCAGGGGGACCTTGCGTGAGCTGCAGGATTTTAATCCATGATGGCGTAGTGTGTTACTAATGGTTTTCTTTGAGACTGTGGTCCCAGCTCTCTTCAGGTCATTGACCAGGTCCTGCTGTGTAGTTCTGGGCTGTTCCCTCACCTTCCTCATGATCACTGATGCCCCACGAAGTGAGATCTTGCATGGTGCCCCAGACTGAGGGAGACTGACCTTCATCTTGAACTTCTTCCATATTCTAATAATTGCGCCAACAGTTGTTGCCTTCTCACCAAGCTGCTTGCCTATTGTCCTGTAGCTCATCCCAGCCTTGTGCAGGTCTACAATTTTCTCTCTGATGTCCTCACACAGCTCTCTGGTCTTGGCCATTGTGGAGAGGTTGGAGTCTGTTTGATTGAGTGTGTGGACAGGTGTGTTTTATACAGCTAACGAGTTCAAACAGGTGCAGTTAATACAGGTAGTGAGTGGAGAACAGGAGGGCTTCTTAAAGAACAACTAACAGGTCTGTGAGAGCCGGAATTCTTACTGGTTGGTAGGTGATCAAATACTTATGTCATGCAATAAAATACAAATTAATTATTTAAAAATCATACAATGTGATTTTCTGGATTTTTGTTTTAGATTCCGTCACTCACAGTTGAAGAGTACCTATGATAAAAATGACAGACTTCTACATGCTTTGTAAGTGGGCAAACCTGCAAAATCGGCAGAGTATCAAATACTTGTTCTCCCCACTGTACAAAAACTAACTTCAACAAACTTGTATAAATCAAAAGACCAACCAAATACTACTTATTTGAAGTTAAACTTGTGTCAGTGTGAAGTACAGCATCTAAAGATTTTAGAAGTTACCAAAACATAATTCAACCACAGACTAATGTTACGCTGCTTCTTTGTAAGCATAATGTAGTTTGCAGGAGTGAAAGAACTTCCGATCTGAAGTCAGTCTGGAGATATAAAACATAGTTTTACATGGTCATGGTTTGTGGTTTGTCTGTCTTTCTTGTGGTGGCAACTTGAAAAAGATCCTCCTTTGGATCTGGAAAAAAAAAAAAAGCCTCAGGAAGCCCTGTAATCACTAGGGTGCAGTGAGAGCACAGGGTGTGCAACCTATGCCACGTTCCAGTTCCACCCAGTGAGGAACTCTTCTACTCCAGGGGCATCTCACTTCCCCATCTGCAGCTGTGAGAGTTTTGTGATGTAGTGTTTAAAGAATTCCATGTCCTCTCTGAGGAATTTGAGTATACGTGTGACATTGACAACAGAGACACAACATTATACATCCGGAGACAACACAAGGATGCCATGGTCTTTAATAGGAGTCATCCAGTTGTTACAGGCCTCTGGTCAAGCACTGATCTGATTAAGTGTGTTAAACACATAAACACGGCAATCTTTCCTTCACTTGTAGTTTAATGCACCAATTGACCAATTTCAGTTTCCCTCCAGGTCAAAACGCGATCATTTTCTAGGTCATTACTATGGCAAATGCACCAAAGCATTCAAAAGTTTGGGGTCTGTAATTTTTTTTTTTAAAATAATGTTTGTGAAAGAAGTCTCTTAGATTCAACAAGGCTGCGTTTATTGGATCAAAAATGTGATAATTGTCAAATATTATTTCAATTTAAAACTAACCATTTTCTACTTTAATACAATTTAAAATGCAATTAATTCCTGTGATGGCAAAGCTGAATTTCAGGCTCATTACTCCAGTCCTCAATGTCACATGATCCTTCAGAAATCATTCTAATATGTTGATTTGAGGCTCAAGAAACATTTATCATCAATGGTGAAAAGAGTTGTGCCGTTTAACATTCTGGTGTAAACAGATCTTTTCAAGATTCTTTGATGAACAAAGTTCAAAAGAACAGCATTGATTTGAAACAGAAATCTTCTGTAACATTATAAAATGTCTTTATGGTCATTTTTGACTAATTTGATGCATCCTTGTGGAATAAGAGCATTAATTTTACAAAATGACAATCAGTCAGTCAGTCCTAATGATCAGAAACAAATCTGAACGGGTTTCAGTGTGCACAAAGCCATATATCCTTGCGTGTGAATAATGGAATCTTATGGAAGCTGCCAAAACCAAGCTAACTGCCCCTAGCTTCTTTATGCTTTTAAATGATATCCATGCCTTATTTCCACATGTGCTATTGCTTGTCAACAGCACGCAAAATCAACGTGTTGTCTGATTTTACTTTGCAGAAACAGTGTGACCTCTGTGTTTAGCTTAAAAAGTACAACTCGTCTGTCTATAAAGAAACATGTGCAATGCAAGTATGTAAGCCAAGACACGGCAAGCTGCCTCTTGTAGTTGTGCCTCTCAAGTGGTGACGAAGACTTGGCAGTAAAAACAGAAGGTCTATAGATGCCTGACATGTGGTGGTTGTTCTCTTTACAAGATTCCTTGGTAACCAGAAAATTTTATTGTATTCCAAAGAGAATAAAATAAGTTAAAAATAATCGGGAAATAACTCTCACATGTTGCTCCACTTAATAAGCACATCTGAACTCTGGTGCAGAGCAGAGAAATTATATTTAAGATAATTAGTGCAGTCAGAAGTTTTGTCTCATGTGACTGGAGGGTAACATCTCATGCTCCAGTCACAATAACAATTACAGAGCAGGCGTACAAGATAAATACGGTTTTCTTTTGCTACACAGTCTTCTGACGCCTTTTAAGTAAACCGGTAGGCTGAGGACAACAATGCACAAAGTAATGCATAATGCTTTTAAAAACTTGAACAGATCACTATAGTTTGGGCGTGCGGTACAATGTTTTCAACCCATGATCAAGCTAATCTGTTTCTGTGCATGCTTTACTGCTGGTTTGGTACGGTGTAAGGTTTTGCACTAATTACCGTTTAATGAACTACATGTTTCTGCTGATCTAAAAGCACAACTGTGGGAAGTATAAGGGCAATAAGCCAAAAAAACACCACGTCTAGAACTTAAAGTATCTTAAAAAAAAACAAAAAAAACATCTATAAACTGTTTTAATGAGAAATGCATAACAGTTCTGTATCTTGTCCAAATAAAAATGACTGACTGACTAATTCCATATATTTGAAACCAAAGACAGGACAGTCTAGTGTTTCTCTTCACAAAACTGGCTATCTTTGGAGACAGTGTTTGTGTCCACAAGGATAGGCAGACTTTGACTCATCACTAATCTTACCCGCACCCTTGCATTCCAAAATTCAATGGACAGGGTATCTTTCTAGAGAAGGTTAAACATTCAAAACAGCGAGGCAATTTGTGTGACAACAATTAATAAACAGTACAATTATGGAAGCCCATTTCCGCCACAGAAAAAGTCGCAATCTTTTCTGTTTGTTTGTTTGTTTTTTCCCCTCACAATTATGAGATATAAAAAGTCACAATAAATAAGCTTTATTTTTTCCAGTGGCGGAAAAGGGCTTACATAGTACAATACGGTAAAATGCCTCAAATTCTTATGGATTGTTGTTAGTATGTTGATAGCATGTCTGGCTACTCTGTTAGACTAACGACTAGTCAACTTTCCCCAAATGAAACCTCGCATGGAAAAATCATTATCCTGTTAAAATTTGTTGCCCAGAGCAGGTTCTGAAATTAAAGGCATAGTAATCCCATTGTAGCAATGTGGTCACTTAAAGATTTGAAAAGCAACTAAACAAGACCAAGATGAAGAAGTCTGGGTGTATTTTACACAGACTGACAGCTGAGATTTGTTTTTTAGTGCTGACTGATCGCAGTGCACTGGTTCAGTGAGGACACTGAACATCAATGTGCTCACTGATCTGACTGCAAACTAAAATAATCATGGGCGATTACCACATTTTAAAGACTAAAAATCATACAAATGTGTATAATTACTACAAAGACAAATATTGTACATTCACTCACAGTATTTAACATACATTTCGGTCTAAAAGTCTGAGACTATGTAGAAAATCTGAATTTTGTACATGTAAATCTGGAAAAGTAATTTATTATAATACTGTTTGTATATAATACAACTGATACATTTTCACTAGTAGTCTCAGACTTTTGGACTTCACTGTATGCATCTGACGGTAAAACAAGCTTTGGCCCACTTCAAAAACACAGCTTCAGGGTATGTTTCAAAATACTTTCAACCAAAAGAATCATGTTAGTGTCACTCAAATATGAACCACCACAAAAATCATGCAGTGACATGCAGAAAACATCTTCATGAATCCATAAAACCTTCTGTTTGACAGCAGTCTCAACCACCTGTCTGCCCCAAGTGGCAATTCTGTTGTTGTTTTTTAAAATAAGCAATTTTTAATCTCACATTCTACTTTCTAATAAAATTCCAAGTAGCGTGGGATTTGGGGCATGAATGCACATGCAGAATCCATTCATAAGGCATAATATTTCGAAGGATGAATATGAAGAACTGAAAACCACCTATAATGAGTAGCTTTTGACATTCTATTCTTTTGAAATATTCTGTGTAAAGGCTCGGCTTTGAAAGAATGACAGAAAAGTCAGTCAGAAGCGAGGTAGCATCCATGGGAGATTTGCTTTATTTGTTTAGAATGCTAATCCAGGCCCCTGAGGCTTCTAGACGATCCACTTTCCATCCGGACTGGGTTTGCTCAACTGAGATTTTCATTTTGCTGCTGCATTTAGGGATGGTTTTCAGAGAGTAGAGCACATCTGAGGTCTTGAGTCAAAGTCCAACTCCATTGTTTGTAAAACTGCAAGCAGAGGGAAACTAAAAATGCCATTTTCATTTACAAAAAAAGAAAAGATGATTAAAATGTTTGTGCATTTCCATTAACAATATCACAAATGAAAGCTACTGAGGATTCTTCAAACTCCAGGTCTCTGATCCCCAAGATGCATTCCATTTCTATGCGGTCACATCAAAAACATGCAGCTCACAAAGAAGTTCTGCTAACAAATGTGCTCTCGTCGCAAATCAATAGACTAAGGAGTGAGCAATGATGTCTATTCCAAAGTCCCATTTTGCTTATGGTTCTTGCAGTTTTATTGTTCAACACGTGACCACATTGCTCTGATAAAGTGTCCCACAGGACACGACACGACATGCGCTCCACACTGCAAATGAAAACGGAGTGTTTATATCCATTCATGTCAACCAAAGAATGCCAGACTTTCCTGCATTTATGATGACAGTGAAGCAGTGAAGGCCTTGCCTGTTTGTTTGCATCTGAGGTCAGTGCTGATGTAATTTACAGAGTTAAAAGAGGATGCAGGGGTGTGGAAAAAGAAACTCAAACAGACGTCAATGGTCTGTGTACAGTTAGAAAGAGGAGTTGGTGGATAACGTTCTGTTCGCCAAATGTTAAATGGAACCACACTAAGTCCAAATTACAGCATATGCTTGGTATTCAACAACATCTCATCTGCTTCATGCTAAAGCTAATGCAAGCTAACATCTGAAAGTATCCAAAAAACAACCAGGTGTCTAACATATTTCTTAGCTGGACTGCAAATGTTTTTGAGAAAATCAACATGTATGACCACAACAACAAACATCACTCCTGAGATGTTATTACAAGTTGGTGACAATAGTTTGAAAGACCATGTATGATTGTATACTGGTTGAGGTTAAACAGATTCACATGTTTTTCTCAGGTTAAGACAATACATGTTTTGATGGGGTTTGTTCACATTTGATTTACTGTCTATACACGCTACAGCTCAAAAGCTTGCTGGGTCTGTAAGATTATTATCATTATTTTTTTTTAAATGTTTTTGACAAGTCTCTAATGCTCACCATGGCTGCATTTATTTGATCAAAAATACAATAACACAAATATTGTGAAATATAATTTAAAATAACCATTTTGTTATGTATATTATATTGCAATTTATTCTCTCTTGCATTACATTAATTGGCGTATTCTCTATAGTGTTTTTGAATATATTTTGTTGTACAAGTTGTGTTATGTCAAGTCACCATTAGAGTTTTCTATGGTGATATTTCCATTTCAGCTACACAACTTGCTTTGGTGTATAGAACTAATTCTATTTATATTTTTTTCTCATTTGTATCATTTTCATTTTGCTCAACAAACTGATACATGTTAGACTAACACCATGTCTACACCAGATGTGACTTTTTGCTAGAAGCTGTCGCACTGAACGTGACTAAACGACTGTTGTGTCGTGCTGCTCGCGTAGACTTTTTAAGAAAGTTCGACATCACAATTATGTAATATCAATGCTCATATTAACTTAAAAAAGCAAGCTAATTTAACATGAATCTACAAGTAAAAAAATGCAAGTTCATAGAACTTAATATATTGTGTTTGATGAAAACACAGCTTTATTTGTTAAAATTAGTAAACAAATTAGTCCTGAAAGGGCTCTCAACTTTTTTTTTTTCAGTGCAATTTTCATTCTAGAACCACAAACTGATAATTGATTAGGTCTACAAAACTTAAAGAAAAAAAGGGTACACATATGTCTGGTGCATTTAGTTACTATTTCTGGCTCTCGGCGGTAAGCAATTTAAATCAGCAGCAGATGTATACAACAGCACTACAAAGCCGAGGTTTACTAGGGGCTCAATAGTTTTAACATACTGTCATACTCGCACTTCTAAACACTCAAAGCTATTGTGCAGATTCAAAACATATGCACAATAATAAGTTTTAATATGGTAAACCTTTGACTGACACGAGGCATGTGAACTTGAAAGTAAAAATTGGGGAAAAAAAAAATTGTGCACTTCCAGCAGCCGTCACATTAAATCCTTTCAATCATAAAAGTTCAGCAGAGTCAAAAGTCTTTCATTATGACAGCCGAGCGTAAACTAATAACTCATAAGCAACAGAGAACTCACAGAGATCTCACTATCAGTGCATTGCTGCCCGTCTGTGGGAGGCCTTGGGCTGCTATCAGCATGACAGCAAGGCCACGCTGATCCCATCTGACCCGCAATGCACACAAATGAACAGATTGAGCAAAACGTACACAAACTTTTTATATGAAATTCTGGTTCAGTGTTATTACAAAGCTCCACTTCTGACAGGCCGATCACAACCTTCTGCAGTGAAATACTTCTGATGGCCGTAAAACTAATTGAACGAAAGTAGCCGTGTAATACGCATTACTTTGCATTGGGGTTCTGATCACCCTGAGAAAGATTTTTTTCCCCATAATTACTAGCTGACTCTACATTAGTCTTTACAAGTCTTCATATATGACATAAATAGGCAAAGCTGCCATTATATTTCAGAATACGACATCAAGACACTGACTCAATGATTCAGGATGACCTCTGCGCCTTATTTTGGCTTTGTTTTGTGCTATTACTATTTTTTTAAAAATGCTGTTTTAAGTAATAACAGGGTGTGGTGTGTGATATGCAATTAAGAGTACAGCTGAGTAAACCATTTCAATAGCACTTCCATCAAAGAGAGAGATTAAAGAACAAAACTTTGTTTACTCCAGGTGTATGAACAAGGGACTGCTTAAGAGACCATAATAAGGGTGCTTATGTTCATTTTAAAGTCAAGTTTACGTTTTAATGGCTTTAAAGCAACATGCTCGCCAAGCCCAGTGAACCAGTACCAATGTGACACAGGACGAAGCTTCATCCACGGAGGACTATTTAACTTATTCAGCATAGCTTGCGTCTGACCTTTTAACCAACCAGTCATGTTTACTCGCCTCACTATATCACAACTATCAACACCACTTTCACCACTATCAAAGCAAACAATAATAAAATTCCACTTACAATAAAAAAGTTATTTACCTAGTGTTCTCCTGATAAACGCTAGCTATGGGACTCCACGAGTGTTGAACTGTATATTCTACCCAAAACGTCTTGCAATCTCACACTCTGTAAAACAAGCTGCTCTCACTGGAGCATGGCCAAATCAAAACACCGCAAAGCATGTTTATGGGGAATTTAAGATGTGAACAAAACCTACAGAGCTCATCAACGGTTGCCTTTTCCCCATAGCCATTATTAGAGAGTTTACAAGAATTGTCCTAGTTAATTCACCATGGCATAGCGGTGTGTACGCACATAATAACTCAGATTAATTAAGAACTCGTTACAGCAGACAAGAAGAGTTTTCCATGGCTGAGATAGCAGGAATGGGAAATTCTCGATTCTACCGATGACATTATTGCTACAGAGGCTCAACAAATGTCCATTTTGTGCTGGGCCGACAGTTCCTGCTGACTAAAGAAAAACATAGAGCTTTATTACTATAGACCAGCCATTGTGCACATGGATAAACAAATGCAGCCTGCTACAAAGCCCACACTGTGGCATGGCAGAGATGCGTCCTGTGGAGAGGGAGAGATGGGATGCCAGCCAACTGCTCTCTGGCAAGAATTGATCAAAAATGCACCAGGCACAAATGTGGCATCTCATGGGCGTAGAAATGGCAGCTTTTAATAAAATGTAAATTCATCCCCCTGCACTTATTTTTAGGCACACAGAGGGCCAATGTGAATAAATCTAGATTTAAATTCAAAGAGACAAGATAGTGTATGCATGACCTGACGTTTTATTCATATCAAAAATGAGGCATGTAAATGTTTCATTCATACTGAAAGGGGTAGGGCATTTTTTCATGCAAAATGTCCAAAACTGACTCAGAAGAAAAACGTTCTTCCGTCGTTCCAGGAAATCCCTTATACGTACAGAAACGTTTTTGACTGATGAAATGTTACAGCAACACACAGCTACGACAATATATGGTTTATGTACTTTTCAATCTTCTGTTATTTTAGAAAAGTATGTGAATAATGTAATATATATTTTGTGCCTTATTATGTGACAAAGTCTCATTAACTGTTCCATCCATGATGACTGAATGCATGTGTATAAAACCAATTGTATAAAAAAAAAAAGTACATAAATAGTCGTTAGGGAAATATAGGAAAAAAATATTATAGAGCACAAATGATTAATTATTGTTCAGCAGTGTATTTAATTTTTGCATCCTAAAGAGGCCCCTGGGCAAGCCAAATGGGTGAAAGCCTTGAGATAATGCTGAAAAACTAGGGCCATAAACTTGGACCATTTGTACTGAAAATTCAACGGACTTTGCAAGGAGTATGTTGAAATGCATTGTGGAACTGAGATGCAAAGATTCCCTCTTTGAAATACATTTTTGACAACCAAAAAAAATCTTACCTGAGCACAACGTGCCCTTATGTCGAGCACAGGAGAAGTCATCACATTCGCAGAAGGTGCCGTAGATTTTGCCAAACTCAGACTCGTAGCACAGGCACTGGTTACAGCTGCATTCTCCACGTCCGCTGCACACCTGCTTGCCCTCGGCCTCACGGCAGGCACTGAGGTGCTGGTGCTCGACCTCACCCTCCTGGCACTCGCAGCGAGCTCCCAGGTAGCCGGGCTCACAACGGCACATCCCACAGCTGTAGGTGCCGGCGGAGTTGCAGCGGCTGCTGTTGGTCTCAGTGTAATATGTGCAGCTGCAGTCACAGCGATAGTCCACAGAGACCTCCAGACGGTCTTTAAAACCAACAGGCCTGATGGTGAAACTCTTCTTGGTGCCTTTCGGAGGACATCCTCGAGCGTCGACAGTTATGTTGAAGGAGACCTGCAAGAAAACAGACAACTAATTTTCTTGTATTTAAGACAAAATACACACAAAATGACAGGGATGACATAATTTTTGTAAGTTGACATCATCCTGGTTCCCTTGGCAAAAAGCTAACAGGATTTTTCCTTTGACTTTGGATTATTGCAGAAAATAGGCTTAATGACCAACTAAAGTTTGATTCTTACACATTTTGTTCATCAAGATAATCTACACAAATGAACACAGCTATCATGAATGTTGAGGCCTAAATACTATGATCCGAGGTAAAAAGCTGAAGTTGAAGTATAAATGAACTACACAACCCCTAAGTTTCTGACAACTCTTTCAATATTTACACAAAATCTACAAGTTGGAAAGTTTGAGTTAGAATAGCATGAGTATAAACAACAAGGCTTTAGGGAATAGATGAGCTTTCGTGCTTGGCGAGATGATATTTAATGTCATGTCCCAGAGAACCACTTGTTAGCAACTGCCTTTTCAAAGTATGTTTTTTTTTTTAAATACTCACAAGTGATGCATTTTATATCGTATAATAAAATGAGAAAATTAGACTTTAAATTCAGGTATTTAACTATAAACGTGTACCACCACCACACCTTAATTTTGGGACGACTGAAGCAAAGTTCAATAATGCTAACTCAAAGGAAGGGCAGTATTCCTCCTGCTGGCATGCATGACCTTTTCACTGAAGATAAGAGGCTTCACTAACTGATGTATATCATACTTGTCAGATTAATCACAGACCATCAGATCAGAGAAAAGACAGACTCCACCCTGATGATGACCACCCAGAGGGTTGTCAGTTTCATCCAGACAAGCCTAAACTTGATCTACATCAATCAATTTCGGGTAAGATGGTGAGATGAAACTCATTTCTCAGATTTAGTATTCCACTTGAGATGTGCAATTATATGGAACTTAAACCACTGGAATTATGAAACATGCAGTGCAAAAAAGCTTTTATCAGTTTATCATTTCTTTTCCCAGCAGTGAGAAAATGTCATGTGTGGATCCTCAGGGGCAGAGAACCGGACACCTTTAAAAACATGTAGTCTGGCTGGCCTTTGGTTCAGAACCGCCCAGGACAGAGGAGAAGCCCAACATGCAGAGTCTGAACGCTTTGAAGTAGCGTTTCAGATCAGTGAGTCCTCCAGACCCGAGAGCTCAAAGCACTGGGTCGAACATTGGGCCACTGAGGGTCATACTGATGGAGGTAGACTAGAAGCTCACATGTACCTTTCAAGGGCTAAAGCTGTCAACAAAGACAAACACATTTTTATGGAAAAGGGGTTCTTGTTACTTTAGCAGCAAATAACAGGCTAAAGAAAACACATCAAGTATAAAAATGGAAATGGAAGAGAGACTTGACACAAATGGGAGTCAAGCAAAAAAAATTGTTAAATATTTAAAATGTCTATTAAAATAACTATTCATGTGGAAAAGTTTCTTGTAGGCCACTAGCATGCCAACCGTTATTGTAATGGTGAATAATTGCTAATGTTTTGATCCTGTGCAACAATCAAATTACTTCGAGTTTTGTTTGTTGTTGGTTTTGATTTTGTTGTCGTTTGTTGAATTTACATCAGTGAGCTTGTCTTAATTTACAGTTACCCAATTGTATAAATTTAAACATGACTGTTCAAAAGTTTGGGTTTGGATAGACTTTTTAAATGTTTTTGTAAAGTTTCTTTTGATCAAATAAATGCAGCATTGGTGAGCATAATCACAGTAAAAATATTGGGAAATTGGTTACAATTATATAAATAAAATATATAATAAAAATAGCCGTTTTGTGTTTGAATAGATTTTAAAGTGTAATTTATTCCTGTAAAAGCAAAGCTGAATTTTCAGCAGTGATCACTCCAGTCTTCAGTGTCACATGATCCTTCAGAAATGCTTCAGTCCAATATGATGATTTGGTGGTCAAGAATCATTTCCTTTATCAATTTTGAAAACTTTTTTTTTCTTACTGAACCCAGACTTCTGAATGGTAGTCAACATAAGTGTAAGTAATATTAACATTATATCAAAGTGACATTAATATCAAATATAGCAATATTTTATCATATTATCCAGCATTAACATGCTCTTAAAGTTCATACTGAAAAAGGCATCACAAAAAAGTGGGAAGTGAGGGGATCACAGACAAAGGCACAGAAAGGAGTTTTTTCTCAATGAGGCAATGAGCTGCAGAATTGGATTAAGGAGACATGTGACTCACGAGAACATGGCAGCAATTACAAGAAGACAGACAGCATTAGAAAACTCCATGAAGTCAGTGTGGTTGGGCAGAGTAAAAGGTGGAGTGGACCTTTAATGATGAGGCATTAATGGCCAAAACTGTGCTGTACAATAATAAAAACACCAGTTGAAGATGGGGAAAACACTCCCAATCTTTTACATTTAGTGATGGATTTAGGATTTCTGCTGCTCTGATGGCTTCAGGGCTCCTACAAATAAACTAAAGCATTATTATTATTATTTATTTTTTAAATATTACTAAAGCACAATTTCTATGAACTAATCTAAAATGGAAACTGAAAATATGAAATTAACAGCCAATTGTAAAACTAACAATAAAAACATAACATTTCCTGATCAACCTGTTTGGGTACATTTTATGATAACAACCAGCTATACATTATCGCTTACTTATTACAAAAAGCTACTATTTTTATACTCTTAATGTTAGTGTGATAATAAACGCAAGTACAACTACTACTATTTTTATAATTAAGTGATAGGATTATATAATCAATATGCATAAGCAAAAATATATTGGTATATCAATCAATTTGTACTTTAAAACACAAGAGCCACCACCACTCCAGGCTGTACAAAAACACCCACCACATTCCACATGTCCTTGCATTTGCACAACAGTGAGCAAACTTTAAAAATTCATGGCAAAAAAAAAAGTCTAAAAGTAAACCGATGTTTCCTGGGACACCGTCTAGCTTAATATAGGCTTAGATCAATGTGTTATGTATGGGACATTTTAGTAGTCTCTAGGGGCTTGAATGCACTTCTGTGAAAGGAATCCAAGCTAAACTTTAGAATCTGGGCTACAGTCTCTGTATCTAAGGCCTGTGTTTTTCCACAGCTCCTCGCCCAGAACAGCTCTGCCCTATTGTGTGAGCCCATTGAAATGCAGCGCCTGACTCCTCAGAGGGTTTGGTGGAGGACTGCGAGTGATACAAGGGATTCTGTTTGGGTTGTGTCCCCCCTTTTTAAAGGAATGATTGGCACTTGGGCACGGTGTGACAAATTTCGCTCGTGGACGAGACAAAAAGACCCCAGCCTATTGGAGCATCCAGAGAAATTTGGGTTACTCCATTCATTGTGGTTATTCCCTTCTATTCCCTTACAATCCTTCTCAACATTCAAATAGGCAGAATGGGAATGGGAGCGACCGGAGAGCTCTGCTTAAATCCTCGAGGGTCAGATCACTGCATGGTGACATGTACCAAGTAGTCTTACTTACAATGTCCGTCAAATTAAGCATGGGAGATCCAACAATGACAATATACACCATGTGACCACTGAAAAGCAAAAGCATTCTTTCAGTGTGACCGTTAATTATACAAGCACTGTTGGATACAACATGTGGTCTTGATTGCTTTGGAAATCAGCTTGCTATGATACTGTAATATTTAGTTACCAAAACACTTTGAGAGGGCTCTCCAAGAAGTTTCATCTATTTCAGTCTAAACAGAGAGCGAGGCTGACACAGCATAAAGGTATGAGAGTGCAGAGCATGGCATGTTATTCAAAGCCTGCATGCCATCATTAAGCAAATAACACATCATCTATAACACAGGAAGTGCTAAACAATATGCCTGAAAGTCTGTGATAGTATTATCTAGAATTATCTGTAAATTGCCAGAATCTGTGCATAGTTCGACTCAATAGATCTTCTGGTATTAATATGGCCAAATTTATGATTTGAGATGGAATGAAAAAAAGTCATGCTCTGGTATAAACATTTCACATTTTGCCATTCTTCCACTTTTGCTGCATCTCCCGGTCACTGTCACAGTCTTTCACTTCCTTAATAATAGAGAAAAAAAATATATACCTTGCTTTCACTTCCAGGGCATTATATACACGGGTCAACAAAGGCTAAATGAAAAAATTCTCAAAATGTGTTTAAACATGATCTGAAACTCTTGGGAGACCGAAAGGTCACTTTCTCTACATTAAAAGTACGACTACCATCAGTTCACTTTTAGTAGCAGGAGGCAACAGGATACAGCACACTGTGCTCAATCCAGGAGGTATAAATAAGATCTGAGCTCCTTGCCACAGACCTCAAACACTCGGGTTGCAAACTGAGAGATGGGATCAGCTGTGGTCCACATTCCACATTTTCATAAAAGGCACACACATTGTTTGATAAAATATAAAGTACTTACAGTGTCACCAATTTTGAGGTCAGCACACTTGCGGAGACCGGTCAGGGGCTGGCCGTCTTGGCAGGTGGCGGTGAAGGCCAGACTGAGATCTTCAGGATGGTCCCACACACTCAGCTCAACTTTTGACCTGATGTTCTACATAAAAAAAAAAGGTGAAAAAAAATGAAGCACAAAGCAGTCCAACATTCACTAGAAACAGTTTTAAAGGTAATGGAGATATTCCAAAATTACATGGTTGTGGTTTTACATTTTGGTGCTGAAGAATTATATAAACCAATTATTTAATCATATTCTTAGACCACATACTACCACTGAAAACACCAAATATGATAGCCAATCATAGTCTTTGGTATTTTGTCATATTTTGGTGTGAACTGACAATCAGGAGAGATGAGTAACTGGGTCATCCCAAAAAAAAAAAAACCCATAATAATAATAATGATAATGATTAAAAAACACCTTGATATTTGATCAGTGTTTGTCATCAGTTACAATTTGACAAAATTTAATTTGTCTTTAGATCTTCTACAGCATCTAATGCTGTTTTAATACATTTTAAATGTAATTTATTCATGTGATGGCAAAGCTGGATTTTCAGTATCATTACTCCAGTCTTCAGAGCCACATATTCCTTGAGAAACCAATTAAATATGATAAGAAATGCTTCTTAAACAGCAAATCAGCATCAGTGTTGAAAGCTGTGATACTTAATATTTTTGTGGAAACCATGATACTTTTTTCAGGATTCTTTAATAAATAAATCAAATTGAATTGTTTTGAAATGAAAATCTTTTGTAACAGTATAAATGTCTTTACTGCCACTTTCGACCAATTTAATCCATCCTTGCTCATATTGACTCCAAACTTTTGAACTGTAGTTTGTGTTATACATGCAATCTTGTTTAAATGTAAGGTTATATAAAAATGCATGTGCAAAAATGTCCTCTAATACATAGCTACAGAAAAAAAAAAAAAAAGTTCTTCAGCCAAAGAACGCGTTTCAAGTTCATTTCTTGGAACACAGCAGCAATATTCCAATACACCAACAGAGTATTAGATCTTCACTAGCCAGAAATATCATATTACAAAGATTACAGTATGAACTACAGTAAACACATGAACGAGCCCATCAAATTTTCTGCACTGACAAAAACAGGAAATTCCTAATCTTATGTAATCATGTGTTCACACAGTGAAGACGCAGCAAAAGAGCAAAGGTTACACTCCATAACATTATCTTTTCTTAATTCAATTAAATTTCTAACCATTTATTAACTGAAAACCAGGGCTAATTAATTTGGTTGCCAATTAAACTGGAATCAGTTTATATACAGTAGAATACTTTAAGCAACTGCAGCATTCAGTACAGTGCCGTTGTGTTGATAAAACAGTTGCCTGACCCTGAAGTGCGTTGACCACATTGTCTGAAAATGAACAGTGCGTTCATAATGGGCTGTCACTATACATCACAGCTTCAACCCTGAACCTTGAAATACACATATTACACTTGACAGGGAACAAAAGCATGAAGGGGTCATAAAGTGCACATTTTCTTTTATGTGCACCTGTGTTTCAAATGGAGAATATACAGGGACATGTTTTGGGTTGACTGTGCTGAAAGGGCGGGGAGGGGGTAGCAAAGAAATAGTATACAAAAAATATATAATATATAAAAAACATGTCAATGCCACAAAGCATAAACAATCCAGAGAACGCATGTTTAAATAGATGGCAGAACATGACACGAGATCGACAGAACACAGTGACAATTGTAACGCATTTTGCAGCCTGCACTGCAACAGGAAATAAACAATAATGAATAAATATAAAGACACTTGTGCCTGCCTTACAGACTTGCACTCCAGAGAGAAGTGCAGCGAAAAACCCGCCAGTAGGTATTAGCAAGTCAGTCGCTGTATCCCAAATCGGAGACTTCCCTACTATATAGTATGCGAAAAACAGTACGTCAACATAGTATGTTGAATGCATAGCATTTAAAAACCGTACACGAAAAGACCCTGGATGACCTACTACTTCCATTGAGATTCTGAGGAGCACATTCCATGGACACTTTACTATCCAATGAGGCCACAGGAGAGGATAATATGAATGGCAGTGAAGCAAAGCAACGGATGCTGGTAGGTCATGTGACAGTAACAACATAATTTCACTTTCACACAATATAGAATGTACTTTTCTAACAATCGCAAAGTTCAAATTCAAATGTAGTACCAACTCAAACACTATGCGATTTCAGAGATTAAAGATAGAATCATTCTTTCAAAATCAATTCTTTCACATTCGAATGTGGCTCAGACACGCGCAACGGTTCTGATGTTACTTTATTTTGAACTATTTTTGCAAAAACACAATGCGTGTATAAAATGTAAGTTACTCAATATTAACTTCTAACTTTTGTTTAACTGTTCTATAATAGCAATATCACATTTGCAATTTGCTTTTCAAGGAAAAAATAGCACTCTGGCTTGTGTGATAGCTTCCTGCTCAACTATTGTTACAAATAAAAATCAGGAACTCATTACTGGGGCATTTTTCCCCATAACTTAATTTTTAGGGACATTTGATCATTTTGATGACATTTTTGCCACAAGCGCCCATAAATTTCAGTTCCTGGAGTGCAATCAATCAAGATCCAAGATGAATGAAATAATAAACTAATCCTGTTTTGAAAAAGTAAAATATGTAAGATTAAAACCGTTTAATAAGGGAAAAGGTTTGTAGCCCACTGACAATTTATAGTTAAATTCTCTACTGAAGGTTTACAGATTTAAAGCATTGATTTCTTTATAAAAACGAAACCTGTGACAAACCTGTGAAAGCGGGATTCTGCATCACCCCCAGCACCCCTACTTCCCACACCCATGGGACTATAAAAATTCACCCGTTAGTACATGATACTAATAAGAACAACTTACATTGTATGCGTTCACAATTAGCTGAATAATATTTTTGGAGTCTTGGTCCAAAATTTCCACTGTAGTCCCAGGGATCAATGCAGTGAGATTCTATGGGTACAAAGACATTAAGAGCACATAAAACAAAAAAAACAGCTCAACACTAATTAAAATAGCTTATGATAAATGAGAGGTACCTTGTAAAGAACATAGTGTCTTTTGGTCACTGCAAAGATGAGGAAAATATTGTTTTCAGCCAGTTTCTCCCCAAGAAGCGCGAGTGAAGGGTAGTCCTGTGGAGAGACGCCACATGTCCATATATCAGTAAGATACATTCAAGCAATCCCTCACTCCCTGAAGCACTCTTTCTGTCAGGAAGTCAGCCATCGCTCTTCTGATTCCCCTCCACGGTTTCCGTTATCCTTCCCACCCATTTCCTCTGAATACAGCTATAGGCGTTCTCTGCTACTAACCTGTCAGAGGATCCAGGGAGATTGCGCTCAATCTCTACAAACAACGATCAGTGATGTGTTAAGCACATTTGAGTAAAGTTTCCTTACAGAACAAGATGGATGTGTATATATTAAATCCTAGCTTGCAGTAGAAGACACACACTGCTTTTGTTTGTTTTCCTTCTGGCTGAGCGATCTCTCTCACACTCAAAACTCAGCTGCTTTGGACCGAGCCCAAACTGCTAAACGAGCACCGCATCTGTTCATGCACTTTGACATAGATGATATGGGGGGGCAAACATTTTATCCAGTTCAAAGCCATAGAGAAAAAAAAATACAGATATCCAAGAGACATCACACAGACAAAGGAGAAGGAAACAATAAGAGTTCAAAATCTTCCCATTAAAATTGATTTATCTGCTATCTTATGCTTGGAAGGTTTCTTGATGTTGTTTAGCAGACACACACCTGCTGGTGTTATAACCAAGCATTTCAGACAATCATTCTGTGTTATCATCAAGCATTTTTAGCTGATGGGAGTTAAGGGCAAGCAATTGCCCCTTCGCAAAGACCCGCCCCCTTTAGTTATTGTTGCTATGTCCGACAAGTCATGTGCTCTCATGCCACACATCATGTTCTCACACTGTGAAAAATACATCCCAGAGCAAAGAGGACACTGACAACACGTCGACAGACATGACACAGTTTCATATTTAATATATCGTAATTTTTGAAAGAAGTTTAAACAATAAATAGCGTATAGCGTCTCTTTAATGTGTGGTGACAGATCGCTGTAGCTCCTTCAAGCGGCTCGTGAACCGATCATCTCTTCATACTAGTTCATTTATAGCATCACATAAACATGAATGAACATCAGAAGGAATGTTGTTTCAAGTGTGGAAAGACGCGAATACACACAATTTTTGAAGTTCAAGTTCACCAACGTTAATCTACTAACTCCCCTGACTACTTTGTCAGATTAAATGGCAGATTCGGGGTTATGATTGGTCAGATCGCCTGTCAATCAAACTGTTTGCGAAGGTTCAATTAGACGTTAAGTATGTTTAGATAAAACAAAAGCTCATTCAGACAGTCTGCAGTTCATTTACCCAGAGCAAATTAACATGTAATCAACACATTTAAAGACTGAACATTTGTTTGGGTCAGCCATTTAAAGTTAAATTACAGACTTTCAAGGTATAAAAGCTTTACCATCTTTGTAGCAGCACTGTACTCGTTCTTGTCGTTCAGGTGACACTGTCCATCATGAGGATGCACTAGACCACCGAGTTTGCCATCCAAAGCCAAGTGAGGGACGTCATCGGTGGCAAACACCAGGAGATGATAGGCCTCTTTCCTCCAGCCAATTCTCTCCTGCCACAATGAGACAAAACTCTTATTTATACCGGCCTATATCTTTTTGCATCTCAATGCCATGTTCATTTAATTATTAGACTGTGATTTTTATTTTAATAATTATTCTAATTAGTTTGTTGTTCATTGCACAATTATAGTTGGATCAGTTCAGTTATATTATTGTTGCCAGAATATGTAGCAACATATTGACATCATCACAGTTTTTCAAATTAAACACATTTAAAAATAAGTATTAATACTCATTTTAAATGTAACATTTTGAAGCACTTTGGCAATTATATATATATATATATATATATATATCATTTTCTTTACTCACACATAAAATATATATATTTTTTGGTTATTTTTATTTTGTATGGTCTCCTTTGGCCTTGATAACAGCTTGCATTCATGCTGGCATTGTTTTATGTACTTTTCCACAGTGTATGTTCTTATTGACTTCCAAATAGTTTCTAGTTGCTCCCCTTTTGGGCCATCTTTGAATCCATTAAATCGCAACAATAATTATCTTAGCATTAGAAACAATAAATGGTAACAAAAACCATTACAGAAACATAAAAATAATTTTGGTAATCACCAATACTGTATATATTTAGGGCAGCAGTGGCAAAAACCTTACACTGGGTGGTGGTCAAATAAATAAATAATTTCTTTTTTCTTAAAGTTGATTTTAAATGGTTCTGTGTTGACTTGAATGTTAAGGCAAAGGGGGGGGGGGGGTTAAATTGGTGACCAGTCACAATTTATAGATTTATAATTTTTTAAACCTAAAATCTAGATACAAAAAGGGTTACTCAAATACCAGACAACACCTGCTAGCTAGTGCTTTGCATGGCTTAATAGCCAAAAACAGGACATTCAGACAAGAACTGAGAATTCAACATTAAACACAAGATCTCACTAGTCTCACAAACAAGAACTGGCCCTGAAATAACTAATAGCGGATAAATGGGGAAGGCTGTCCTCTTCCATTCAGTGTAAACCACACAGCCTCTTTCTCTCATGCATGCTGTGATTGTGCCTTTCATGCCAAAGCAAATATTTTTACAGCCTATGATGTCAGGCAATATTAGCGTGTCTCTTTTAAGGCTCAGACACCTGTATATCTTCTGAGAAAGCTCAGACAGCGAAGCAAAAAAAAAAAAGGAATAGGATATCTGATGTCTCAAGACATTCTCTCTTCTCATTAAACCTTGCTGGACAGGCTTGCTGTCTATATAGGGAGTTGAAGGAGTCAAAGAAGCTTAGTGATAATGAAGCAGCAAAATAACCAGTCCTGAGTGACTGACTGCTTACCTTGCAAACTGCAGCCTGCAGAATGGCATCAAACCCCCCCTCTGGTGCATCTCTGTTACGTGACACCATTTGCTTCTGCACTTCTTCGTTGAAACGATCAACCTTGTCCGTAAGAGACAAGAGGTGACGAAAGCCAAATGTGGGGACACAGTTTGGGAACAATTTATATCTGTAATAAGAGAGGAATGATAAATACCAGGAGCTTAAACAGCAATGCTGAAAACAAAACTTAAATGAATCTTAATACTGTGATTTTTGATATCAGACTATATATACAGACTATATAAGAATTAGTAATATTACTTTATTAAACACTCAAATAATATTAAACATTACTTAATATAATAAAATATTATTTTTAATTGCAAGAAAGGGTAAAATGATGTGCACTAGAAGCAGAACATGCCCTGTCATTTGTCCCTATGATTTCTGTTGTGGTACAGCGAGCATTCAAGAGGACTGAATGCATAACCTACATGGTCACTGATGCATGATGGGCTGCGGGCTGCATGGAGAAATAGCTTCTCTGGGGGTACTGGCTGTACTTGCTTTGCAACCTCAATTCTGCTCTGTCACACTTTTCAACGTCTACCATTATTTTACACTGAATTGGAATGATAACCACCAGCGATAACATGATTGGATGTTTTTAAAGGCTTCTGAGCTGGATTAAGTTTTGACTTTTGAGTGTGACATAAGACGTTGGATAACAAGTCCAAAATTGTGTCATGCCAAGTGCTTTTGAATTTCCAATGATGCACTTTTCTAAAAGACAAGAGCAGGGCTATTTTTGGTAATACAAGGGAAATAAATTAAGACATGTCACTTCCCCAGAAAAGAAAGTAGTGTGTCCAGACTGTTCCTTTCATTCAGTTTTTCATTGCATAACAAAGGCAGCTACATGGCAAAAGAGTCTTTTTGCATTTGTATTCAGGAATTAGGAGAGCCAATCCCAAAACGGTTTACAGCTCATCACAGATCTGAGATCAGAGACATCTCTTTCTTACCCATTGCATGGGTTGTCCTGATACTTGGGGGCTGTGTAGGAGAAGGGTGAGATGTTCTTATCCACAAAAGAGCCAAAACCAAGGCGGAAGTTACTTGTGAGCTTCCTCATTTCTTCAGCCAGTTTGGTGCCCAGGTTGCGGATTGTGTCCAGATCGTCCTTCATGGAGAGCGAGAGATCCATTAGGTAGTACAAATCAACGGGGTAGTCTTCCACAGGGCGCACCTGTACCTCAAAGGAAGTCTGGTCACCTGAAGAACGGAAGTCAGCGTCATTACATTAACATTTAAACTGATCTACAAATAGATTTTATTTCAATTTTTTCTTCTCTAAAATCTATCAGCCGATGCACACCAGGCCTTAAGCTGAGAGAGATCTTCTGTGGGTATATCTGGATGACATCATACTGGGTCACCCCAGAACCTTTGGAGCTCAGGGGTTTGCTCCGCAACAGAGAGCTGCCGCTCCTGGGATTCTCTATAAAAGGAGCGTCGCATCCTCTTTTCAGTAAGTTCTGGCTAAAGTCACATCGTGAGGGGAGCGTTCTGGCCCGTCCAAAGTCCTGAATCAGGGAGGGGAAAAAAAGATCACTGTGGTAACCATTAAATAAATGAGCAAACTCACAAATGCAGGGAAATAGAGCACTAATGCTCTCAAGTGTATTAAATCAGTGGCCAGTCTGCCTAGACAACATCTGAATGGGTCTATGATGCCTATAAACCTGTCTAGGGAGGCAGTTCTGTAGGTTTTGAGACACAGCCACACTCAAAAATCAACTGTCCATCAGTGTCTCGCGGGAACGCGTGCGCACGCACCTCTTGCGCGCACCAGGCGCAGCTCGGGTGGATGAGGAAACATTCTTCACAAGATGTGGCGCTGCCGCTCATGCAAACATTAAGACCTAGAAAAGAAGAAAGCCCAATTCAAGTCAAATAGGAATTATGTATATGAGCATTTTTTCGTTTAGCAGACTCCATCTACAGACACTTACAACAGTCAAACGGCGCAATATAAAGTCACGGAATTACTCAGAAAAATAACAAGGTAAAAACTAACTCATTATCATAATAAAAACATAAATAATGCCATTTATTCATGCATTTATATTATTTACATATTCGCATACTAAGTTGATATGTTTTATTTTTCGTATTCATCGTTTCATTTCTTTATCTAAACGACTTTGAGTTAAATACAGATGACTGTCCTTACACTAAACACTGCACTTATACTCACCACTGACGCTGGGAATACAGATTTCCAAGACTATGTAAACTAGAAGAGCAGGGTGACGTGTAAATGGGCAAAGTTTCCACATAATTCCTTGCAAATTCAAAACCCCGGTCAACATAAAAGGAGTTTTTTTTTTTTCGTCCAATTGTATAAAAAGATTGTATTATTCTATATCGTAATATTTATATCGTGAGTGGCTGAGATCTTCTCTTCGTCCATCCTCTCCACATCACAGCGACACATACATGACTGAAGTTAGCGTCCAGTGCATTGATAAACACATGAGCGAAATCCGACGCGTTACACTGCAACTCTAAACAATAATCCACATTCCAAGTTATTGTAGCTGTCGCGCTCTGCCTGTGGTCCACTGCAATAATTCAGCCCGCACTGCATCCATGCTGTTTTAAATCTTCATATTCAAATATTCAAACTTCCTAAACAGGCTGTTTTTATCCATTCCGGTTGTTTTCGGCGTGGAAGTTGAATAATTGAGTGCCTGCCGCTTCCCTAACATTACTTAAAACTCCGCCCACGTGAGACGAGACGGGACGTTTTCTCCCAATGAGTTTTCAGACAAGCCCCGCCCTCTGCAACTGGGATTGGCTAGTAGGGCGGCTTCCAAGCATGCTCCGATTGGACAGTTAACATGTCATTCAATATTCGTTACCAATCAAAGAAAATAACAATCAGGCGAAGTAAGTAAAATTTAAAAAGCAAACAGAAGTTCACAATACAACGGAAATGCTCCTTGAGTACTCGGTAAAATTAGTTTTCCTTGCCACGGTTCTATAGAGTCGGCAGTGATATCAATACCACGATTAGTTTGAACAGTATGTATGTAACTACTGTATTTCGACATGTAATATTAATTCAAAATCACCTTCGTGCACAATAGCTTATTTACATCTCTGAATGATTTGACGCGCGACCACGGCGGATGATGAAGGGAACGTCTGCCAACTCCACCAAGTGGTGACATTCAACCCTTTAATAAGATGGTGATTATTTAAATTATGAAATTAGATTTAGAGCTTTTTGTAAGTATTTTTTGATGTTAGTAGTACATTAAATATCCAAGATCTGGCTTGGAAAGTTCATCCACCCAGTGGCGTCAGCAGTCATGTGACCATCACTAATTACATCGCCACCTGTTCCACAGTGAGAGCTGTGCAAGCAGTATAAGGTAGCTCACAAAATATAAAGTTGTTCTGGTTAACCTGAGCTGACAGGAGTGATAAAAAAGGGTCCCATCACCACCTACCATTTTTAAAATTGAAAAATAGCATTGAAGACCTGGCTTAAAATTTTCAATTTAAATGTGTAGCTCTACACTGAGCCTGGAGTTGCACTTATTAAATCATTAAAGAACGCACAGGAAAACGGTTTTATTTAAGAAACACATGCGATTACCATAACTAGTAATATTAGAGCAAAAAAAAAACTCAAACTCAAAAATTCTTAATTTCCTCCATTTCTAGGATTAGAGTAGAATCAACTCAGAGGTGTTACGAACAGTGAATTACAACAAAATGGTTGCAAATTCAAAAATGGAACTGTCAACAGAAATCCAGTAATACAGGTCAGGGAACTATTTACAAAACTTTAACCGCTGCTCAAAACAGCTCAAACTCAAACACATGTGGAGGAAGAGGCCTGTGTGAGAAGTTCAGAAGTCATATCCACTATAGATCTCAAAGGAAGGCCACTGAGGAAGCCCTGATGCTTGGCCCGCAGTTCCAGCAGGGCATCCACGATCCTTTGGCGGCCTACGTTTGGGTGGCGCTCCAACAGCCGCGCCATGATTGTGTCAAAGCTTCCCATGGTGGTGTAGTGCTGAGGCACACATGTACCAGAGGCAGTGGGCGAGTTGCACACATTGGTCAGCCTGTCCACACTACAGCGCGGCCCCTGAGTCAAAAACATATGCATTAACGATATCAAGGGCTTGGAATAGAAAATGAAAAGTTATCTGGTATTACCAAAAGAAAGTGTAATTGTAAAAAATATATAATTTCTAAATTGTAGCCTGCCTGGAAAATAGCATTTCAAGGTGTTATATAGCCTATTAAAATCCCTTACCAGTGACTGAAAACGTAATTGTTCTGGACACAGCAAAATTTCTAAAGTGCCTGCACTTCATACTTACTCCATGTGGTAAACTGTAGGTTACGCCCTTCGTTCCCAGTCCATGCCCTGCAGTTTTTGAAGTGCTGCAAGGCTGATCCCTCAATGTAGGCTCAGCTAAAGCAGGCCGACAGAGTTGCACCACCTGGACAGTGTGACCTTGGAGGGAGCGCCCATTGAGATCCTCAACTGCTGCCTTGGCATCACTAGGGTTCTTGAGATAAACAATCGCTGCCCTACATAAGCACAGACAAGATTGCAGTTCAGTAATTATGATCTCTAATGATGCTTGGAAGACCATCAGAGTTTGGGTGTAGAATTGTAAGCTCTTGTAATTGCACAGGTACAATGAGATTAGGAGTAATCATATTACTTCAGTAAGAAATGTACAAGTTTTCCTGCTAGAAACCTTATGAAAATGTTCAGGCTCATTTACACACATACATGTAGTTAGCCTAAACATTTAGCAGTAAATACCATTACTTTTGAAAAACCCCCAAAAACCTGAAGTGATGGTGGTGTCAATTGCTATTTTCTAACTTTGAATCAGTGCTCAATCTCAGCTTTTGGAGAATGCTTACCTCATATTGTTGCTAAAAGTGGAGATGCAGACGTTCGTAGCATTGTACTTCTCAAACCAAAGCAGCACTTCATGCTACAGAAAATATAACATTTAGTGGTGTCTGCTGCCCTCCAGAGGCCATGATTAACTTTACTGAAAAGTTTACATTTGTGGGCACCCTACCTGAGTGACACTGTCTGGTAAGCATGTAACGCACAAGAGGGAACTTTCTTTTGACTCCTCCTCATCTGTCCCTGTGAAAAACTACAGATTATTTATCAAAGGTTAATTAGTCAACCCAATTGGGCTTCTTTCCACAACAGTACTGGAGTTTTCAATCTGCACTTATATAACTATATACCTTAATGAGTGTTGTTGAAATAGTGACTAGACATCACTGTCATAGTTTCAATTAACATACACCACCTTTTTTCTCCATTTTGTAGTTCATACTTTCCCTCTTTTCCTCCATTTTTCCATCTTGATGTGGAGACCCAAGTTCCTCCTCTGCATCAAACCAAGCTTCACTGCCATTTGGATCCTTGATGGCACCTATCATGTATATAAAACACAGTAAAGCGATTCCTGTTTATTTACCGTTTTTAAATCTGATATTCATACCAGGGGTTGTCTCAGCGGAAGCTCCTGGATTCTTGTGTGAAAAGACCCCTTTGTCACTCTTGTTGTCGTCACCTTTTGCTTCATCCTATACAGAGAGGACAAATACTGTACTGTCTATTCTAAATGTAACACTCATATTTCATGTACAATTATTGATTCATCACAATTATCAAATGAAAGGAATTGTGTGAATGAACTACCGGAGCAAATTCTGTGTCCTGACAAACTTCAGTGTTCGGTGCTCTCATCTCTTTACTTTCTTCATCCACTCTGTGACCACTTGCAATGGTACTGTGCAGAAACAGAATACTTTGTACTTCTGAACTTGTATGAGGCCCTATACAAACATTAACCTTTTCACATGTATCAATCAGCAAAATTCAGTGCATCAATAGTGTGATGTGCATTACTGTAAAGGCTTGCATGCTGATATTATGTAAATTCAATACAGGTACCGAAACGGTGTCATTCATACATTTATTCATCTACACTACGGTTCAAAAGTTTGGGGTTAATTTTTAAATGTTTTTGAAAGAAGTCTCTTCTTACCATGTCTGCACGCATTTGTTAAAAAATACAGCAAAACCGTAATCAAGGTTCATTTATATTTTACCAATACATTTCCATGACTTGAGGCAAATATGCATGATCTACCATTCCATGGTTTAATACAAGATAAGCTGCAACTGTGCAAGATGTTACCCCACGCAGAGAACAGAACGTCACATGACAAATGTTAAGAATTTGAATTTGTTCAACCAATGTTATCAATTAAATATGTATTCTATTACACAGATATTTATGAAACATATTTATGACTTTTCCAAAACTTTCTGGTTTTAATTGTTTTTCCCAGACTTTTCCAGGCCTGGAAATTGTTCATTTTAAAATTCATGACTTTTGCTAGGTCTATATTATTCAAACCCTGAATAATATTGTGAAATATCACTATATTTAAAATAATTGTTTCTGTTTTACTACATTTTAAAATGCAATTTATTTCCGTGATGGCAAAGCCGAATTTGGCAGCCATTATTCCAGTCTTCAGAAATCATTCTAATATACTGCTTTGACATTCAAGAAACAGGTTTCATCAATGTTAATCAGCTTAATATTTTTGTGGAAACCGTGAATCATTTTCATGATTCTCTAATGAATAACAAGTTCACAAAAATTAAGAAAGCTTTTATTTATAGAACTAATTAATATTGATGAATAAAAGTAGTAACTAAAATAAAAATAATAGTATAAATTTTACACGTACATCTTACTGACCCCAAACATTTGAATGGTACTGCAGATATTTCCGGGAGGTTTTTTTATTTATTTTTTTATAAATCTAGCAAAGAATTGACTGAACCACTCACTTCCAACTTCCTGGCTGTGAAGTGCACTGTGGCTGCACTATGTTACTGCATTCCAATAAAGAACTCATACCAGGGGAAGCAGTCAGAAAAGTTACAATTTCTGTGAAAAGGCTACTTTCAATTATATTTACTTGACATATGGCCACCTACCTTCCTGGACTGTCAAAGGAGTCTAAATGGGCCTCAAGCACCTGAAATGAGACCTTATTAGCTACTGTTTATATCTCAGATACAATAAATTTCCAAATTCAGATTCTGTCATACCGATGCTGGGCTGTAATTTGTCCCTGTAGTTATCTTTTCAGAGTCTACTGACAGGGGCTTAAGGTCATCCAGAGGAGAGCCTGCCAGAATCTGTCTCCTCATCTCATGGTAATCTTTCTGCAGTGTATTCAGAGTTTCTGCTAGGCTGTCCGGCAGTGCCTCAGTACTGAGGTACATACAAGAAAAGAGCCTTCAAAGTTAGGATAAAATACCTCAATAGAAAAATATTGAATTCCCGTAATACAAATTCTTTCTTTGAGCGATCGCTTACCCCTGATTAGCACTTTCACCTAGTGGGGAGGTGAAGTAGCGTCTCCAGCAGTGCTGTTGGCACATGACGAACTGAAGAGCGAGAAGACGCAGCTCTGCTCCTCTCACTCGCTGGGCACAGTCACACCCACAGACTCTCTTGCAGTGGTCACCACCAGGACCAGGGCTGAGAAGACACATAAAAACTTGACAATTCATTTTAAAATCTGTTACAAAAAAAAAACAAAAAAAAAAAGTTGAGATGCAGTGCATAGATGAAGACTGGAGCACTGTTTCACAAAGCTAATAACTGTAATATTGTAATAAAAAAAAAAGTTCTCTTCCTCAAGGGGGCGCTTGAAGTCTCAGAAAGTCCCCAGGATGTTTAATGTTTTACTGGAGACATTTTTGTCTAAGTACAATCGTCTTAATTTGTTAATTTCAAGGAAATGGAAATCCTATACAGCAATCACTATAATCTCCCATTAAAAAAAAAAAAAAGCAACATTCATCACATGACAACATCTCTCTGAATGCTCTTAGGCAGCTTGCTACCGTAGTAAAGACACTGAGAAACATTGATAGCCACTGAATGAACAATATACTGTAAAAAGTTAATATCAAAAGAATTATTTAAAATATGTTCAACAGATTCTAAATTCTCTTTATGAAGCATTAAAGTTTTGGTGGATTGGACTTTCAATGAAAGGACAGAAATCTCTCAGGTTTCATTAATAATGTTTTAGAAAAAAGAACAAAAGTCTGAGACATAGAGTGAGTAACTGACAAAATGTTCATTTTTGAATGAACTAACCCTTTAAGCACATTACCTTGCCTTTCTACTCCTTAGCGGTTTCAGTTCATTCTCAATCTCCTTAAGTTTTATGAATTCCTAGGAGTAAATGATCAGCACATTATTCACAGCTCATTTGAAAAGATCTCAACTCCAACATTTCCATTAGGAACACATGTATATCATACCTCTGTGAGGACATCCAAGTCAGACATGCAGACTTCAGTAATAGTGTTCTTTTCAGATGTGGCCATTTGCACAGTTTGTGTATCTTTCTCATGGCTGACAGCTAGCAAGTCAGTGGCAACGTTTTCCACCTGGAAGATCTGACCAACCTCTGTTGCACATGTAGAGGTGAAACAGGCTCTGAAATCACCACAGGCATCTGTTACTTGGTCCACAGAAACTGAAGCACCACATCTGGAGGATTCCACATTAATCTCCTCTATCTGTTGCTCATATCTTGAGTCTTGCTTCTTTCGCAGGTCTTCATGGATGTCTCCTGACTCATCAGCCAGCTCGATGGAATTGCTGAGACAAGTGAAACAATCAGTAGAGTTTGCAGAAGTGGCACTGGCCAAGGAGGCATCTGACGGTTCATCCGACAGTTCTGTACTGCCTTTGGTGGCCATGATTGAATCATTGCAGCCTGCCTCCATACTGCCACCACTCCATGCGGTGTGGTCCAAGCTGGTGCTACTGAAACTGTAGTATTCTTGCATTGCTTCCTGATCCAGATTGTGGTCAAATGCTTTTTCCATTTGATCATGCAATTGGTCTTGGTCATTTTGGATATAGTCATTCCTCTGAACCCGACTCTGCTTATCCAGCTCCATGTCAAGGGAGAAGCTTGCCTGGGCTGTTGGGTCTTGGAAGCGTTTGGTGTCCTGCCTGTTCTCTACTTCCTCCCACAGCCGAGACAAGCACTGGGCATGGGGATGCATTCCTTTACTGTACGAAGGAGGATGTGCAGCAGGACTCCCATCATCATACCTGTGACTAGCTTTCTGAGTACTCTGCATGCAACCTAAATTAATATTTTGCTTTGTGACATCATTTTGGGCGGTTAAGACGTTCAGTTCTGCTTGCACACCGTTTGGCATCAGCTCAAATGGTTTCTCATTCTCTATACAAGAAAGTAATAATCAGTACTCTAGCAGCAAGTGAAGTTATAAATGTCTATGGCAGAACTCAAACATGTCATCTTACCTGACACACAGACTCTGTCCTCTGAAATTGCAATGTAAAAGCCACAACGGCTGCACTTCTTGGTACCAAATGGACAACTGGCCCAACAGTTTTGACACTGAGATGCGCCATAAAATCTGGGGTACCTGGAGGTAAAACACAGATATACATAAATTTATATATCGGCCTCCAACAGAGCCACATCTCAAAATTCAATCAACAGCTAATGCATAGAATCAAGTCCCCACCCTACATTTTTATTTTTAGATAATCTGTAACAATCAGATGTACATCACAACACAGAAGAAAAAAAATTGGGGGCTACTTCCATTACATGGTAACTTTAAGTGTGTGCGATATACACATGTTCCATATTGTTTATTGGTCGATATCACAATTTTAAAGTATATTTGTATCAGTCGATAACTGTGTTATATATATATCAAAATGAATATCTATTAGTCATGCTGTACATTATAACGTTGTGATTCCAAAATTCACTTGTAACATTTCAAATTTTATTTTTTTCAGTGATCTGTTTTTTTTATTTATTTAGACAAAATACAGAATTTTAATATGAGCCATTATTGGTTATCAGCAAAACATTAAATAATCGTCTTATCAGTATTATATTTAAATAGGGTTAGTTCACCCAAAAATGAAATTCTGTTATTAATTACTCATCCTTCCACACCTGTAAGACCTTCGTTCAACTTCAGAACACAAATGAAGATATTTTTGATGAAATCTGAGGTGAATGACTCGTCCATAGACAGCAATATAATAATCAACACTTTCAAGATCCAGAAAGGCATTAATGAAATCTTTAAAACAGTCGACATGACTGCAGCGGTTCAACCTTAATTTTATGAAGCGACGAGAACACTTTTTGTGCGCAAAAACTAAACAATAACGTTTTTAATTCAACAATCCCTTCTCTGTCATAGTCATGGTCCCCAAGTAAGCACAGTGATGGCTTCTGCGTTTATGTCCGAATGCTGGCTCGGTATTGGACAAAGCTGCACACGCGAGCAGCACAACGCAGAACTGGCCAATAATGAGAACCTGGAAGCGCTGGAAATAAACAACGTATGAGAATGACACAGAAGTGAAGATATCGTTGATTAAAGTCATTATTTTTGTTGTTGCACACAAAAAGCATTCTCGTCACTTCATAAAATTAGTGTCATACAAAATCACCTGTTTGATGACATAGTTGTTGGAGGGGGAATGTAGTTTCTTCTGGCGTTTTCTAAATTAGAAAGACATTTTTACACATTATACAAAATGCATGTTCTGACAAAAACATATAGTGCAAGTAGCGTTTTACCAACTGAACTCACGTTTTACATAAATATAATTTCTGGTTACTTCAAGTGCAGGGTGTTTCTTCAAAAATTGCAGATACCCTCCCTCTTCTGTCGATGAGAAAGCACAATTTCCCAAACATTTTCCAAATTTGCCCACACAATTTGTATTATTAATGGTAATTTTACTCTTTCTATGCCCCTACGTTGTATTAAGGTCCTGTCCTCGGCTGTTAAACGTTGGAACCATCCGAGCAACTGTGGGTCTACGAGTTCCAGGTAATCATGGGCCCAGACAAGCTCGAACAGTGACCTATAATAAGATGCACAATTACCAGAGTAACAAGGTGAAGATACAGTGGTACTCCGAATTGTATTGACTCAAAAGCATTAATTTGCTTTGAACATTTTAAACTTTGATCAACCATCCTTACCTCATCAAAAGAAACTTCCTTTCATCATTGACATACAGTGGATAATTGTGAGGGCCTTGAGAGATGTGTGAGAAATTCAGCAGAAAGATTATCAACAGAAACAGTTTTCAAAATACACATTATATAACGTTAGGCCTAGCATACCAACTAACCACATAATAATGACGAAGACCAGACTACATTTCGGTCAATCGATTGCATCTATCAGACTTCACAATTTTTTTGTCCAACCAGTTAACATTTAAGACAAATAACGTTATGCTGAATGTTCGTTAGATCCAGTTTTTGATATGTTGTCCGTTGAACATGTATGTTTTCCGAGGCGCGCTCGTCACAGAGCATGCGCGCGCACAAAATATGCAAAGCGCGCGAATCAACACCGATCGACTCACTGTATTTATGACATTGTGGTGGCGTTCAGCTCGTAAATACGATCTTTCCGACATGACTTCAACGCACCAATAAATGGAACAACGATTTCTACTGTCGTCGAGGTGTATCCACCTTATTTTCAACGCCAAATTAACGTTAAGCCGTTTTCTGTGAATATGCGATCATTTCCATTTATCAGTCATATAAGTAAATAAAGGTTTATGATTCGGATAATCATTAAAAAATATAACAAATACCAGTTTGTAGTAAAACGTTTGTTCAATTCCAATCTGTACAATTTGGGTTGTGTTTTTAAAATGAAGAACACTCGAATGCGAGAAGGAAAAGTTGGTAAACCCGGCGCCATTTCCTTTGAATAGGATACGGGATAAGAGGGCCGTTGTGTAACGTACCAACCCAAAATACGCAAATTTCTCAAAATGACCACAAATGACCAACATTAATCACACAGTAATGCTTCTTTTTGCTCGAACTTACCGGCAGTCCCGTACAAGGGAATGACGAGCCACTTGGCTGCGGCATTACGAGCCTCACATGTGACTGAACTCAAAGCCCCAAAGACGTCGACGACCGGTGGAGGACACCACATTTTTTAACATTTAAATGATCCTATTCAAGAAAAACATAGTCCGTTATACTATGTTTGCACCGGTATTCGTCGACAACAAAACGGTTATTAAGCGTATGTCCTCCTCAGATAAAGCGGCATTTGAATGATCAGGCGAAGCGGCAGCTGCGTCATTTATGAATCAACAGACGCTAGGAAAATGCCGCGCTACAGGAGAGTGATAGTTATTACTGTAATTTGTGCTGTTATTATTACCTGGATGAAGCGATTTTAACGTTCACTCAGAGGTTGAACAGTTGTGTATGTGTTGTCACGGTTAAAATCTGCAGGTTAGTAATGGGAAGTATGGCTCATTTCCGTGAATCGGTTCTTTCGAATAGTTTCAAAGAACCGGTCAAAAAGAATTAAACGGTTCTTTTAAAAAATAATGCATGTAGAACATTTACATTACATTTTACATTATAATTTACATTACTGAAATTCATTTATACCTGTAATTGCCTCTGGTTTTCTAAAACCGACTTTTTGTTTATAAAACAAAACAAGATTGGAAACGCTATGACTGAATCACTATCCGGAAACGTTTGTGTGAAGGTGACTCTTTCGAGTCTACAGTTATTGGGGGAAAAAAAGAAAACCCTTTACCTGTATGTTTTTTTTATCGTTCAGGTTAATTTTAAGAATAGGCCTATACACATGTATCAATGCATAAAAAGTATTTAATTAATAAATCAACTAAAATGAATGTAAAGATCAATGTTTGGATTCAAAAAGGTCAAGCTCTAAGTGCCTGATCAGAAGTGAATTACTTAGAGCATGTATTGTAATCACTTAATTTAATTTCTCATTCTCAGCAGATGGACAGCTGCTTACAAGGCAAAATAAAGCGTAGTGAGATAGATCATGTCACATCTTAAGCTCTGTCTTGCTCCATTCTACTAACAGACGTACCCTAAGCAAATGGTATGCATTAGCTGTCGGTTTGCTGAGTGAAATCGATACTTCACTAAAACAGTCATTAGCAGACCGCAGTGCAAAATATATGTTGATGGAACTAGCCATTAACTTCTTTGCATGAATGCATAAATTGCTAATAGTGTTCTTCTCTATTGCATTAGTCAGTTATAGCATGAAGTTAGCTGGAAATAAAATCGTTGTGTTGACTGCAGTGTTATTTACAGGGAAGTAGGTGAGTTCAAAGGTTAAGTGTCTTTCTAGAGCAGAGAGGCAGAGGGGGGTAAGGAATGTTGCCACAGGGATCTAACATCCGATCACTCTCGGCTGGATCATCTTTGTTTTCAGTTTCTATATGAAATTTATCAAGACTAAGTGCAATTCTTTGTACAAACAAAACAGCAATTAAAAAGCAAGGAAAAATACTATAGTATAGATGCACGGTGCTGTGCAAACATAAATGGGTTTGGATGAATAATTGAGGCTGTGGATGTTCTAACATAAGTGCAAGATATAGTATCACACATGCTACTCACCCATCCATACAAACTTATTAAATAATCATAGATGGGAGGCCTACAGCATGAACATATGAGCAGACACACATTAGCTAACCATCTAAAGTCCCGATGAAAGGACAACGCAGCCCCTGGGACAGCAAAAGGCCTTTAACTGAATAGAGGCTGATCGATACAGAATAGAGTTTCAGATTCACTGCGAGAGAGCAACAACCCATCACCTATAATGGGCTTTAAATTTTTCCCTCTCTCACACTCGCATCTCTTTTGAACTTATGAAATTCTAGGAAAAAAGGAAATCATGGTTTTCGGTGTGCAATGTAAGGTCTTGGCAGTTTCAATTAACTACTCCGTCATTGAAATGACTAGAAAGATGTGGCGGAAGAAAAAGCAGAACACAGGAGTGCAAGTGAAGCAGAATGAACAGTTTATTGTACCCAGTACAGATTATAAACTCAGCAGTGTAAGGTACACATTGTGAGGGGGCAAGGTCAAGCCTGTACAAGTGCAGACAACCCTTCTGTGGTGGATGTTTGAGACGAGCCCCTCATTCGATGAGAAAACTGTTATTTTGTAAGCTGCACCTCTCATTTAAAAGGCACTGCTCTCGAACCCACCAGTAAAGGGTGTCCGGTAACCACTGTTGTGCAGTCACTGCAACACAGGGATCCATTTAAAACATACATAGAGTATCTGTTACAGGCAGAACTATACAGCTTATACAATCAAATCAAATAAATGCAGACTTTGCAAAAATATATAAGTTCATCTTTCCAAAAAAAAAAAGAAAGAAAGAAAAAGGAGAGAGAGAGAGAGAGAGAATACAAATGCAGAGAACTCCACAATTTCTTCTTTGTCCAGCATAAAGCGATATGTTAGTGGACAGCTGATCATTGAATACATCATGCAAAAGGTAGCAGTGGTCTTTTGTCAACTTGATTGGCAATGAGTAGCTGACCAGGAAAATGTATTTTTCTTGTACCTTATTGCATGCAAGGCCCTGCTTTCCTGGTGCATTAAAATATAGAATGATGCCAAAAAAATAATGTAAGAGGCTAAATGTTTTTGACCTTTACTTACACTAAAGCTTGAAGAAATTGTGACTAGTGCATCCCTTTAGAAAGTGAGAAAATATGAACCAATTAAAAATTTGGCTTTTTTGGGAGTGGGAAATTAAATAGAAACAGGCATACAGAAATACATTTAAAATGGGTTAACAGTCTTGTGAAGTTGACTAAATATACTTAAGAGTGCCTCTGGTTTAACTTCACATCAACAACCTCTGGGTTAACCAGCATGAAAACGAATGTTTTTAGAAAACTAACACTTGACAAAGGATTCAGAACAAAACCAATGATACAAAAAGAACATGTTCAGTATTCCTCAGCATAATTAAAGCCATCCACATTTAGTTCAACAAAAAGTGTATAAAAGCCAGCTTTCTAAAGAGTCTAAAGAAACAAATGGGTCATTTTTTTTTTCTCCTTGCAAAATAAAGCCCTTTTGACTTCTTGTCTACATTGTTTGGAGGTAAAACAAAATAAATTCAGACCAAAAAGGCAACTATTAAATAGTGCTGCATTTAAGGGTTTTTCTGTGAGGATGTCTCTTAATAATTTGTTACCAATTTTTCTTTTTTACAAAAAGCAGATTGTCAAAAACAGAATTGCTACAATTCTCGCAGTGAGATCTGTCAGTCTTTCGGCACCGGTCGGCTCCAGCTCAACCTCTTCATCTCTGCGGCAGTGACCTTTTGCCACGAGGAAGGTTTAAGCATGGGAAACCAACTTTCCTCACCTCCTTGACACCTTCGAGAAAAGGTGTCTTGCAGATTTCTCCTCGTCCTTTTTTAATGATTGGGAGGGTTAATCTGGAAGTGGGCAACAGTTCAAAAGGAGTTGAGAGACAGATGTGGTTCAGTCAGGCCAACGGTTCAGGCTCAGTACACATAACCGTCAGGGAAAGGCATCCCAGCAACACACTGCTCGCCACCGTCTACCAAGTATGAAGCCCCCTCGTCATAGTGCGCCAACGGAAGGGTGTCGTCGTCCACTCCGGGCAAGCTGTCGGGGTCTGCTTTAAGGTTGGGCCTCTGGTTGTCTGGAAAGGCCATGGAGAAGAGGGCCTCTGGATCACACACAAATTTGTACACATACCTCTCGCCAGCAACCTGAAGAGAGAAGAGGCATTAGACCATCACCCAAAAAAAAAAAACTTGGAAAGTTGGTGCAACTATTGTCATTATAAGTACAGCATAGAGTAAAAGAAACGTGAACCTGCCTTTACCTTCTGCATGATTCCCTTCTCATAATAGTAACGAAGTGAGCGACTCAGCTTGTCGTAGTTCATGGCCGGTCTGTTCTTTTGGATGCCCCAGCGTCGGGCCACCTGAAGACACAGATTAGGATTGAAATTTTTCGTTGCCAGATTAATTTAGTTGGCAATTTAATATGCACAACCAAAATTGGAATAAGTGCAAAAAAGGTTTATGAATAAAGCAGTGTCACTTCCAGGGAAATGGATGCAAAATAGAAATTCACTTGGCTTTTTTTAATGTCATGTGATTTAGAGTGGTCAAACGCTCTGACAAAATTCACGTTTACTAACAATTAGCGGCAGATGCCTTTTGTCTGCGAGTGACGGATAGTTCTGGGAGCCAATAATTTGGGTGAATTATTCAGTCACATGTCTTGCTTGATAAAATAATGCACTTAGGAATTTATTCTGTAATTGTGTTTTCATTAATGAAATGTATAAATCTCTTAAAAAAAGGGAGTAATTCACCACTGACAAGATGGGCTTTTAATAAAACTTGGCTGTGTATGCAGTAGAAAGGTAGAAATGGTTTTGGGCAGGAATACAAAAATGCACTACACTGCAAAACATGACTTTATTTTGTTAATAAAATGAATAAGAATAAAATACTATTTCAAGCCATCTACTAGTTTCACATTTAATTCAATATTACATGCCATTTATTTGTAAATTGTGAAACTTTTCTCCCCAGTGTACAATCTGTACTTTTATTAAAAGCCCTGGAGTTGTCAAATAAACCAGAAGATCTGGGTACAGGTAAGAAAAAGAGAAAGACTTAAATATAATCCACCTCAATCAAGAAGTTTTATTTTCATCTTAATGCATTTCTAGCATTCAGCTTCCAGCATATTTTTGTGCGATATCCCAAAAGCACATGAAGTACCCAACTTTCAAAAGCGAAAAACATGACTATTATAAATAGTATGTGCTTGAAAGAAACTGAAAACATTGAATTTAAGTGCTGACCTCCTCTGGCTCAATAAGTTTGAACTCCATTCCACGTCCTGTCCAGGCAATGAAATGACCGTTGGCAGGATCATCCAGCAGTGTAACCAGAAACTGCCAGAGCTGGAGGGAGCCGCGACGTTGGTAAGGCGGGCCGTCACGATACACAGAGGGCTCTTGCTTTACCTTCCCTGTCAGGAACAAGAATTATTAGGATTAGAGTTTGCCACAGTGGCGTGAGCAGGTAGACGAGAAATTCCAACACAAACGCTGCTAATGTGGACGCAGTGTTCATTTCGCACCGCCATACTAGAAGTGGGTGCCAAGGTGAATCTGAACAATAAAGACTGAACATTTGAAAACTCCTGAGATGACTTGAGCATTAACTAAACTAAACATAACCCACAGTGAAATTTTACCTTCAAGTCTCTCGGGAACCACGCAGGTGTCGTCGAAATACAATTGTTGATCTCTGTCAAATGAGAAGTCTACAGGCAGAGGGAGGAAACAGATACTGTGTGTAAGATTAACAAAGGATAAGATGATTTTAGCGTGCTAAAGCTGCAGTGATGTAATATACGCTTTAATGACGCGGTCACTTACTCTCATGGTTTTGGTAAAAGCTTGCTGCTCTCCCAAATGAAGACTGACACTTAGGCACTTCTGCAAAACAAAATGAAAAATGGGCCCATTAAAACGGAGAAATTACCAATCATAAGTCAAGTTAATTTAAATAAAATAAATAATATTGTTAAAAGATAAAATAAAAAGATCTTTGTTAATAAAATTAATATTGTTAACTGATCCCAGGGTTGTTATAGTTGACTAAAACCATAAAAAAAAAAAGTTACTTAATTTACAAAAAATATTTTATTTCTTTCAACATTTCTTTCAGCTTCCAAGGCAACATTTTCATTTAGTTTAACTTTGAACTAAAATAAACTGAAATAAAAAAAAAAAACATAACTAAAAAGACAAAACACCACATTTAAATTAAAATGGAAAATCTAAAAAATTCAAAAGATAAATAAATATAATAGAATGATCTCAATGACACAAAAATAACATGGTCTACTCCTTAATTCTAATACAGAAATAAAGATTTAAACAGCGACATGTACTTTTGCATTTGGCATTTGAAAAGAGGCTTTGAGGGGGCTCTGAAAAGGTAAGATGATAAAAATATATATATATATATATATATATATATAGCGCGATTGAATGTCCAGTCTCACGCATCTGGTAGTGCTGGCTAAGCTCATATCAACAGCAAAGAAACACGCAGCATTAGCAATGAGTCCACTGAGTCACCAAATAGGATTAGCCACTGTGTAGAGATGCTGGACCATGACAATCAAGTTTTATCTGTCCTTGTGTGTCCTGGTGATTCGGCCACCCCTTTGCTGTCTTACTTTGAGTATGTGATCCTCATTGATTGCATCAGATGCATCATCTGTCAGGCTGCTATACAGATGAAAAGACTCAGTTGAGCCACCCCCATGCAAATGTAATATGTGACGTACACATTTATAAGAAGGACCGTAAGAGGATTTGGAATTACATCACTAACCTGCAAACATAAACCTAGAGGGATAATATAATGCTATAAGAATGTACAAGATGCATAAGTTAACTCCATGATGTGACAGGACAAGAATAAAAAATCCTGAGGTGGATTACCCAACTGGCCTGAGACGTGATCTCTTAATGCAACATTTTAAAGCTTGTTTCAGTGTTTAGGACTCTATAGCCTTGTTAAATGATTTTGATTATATATGTGTTCATATTCATTTGTTACAGGTTAATTTATTAATTAATAAATAAATTTCATATTCCGAATTAATATCATATCAATATTTCTTGATATAATAAAACGTGAAGAAATTTTTTATTACAGAATTTACAAACAAACAGGTCAAGCGCTAATCACACTAAATTACCATGTTAAATTGACAGCCCCATTTATAATGCTGCACTTAAAGGAACATTTCACCCAAAATTGAAAATTCTGTCATCATTTACTCTCCCTCAAGTTGTTCCAAACCTGTATACATTTCTTTGTTCTGCTGTTCACAAAGGAAGATATTTGGAAGAATGTTTGTAACCAAGCAGATCCAGTCCTCCACTGACTACCATAGTATTTTTTCCCCTACTACAGTAGTCAATGGGGGAGTAAATGTCTCTAAATGTCTTCTTTGAACGAAAAGGTTCAAGGTGTGCAAGTGTTCGTATACACCTGACTAAAGAACGCTAAAAGTCACAGGCCCATGCAAGCACACAAAACACATTCCATGCCCTCACCCAGACAGCCCTCATGAAGTCCAGCCAGATTGTGAACACCCAAAAACCATTTCTAAGAAATGGGACAGTCCTCACCAGAGTCAAAGCAGAAGTCTCGTGGCTCTTGCTTGATGGCCATCGGGTGGAAGGTACCCTGGGATGGACCCATGTTGGGAACACCTTGCTCAGCGTAGCGGGGGTCTAGAAGCTCCTGTTTGAAGCCCTGAGCAGGCACGGGAACCAGAGGCTCTGACATTTGGCGATGGTAAGGTGGCCTTCCATCTCTTGGTGAAGTGCTGGGGACCTGTGACATGAAGTTGGGTCTTCCCTGGGTGTCAGAAGGTGGGAATGGAAGGCAAGGCTCTGAAAGTTGCCGCTGAAACCTGCAACATCATGGCAACATTAAAAAAAAAAAAATTAGCAACAAGTCTGGACTAAATGGTAAAGTACTTGGGAGTTAAACCCAAGCAGCTGCTTATGATTTAAGGAAGTCATAAACAAACAGCATGTAAAAAGTATAAATATTTTGGTCATGTGACAGGATAAATAAAGGAGCAGCTTAGCACTAGCGCTACTGTTCTGCTACTGGCTGTTATGTGCTACACATTCTCTGGTAAGCTCCCAGGAATTCAGCTACAGGTGGCAGGACAGGATGCCAGCCAATCTATTCCCACGGGGGTCATATTATTCTACCACCCCACCTGTGATGTACGCCACATTTTCGACATCAAAGTGAGCAGTACTGAAAGGTCATCTGCCATTAATAATGTGTCAATTTAAAGTGACATTTCACAGCATTACCATTTTTACTGTATTTTTCATAAAATAAATGCAATCTTTAAGAGCATAAGATAAAAATAAATCTTAGCGACCCCAATTTTTCAAACGATGATATAACACCCCAATACATGTACGCCATTTTGTATACTGTAGTGCATACTGTAGAAGAGTAAAGTATAAACTATTTCATATAGTAAATAAAACACATGTTCACTGATGTTCAAATTAAAGTCCTAAAACCATGCAGAGACTGACCTTGGTTCATTGCTGAAGTGAGGGTCATGGTTTAGGGGTGGACACGGCACTGCAAAAGGTGGGCTCTGGCTGTGGTGAGTGAGTGTCGTCTGGCTCGGCGAGGTCTTGGTCATTGAAGGCTGCCCATGAAGGAGACGCTGCCCTAATGTTGTGGTGGAGACGGGGGGAGGAGTCTGTTCATGCAGGGGACGTGTCCCCAGAGTGTTGGCAGAGCCACATGGCGAAACGGGCGTTGAGGGAGGAGTCAATGGCTTAAACCCAGCTGTGGGCTTCCTTTCATAGGCACTGTATTGAGGAAAATGAGGACAGTTAGTAATCACACTCATGTTGACAAGAAGGTCTTGATGACACAGAGATGGATATATAAGAAAGTACCTGTAGCTGTAAAGGCACTTCTCTCCATACGGCATGGGACTTCTATCCTGGCTACAGGGGGAGAGCTCTTTTGAGGGACTCAGTTCCCGTTTGATCTTCGTCGGTGGCGGACCATGAAACATCACTGTGGGAGAAAAAAGCAGAAAGAGAGGTTTCTAATCGAACACATCAACAAAAGTGTAGTGAAACACTTCAGAAGGAGATTCTTCTCCACCATTAAACCCCCATATTTCATGGGTAATGACAATCGACTGAAGCATAAAAGCACTTCGTTCTGCCCATCAGTATCATGGTGCAGAACAACACGTGCAATCAAAGCGCTCCCCTCTGATTTCCATCATAGCAGAGTCAATACTCATGAATCAGTGTGGTCGTAATTCAATGATTGTGAATGATTTTCCTCCCGCACTGTAACCATTAGCCCCTGGATCTCTGCATCAAGCTCTCATATCCGGCGCCACATAATGGCCAACGCAACTGGATCCACACGAGTCGAGTCAGATAAATCACCCAGACTGTGCTGGGCTTAAGAGACAAACGCTCAAACGTATGCGTTAAAGGGTTAGTATACCCAAAAACGACCATATTCGGTGTACTCTATTATGTACGTGCATTGATCACATGTGAATAAAAGCCTAAATTAAATTCATTCATCATATAAAAGCAATTGTGTAGCTTCAGCATACTCAGATTAAAAGACTAAAAACATCATGTGTTTGGAACGACATGACGGCAAGAAAAGGACCATTTTCATTTTTGGGTGAACTTAATAGTGCGTAAACTCTTAAATTGAGGAGATTTTCTGCTCTATGGCCATTGGGGTTATTGCAAGAGAAGAGGCCACTCCCCACCGATATGGCAGTGAGAACGTGTAGAAGGGCATGGGGTGCCATGTGACGTCCAGATGACCCGTTGATACAGAAAAAGACTAAGAAAAGCTTGCACATGAAGAAACGTATGGCGCACATTCAAAAAGTGCCTCATTTCATAAACCACATGCCACAAACGTTCATAACAATCTTCTGCTTTTCAGTAACGCCATGCTGACATGCAAAACTGGACCAAAACGCATGCCCTGGTACACACCCTGTCTCCCAAGCCTCAACACCAGACGAAAACATAAACAAACTTCAGTGACAAAACGGGGGGAAAAAATAACAAAATGCTCTGCCGAGCATTCCTCGAGTCTTTCCTTTGGCTTTGATTCCTGTGGCCAGGCGCTAACAAATTGGGTGCGTTCGAACTGAGAACTCTCAATGAAATGAGTTTCAGTAGCTGTGGATTCAATGGGTTTAGGTAGGCCGTGAGGGAAAGCCTTTTTCTCTCACCCTTCCCGTTGGAATCTGGTCCATTCCAGAGGCTGAACGGAGTGCATGAAAGTGTGAAATCTGATTATGAGCTTGGATCATGTGATGCCGATACCAATCGGCTGATTTGACTGAAAAAATAGGTAGTTCTCGCGGAGAGGATTTAGACAAGAATGAAAAGAGGAAAGACCATTTAAGTCCTAATAAATAAAGCACTCTTGGGTTGAGTGGGTGGGGATGTTATGCTACTGACCAAGTTAATAAGCAAATCGATTTCTTTAAAAATTAATGCATGCTAAAATATATAATATAAACTATACAATGAGCTCCATTTGTATGACTGACTGTTGGCATCATCATCAAAATAAGTCAACAAGAATATCTGGCCACTCTGCACCAGATTCTTGTTGATCCAAGATCGCCTTTGTTTACCATGAAACTTTGGCTTTAAATTTGAGCAAGAGATGAATAATAAATAGTTCCAAGAGTTCAGTCTCTGCCGTTTTCCCCTAGCCATTTCTGGACTGCATCCAAAGTACACTGCCAAGGAGAATAAATAATACATCTTAAGGTACTCACAGCTCTCCGACTGGAAATCTGGGACAAACTGTTCGTCATCGGGCACCTGAGCTGTGGAGAGAGATTGGATAGCATGAGTTGCAAACAATGCTCCCTTGCTAATAAACAATCGGCAGATCAATGTCATTTTGTCAGACAACGTTTATCTGTATTTTTTTCATTCCTCTAAAAATGAACGGCGACCTTAGTGACAACTTTTTGGACACTGCTGCAAGGCTGGTGCAACAGACCAAATTAAATGCTCATGAAAAACAAACAGGAGCTGGGACAATCAGTGTTCAAACACCTTATAAAAAGTAAATTTTGCATAATAGGTCGCCTTTAAGAGTCAAATGGTATCACTTAGAAATCATATATTCCTCATGCATATATTATAAGAAAAGTTCATGAGTCTGAAATATAAATGTCAGCTGCATGACAAAGCACAAATGACGTGTATGAAAATAAAATAGGTTACAAACCTTCTGCGATCCAGATCTCCTGCAGCTGGCTGAGGTCCTGGAAAAGTTCTGCAGATGACAGGCAAACACAAGACAGTCAGCGAGCACGAAACCCCACTATGATCTAAGTATTTGATAAATGAAAGGCTGCCTTCAACAATCATAGCATCGATCAAACTACTTTGAGCACATACACTTCTACTCTCTCACTGTTAATGTCTCTCAATAATCAGATCCATCTGCTAAACATGCATTAGTCATGTTCATTAGGTTGAAATTACCCTCTGTGTCCTGAGCGAGTTCAGTCTCCACTAATTTTCTTTTTCTGTCATTAACTGGTCGGCTACATGGTTCCTCCACTTGCAATGACTTCTGCTGTGGAAAAACACTTTGGTCAGTGTTGAAAAAAAACAACAACAACAAAAAAAAAAAAACACTAGCTTCATGCAACTACAAAAAAGCAGAAAAATACTTACATTAGCTGGGACCATAAATGGTACTTGCTGGTCATAAAATCCGTCCATGTCACCTGGGTCTTCAAGGAGGCTCCCAGAAAAGGGTCTTCGCTTAAAAGCGATTGTTAATTTGACCTCTTTGGGTCTGTTTTCTCTAATGAAAAAAAAAAAAAAGAAAAGATTAATCATGCAATAGATCTACTGGACAGTCAAGAGTGTCCCACATCAAAACACCAAGCCCTGCAAACAGGCTGACACAACCCTCAGATCCATCTGATCCAGTGTATTCATCCTCCCCCTTCTCTCTGTTACCCATCACAACATCCCTCCTGACAGAGCGTATGTGTAAAGAAAGAGCGAGAGAGATAGCTGCGTAATGCAATCTGCAGCAGAGATGAATGTAAACCTTACATAAGCAAAGCCAACCATCTGTGCCCGTGATTAGACTATGAAAAGAGTGATGAGGAAAATGGAAACCATACATTTCATGATGCATTGATATTCCATTTATATAACTAGTCCATGAATAAACACTGAAAAACTAAATTGTAGCATATATTGCGAGGACACTGAATACTAACTTTCTGGATCAACCGGATGCACGCTTAGGAGGGTCGACTGTGAGGACTATGCCAACTTTTCTTGTGATACTTCACAACAAAACTCTTTTCTAACTTAATACTGTACTATTTTTTATAATAATAATAATAATAATAAACAAATAAAAAAAACCATCAATTTAGAGTATTAACTACAATACTTTGTTTTATTATTTTTGTTATGACAACCTTTCCTGTGATGCTCTCCAACCAAACAACAATTACATATACACACATATATATACACACATACATATATATATATATATATATATATATATATATATATATATACACACATACATATATATATATATATATATATATATATATATATATATATATATATATATATATATATATATATATATATATATATATATATATATATGCTACACACACACACGGAGTACCAACAATATTTTTTTATATTTTTTTTATATAAAAAAAATACATTTCACCTTAATAGATTAGAAATTGTGTAACTCACTGAAATATATACAGTATATATAAAAGAATACGAACGGTTATCCACGACAGACAATAATAACCGTACAGAAACTTCAGCGGCTGATCAGCGTTACAAGCACAACTCGCACTTTTATCCGTTCGCTAAACTTAAAACAGCATCTTTATTCCAAAAATGCATGGAGAAAATAAATAAAATCAGCAGAAATAAATCAAACACACAGAAAATATGACTAGCAATTATTTTAAATCTCTCTCCTTTATTTATTTGATAATAAAGACACTTTTAGAATACTTCACATTTTGTGTATTACGTGGAAACAGTCGGAAAAACTCTTACATTAAGAGCTTGAGGTAAATAAAATTAAGCAGGGGTGAGGACTTCATCCTATCTGAGCCCCCTGACGGCCTCTTGTTTTTCTCAATGAAGTGAAACTCGATCCTTGAGGGGGGGAAACGAGACCTCCATTCACAAAACCATACACCCTTCAGGCTGCACCGACCTCACCTATAAACGTCTGCCGAGTGCACTACTGCTGCCCAAACAAGCCTCAGTAACAACTGCAACTGCGCAAAACATGAAAAACTTCATGCATTAAAATGGTTGCCAAAGTGTATAAGCCCTCTCTTGGAGAAAATGGCGTTCGCTTTCCCCCAAGGCGAGAGAGAGCTGTATTTGCCGTTGCAAGCCCGCGATTAAACTCACGCGCAGCGGAGAAACAACCGCTTTCATGCACAAATATCAGCGCGCGAGTCAATGTTTGAGTAATGAGGGTCAAACTCACCCTATTGATGACGTGCCTCTCGCAACGGACTCGAAAAAACACGCTTTCAGATCGTAATCTCAAAAGGATGCCGTTCGCTCGCACTAATCAACAGATGCGCCCTGTCCAACACTCAAACCTTAAATGAGCTTTTGTAAATGGACTGCTCGCTTTTCCCTTGGGCTCAAGAGGCTTTTGGCTCTGGAAGCCCATTGGCTAATAGCTCACGTCATTTACATTTCTAAACCAATGGTTTGCGAGAATGACTTGGAATATGTATGAAGCGCCGAACGACCAATCCAAGCCCCGTCTGTCCTATTTTTATGAATGGCTGAGTTTCATTCACTTTCAAGATTTTTCCTCGCACGTTTCCAGGGGCTCTTAAAGGGCCAGCGACCGAGAAACTGAATCGCCAACGAAAGTTGGAGGAAAAGCAATTCGCAAACAAAGTGAGGTAAACGAATGCAACCAGCAATAGTTATTTTATGTCTCAATAAACTTTCCGAAAAGCTTACAACCTGAATAAGTTGGTGTGGGTTCCCAGTGGAAATTCCTATAGGATTTTAGAATAGTACTTTTCAGTTTATGAGTAAAATAATATCTGTGGTAAAGAGCCTACATGTCTTGTTCTACAAAACTGAACTAACATTTTCAAATTAAAATGTAAAAATAAGTATTCTCAACAACAAAAAGTCAGTTCAATACCAAAAACAAGTAAAATTGAGTACATTATTATTATTATTTATAATCTGCCACAGTGGTATCACAATCTTGTGATGTGCAAGGGATTTACAATGTATTATTGTGGTCAAGGCCAGATGTCCTAGAATCTATATTTAACAAAGCGGTTTCTGTGAAAAAGAGAGGGAGAGAAATTCATGCGTCAAGTGTGAGGAGGATAATCTTTAAAATCCTTCTGGCTTTCGAGCAGAGCCCACTTTCACAGGAGGACAATGATAGCATGCAGTATGCGGTTACTGGTGTCATTGTTTCTCTCTCCTCGATGCAGAGCCATCAGGGTCTCCTTTTTATAGTACCTTTCTCTAATGTGGTGGGAGGTGGGAGGTGGGAAGGGGGTGGCCAAGAGCGCATTGTATTTCTATTCTGCTTCCTATACAGAGCGCTGGTGACACGGGCATCAGTGGCACAGCAGCACACTTCTCTCTCCGATCTTACATTTTTAAGGGAGAAATATTAAAGTGATCCGCTATCACTCACTGTGATCCGCAGTACAGGTCTGCTCATCAAGAGGGCTTATTTGTGCCCGTGACTGGGTCAGTGTGACAGTTCTGGCAGCCTGCCCTTCTCTGGAAATGTGGGCTAATCCATGGAAGAAGATGTACTGCACATGACAATAGTAACAGACAGAGCAGCAAATCTGATCCCTACACCTGTGTCATATGTAACACAAAGAAAAAAAATCAAAAAGTAATCTTCAACCCATGTAAATGAAGTCCTGAATGCACTGCTTGACAGAGACAGTTAAGTGGAATGAAGGATAACACAGCCTCGGGCTACTGGTGCTCTCCCAAAGAGAGACATGATGGGACTTGATGACTATTAATAGCTCATGGAGAGATAATTCCTGCCTCATTATCTCCGCACATCCAAGAAGCGTAGGCTTCGCCCCAGCTCACAGCTTCTTGTTGTGTCATCTGCATTTTTCTTCTAACAGGGCACAAGCCCAGAGGCCGCAGGGCCGCCTGACTAAAACAAACAGTCATATACAGCCTCACAGGGCATCCATCTGATACTGTGAAGGGCATTGCAATGTGATATTACACCTGAATTATCCATGTACATTTAGATATTTTCCCACTGATAATCTCTCAAATTAATTTTCCCTTGATTTCTTTAAAACAGACAAAAAACAAAAACAAACAAACTATAGGTTACAGTATGTGCGTACAATGGAAGCAAATAGGGCCAGTTTTGGGAGGATTTAAAAGCAGAAATGTGCTAGTGTAAAAAAAAAAAAACTATACCAAAATCTATTTAAAATACATTTATTTCATACTAAGTATAGGCCTACTTCAAATCCATAAACATTTACTGACATATCACTTAAGACTTGCTGAAATAAAATTATCATTAAACTTTATTTGGAGTATTTCTTTTTTGCACAATGCACATTTCTTAATATGGTAACACTTTTTACAGTAAGGTTCATTAATTAATATATTAACTAACATGAACTAAGCATGAGCAACACATTTGTTACTGTATTTATTAATGTTAGTTAATGAAAATCCAGTTGTTTATAGTTTGTTCATGTTAGTTCACAGTGCATTAACTAATGTTAACAAGATTTTAATAATGTATTAGTAAATGTTGAAATTAACACTAACAAGTTCATTATTAATTCATGTTAACTAATGTAGTTAGCTAATGAACCTTATTGTAAAGTGTTACCCTTAATGTTACACCTTAAATGTGTTTTAATATCACCATTAATAAGGACAATTAATGAACTCTGTATAATATTAGTTTTAAAATGCAAGATATTTAAAGTTTGCTTAAAGTTTACTTGCAATAGTTTCACTATAGCACAATCAAATATACTCAAGTCTCTCTTTCGTTGATCCTCAGCATACTTCTGCACAATTAAAGTGCATTAAGTACAAAATTATTTGTTCCAATTTAGCAGAGTTTATGTATACCTGTTTAAAGTACAATTGGAAGAAATATTTATTTAGCACATAAATATGTAAATGTATTTGTAGTATACTTGGCACAAAATAAATGTTTTTTAAATTAATTTTATTATATTTTGTTTTCACTAGGGTTGGTGCTCCATTGTAAGTGCCTCACGGTAAATCTGATTTTTCTTTTTTAATAAAACAAGAAATGGATATAAATTTTTGTGGAGATCAGCATTATGTCACAGAAAGAGTGTTTTCATAATGATGCCATAGAAGAAGAATTGGTTCCCCAAAGAACCTTTCAGAGATTTTTTATTAGTGAAGAACATTTTAAATTACCTAAAAAGAACCGTTTTCCACTTTAAAGAACCTTTTGCAAAAGGTTTCATGGATTTTAAATATACAATAAAATAATAATAATAATAATAAACCAATGCCAATAAAGAACCTTTTTAGAGGTAAAGAACCTTAAAGACAGAGACAATTTTTTTAAGAACCTTCACTGAAAGGTTCTTTGAGGAACCCAAGACAGTTCTTAAATGGCATTGCTGCAAAAACCCCTTTCCGGAACCTATTATTTTTTAAGAGTGTAGCATAATGTTGAACTTAATTTGTAGTGAACCTGGAACGTTCATGTATTTCATGAAACCAGACAAGTGGAGGATTTAATGTTTGGTTATCAAAATACAATAACATGTTGCCACTGCGGCACATCTTTGTACCTTATCAACACCTAAAGCAGAGATGGGAACATTGGTCCTGGATGCCACTGCAGAGTATTGCTCCAACCCTGATCAAATTCACCTGTCTGGAGCTTTCTAGTAATCCTGAAGACCTTGATTAGCTTGTTCAGATGTGTTTGATTAGGGTTGGAGCTAAATTCTGCAGGACAGCGGCCCTCCAGGATCAGCGTTCCCCATCCCTGATGTAAACCAAGCATATTAGTACAGTTTGAGGGTATTGCCCCTATGACAAGCTGTTGCACTGATAAAGGTACAACAACCAAGTCAGCACTCATTACAGGTTCTCACTTAAGTGCACAAGGTCAGCAGTGTTGTGGCATATAATGAGAGAATAACACACCAATTAATTACTTGGGAAAGATTGAATAAGTTAAAAAAAAAAGTCAATTTCTTGCAACTGCAACGGTATGATTTAAAATGATCTGTGCAAGTCTGTACAGGTGCAATCATGACTGAAGGTGTTGTTTGAAAGATGGAAGCAAGTGTGAAACTATGCTGACATGAGAACTGAACTGTACAGCACTAAAAACTCCAGAGAAGCTCATATCATCAGTGCAGGAGCACCGAAATCTGTGATTTATTGTGTGAACTGAAATTCAATCACGATAAGTAGAGGATTGCGTCGGCGCCTTTGCCGGATGTGAGAAAGCATCCCAGCCGAGCCACCCAATGACCGACACCAGACACAGAGCTTCAGTCTCTCTGTTTATTCAATAAAACTCTTTTGTCCATTAACATGGATGCCAACAGCTTACAAGAAACAGAGTAACACAGTCTAAGTGGGTCTGTCAAGGGCACGATTCACCCTTTAACCCCATCTCAGTCTGCAGGACTCCAGTCCTTGAATTTTGTTGCCTACCACACAGATGGACTGCTACAAACCACACTAACCCTAAGGCAGGAATAAGACAGTGAGTTAACACACATGTAGAACATCACATTCAGGGTTGATATGGGCTCTACTGCATCAGTGCCGCTCAATACTGTTCATCTGTCCAGGCTAAGAACAGAGCTACACTGAGATAAGCCATAACAGTGAGACGAGAGACAGAGACGAGAGAGAGAGAGAGACAGAGAGAGACAGAGAGAGAGAGAGAGAGAGAGAGAGAGAGACAGACAGAGAGACAGAGAGAGAGAGAGAGACAGAGAGAGAGAGAGAGAGAGAGAGATAGAGAGAGAGAGAGAGAGAGAGAGAGAGAGCGCGCATCTGTTCGGTTCTCACTGTTAGAGGGCAACGCGATGCTTAGATGATTAAGTTAACATCATATTTGAGTCCTGGATTCTGGTTCACCATACTTAAAAATCTCAAGAGGCCAGGGTTGGGCAAAATCCAGAACTGAAGAATCAGCTCCCTTTCAACTCATAAGCAAATTTTAATAAAATTGCCCAATTGCCCAAGAGTAATTTAATGAATTGTAATTCAAAGAAATTCATCACAGGTAATGCATCATGAGAAAACCTGCCTGTCTGTCTGTCTAACATTCTATGAATCATTCTCTTTATCCACAAGGTCAACAAACCCTCATTTTTACAAAACTTAAGGAATAAGGAATTGTCAAGCTGCAATTTTTTTTTGTTAAAAATGATAATTTTATGAACTCCTTTGAATTTCAATTCGTTTTAAATTCATATTTTTACATTCAAATTCCCGTTTGCTACCTCAAATGACCCTTCGCAAAGCCCCGCCCCCTTTAGTTACTGTTGCTATTCTCAACAAGCCATGCGCTCTCACGCCACACATCATGTTCTCCCGGAGTAAAGAGGACACTGACAACGCGTCGACAGACATATGAAACAGTTTCATATTTAAAATAATGTAATTTTTAAAAGAATTTTAAACAATAAATAGCGTATAGTGTCTCTTTAATGTGTCGTGACAGATCGCTGTAGCTCCTTCAAGCGGCTCGTGAACCGATCATCTCTTCATACTAGTTCATTTATAGCATCAAATAAACATGAATGAACATTGAATGTTGTTTCAAGCGCAGAAAGACGTGAGTACACACAATTTCTGAAGTTCAAGTTCACCAACGTTAATCTACTAACTCCCCTGACTGCTTTGTCGGACAAAATGGCGGATTCAGGGTTATGATTGGTCAGATCGCCTGTCAATCAAACTGTTTGCGAAGGGTCAATTGAGATTCAGGAATTTAATTGGAATTTAAAAGGCATTCTCAATTTAATTCAGAATAAAGCACAACCCTGCAAGAGGCAGCACGGTTTTGACAGATAAAATCCGATTATTGTTATGAGAAAAGAGACAGTGATGGGCAGATTGAGCAATCACAGTTTTCGGACACCTAAAAAAAATATATTAAAGACAGTCAGTCCACAAATGAAGACATATGTGGTGCCAGAGATCATGGAGCTCCTTTGTGATGTGCAGGACACCACCTGAGAGTAGGCCGGTGTGATGACACTAACAAAAATGAGTTATTGCAACACGGCAAAACAGATGTTGACCTCTCACCCCCACCCACCCTTTCATTTGGTTGATTTTTCATTCACTTGTATTGCAAAATTCTTTGCTCCAGGCAAAACGCTATTTTGTATTGGTAAGTTAAGGCTATCAGTTATTCACAGAAATGACACAGAAGGGAACATTGGTACGATTTAGAAATGACATTTCTCATAGGTGACATTCCTCGGTTGCCCTTTGCTCAGCATATATTGCTCAGCCAAACCTCTGTCTACAAAATACTAAACAGAACAAAGAACAGCCACAGAGGTACTTGTACAATGAACATGCAACTAACGGATCAAGGAAAAGTACAGTGGATAGATACAAGGGGCTTGGATAGGGTCCAAAATATAATCTAATGTGAAACTAATAAGGTAGCAACAATCAGCGTGGTCTCTCAATCAAGCAGATGTCTTTGTCTTCATTTCAGCAGGCATGCGGTGGTTGAAATTTAGAGAAAATATAAACAATATCTATATATACATGACTGTTTAAAATCATTCTAAACTGTAAAATGAAAAGTAGTTGTAAACATGCACTCGTAACCAAACCGCCGTTCTTTAAACACCAGACTGTCACAGGATAAACCATCTGTCCAATGACCACAGAAACAATGGGGCTCTATTAGCCAAATCCACCATTAACTTCTATGATAAACCCATCGACTGCAAGTGGACATCAGTTCTGTGGTCATATGGAAAGATTAGCATTTTTAGGACACTGGCGTAGCTTCTGCGGTTCAGTGTTCTTTAAAGGGAACATTAACCTGCTAACCCTGGTAAGAGCTCAGTTTCACACCTGAACTTTAAGTCAATCTGACCCCAGTTCTGTATTGGTGAAATATATATACAGTTCCAACAGAGACCTTTACACTCTACGGCACACTGCGAAACCATCTGATGATCACTGCGTGTTGATCTATATCAGGCACATCTGCCTGAAGGCTACAGTAAATCATGTGACCCATTAGGTATCACAGCTAATCTCTGATACTATATTGAAGTTATACCTTTAAACACATTCATATATATATGCATACACACATATATATATATGCATACAAGGCTCTTGGATTATACAAATACTAATACATGGTGGGCATTTTTAAATTAAATACTCTCTATGGGCCTTCTCAGAAGGTCTAAAAATGAAAAAGCTCACTTTTTGCATCTTGAAGTCACTATTGTTGACGGTAACTGTAAGTAACTTCCGCTCTTTGCATTCACCTGGACCGCTATCACACCCGTTTAACTGTTGACCTGAAATTGAGAGCTCATGTTTTCATGCTGCAATTAGGAATAGTGTTTCACTCCCTGAAATAGGAAGTTAAATTTAGGCTCTGTCTATGCAGCAGTAAATCAAACCCCACTGCAGTAGCTTGTTGTGACAGACGAGGTCCAGAGGATTCAGTGTTAATACCAGAGCTGGATCGACTTCAGCCCGTCTCTGAATGGAGATGCTGTGAGCTACAGTGGAGACTTTCTCAGAAATACAAAGGACGTTAAATTAAATTCTTATTTTTGTAACACCTTATAATATGATTCAATTTGTTAATATTATTTAATGCATTTGGTATCATGAATTAACAATTAATAATATATATATATATATCATTAAGTAATCTTGGTCAATGCTAATTTCAACATATCACCACTTTGGAATTATAAGGTTCCATCAGCATTCTGAGCAGTTTTGAGACACTGAGCTTATGGGAAGTTTTTGCATCCCATACTCCTTTATAGATAGAACCTTTTAGTTTTCTTAAAAAAAAAAAAAATCCCAATGTACAAAGTTGTCACAGAATAAGAATATATGAATTGAACTAAAAATGTCAGATAGAACCTTATAATATTTTTCAATATTTAGGTTGTATAAATGAATATTATTTAATATATTCTGAACATTCATGAATTAACAATGAACAACATGTATAAATTAGAGTTAAACTAGATTAATAAATGCTGAAAATACTTTGTCAATGCTAATTCATGTTAATTCTAATGCATTAACTAATGTTAATGAATTGACCCTCATAAAGCGTAATACACATTATTTCCTTATTGTTCCATTTGCTGATCAAACCTGCCCAAAAACAGCCTAAACTGGTTTGCTGGTCTTAGCAAGTTGTTTGTAATGTTTGGTGCAAAAATTCGAAACATTTTAATCGAATGAACGATTGTTCAGACTGACACAAATATTTGCATTCCATTAATGCAATAGATTTTTTTTTCTACAGAGTGGTGTTACAATCACTTTTCTATTGCAGTACGAAGAAACCAACCAATAAAGGCCCAGATATTCTTCATTTTCCAAATTTCACCCCATCTGCATTTGTGTTTTAACAACGCTTAGCTCACGAGTTATTGATCCAGGAATTTCGAAAATGTGTATATATTGCTAACTTTACTGAACTCCTTAAGCACTGATCGCATTTTCTTATATTTGAGTCAAACAAGTTCAAACTCTAAATGAGCCGCGCATTATTTGTGTGTATTAATGCTCGGAGCTGACTTAATAATCACTACTGCCAGCCAGAGGGACATTAAACAGGAAGGTTTTGTCCGAGCTCGCAACAGGTTTTGCAAGGGAACGATAATATCTTTGTGTGGTAACGCAAACATCTTTGCGAGGTAACGCAAAGTTTTGCATGGGAATGTAAAAGATTTAAAAAAAAAAAAAAAAAAAAATTCCTCCCATGCCAAATTTTTTCCACCACCACGTCCCTTTAGGGGCTCCGTACAGTTGAGTGCACAAGCCTTTCAAAGTATACTTATTTGGCCGTGTGTGCGGAAACACTATCTAGTGGATTTTGTTTTCAAGCGCTCAAGTCATTCGCACATGCACTGTTGTACGCGCAGTCACAAAAATGGACGGGGTGTGCGGACATCAGGGGTCCCTCCTGATGACGAAAAATCACCTCATGCGGAAAGTGCTTGGACTGACGCGGAACGCGGATGACCAAAGTATACTTTCGGCTTAAGATTTGCACTTTTGTTCACATGTGCAGAACCATTGCTGTTACATGAAACGACTTGGTGGGACTCAACAACAGAGTATTTTATTTCTGCTTTTCTGTAAGTGCCACCTACTGTCAGAGAGTGAAGTTGCATTTTCAATCTGCCAATGTTAACACTTTACAATAAGGTTCATTAGTTAAAGGTACAATATGTAAAATTGTTATATTAAAATATACAAAAACCACTTGCACAGTGTTATATATTTCGTTCAGCTGTGTACTTACATTATCCTAAATGTTTCCAAGAATTTGTAAATTCAGAGAAAATCACAATTAGTGCCCTGTCCCTCACTTGTCACTTGCGCCTGTCAGTGACGTAATATCTGCGTTATCCCTGGTTTCCTTGTACTGCACAGTAACCATGGCAACAGACATGAACAGCTGCGTAACGTCTAGCGGCACGCTGTCGTTGTTTCGTTCAAACATTATGGACCATGGCAAGCAAAATTTTGGACATAAGGAGAAATAAAATGAGGATCAATATCGGCGTGGTGTTTCCGAGATGATGAGAGCTTTGCGACAAATTCTCGGCATGATGACAAGTTCCATGATTCCATCATTCACTGCGTCATCAAATTACACCTTTGTTATTGTTTTGAAGAGTTTTGCGACCCTTGCAAACAAAAAAAAACTACATAGTGAACCTTTAATCATTAGTTAATGTATTAACTAACATGAACTAACCATGAGCAACACATTTGTTACTGTATTTGTTCATCTTTGTTAACGTTAGTTAATGAAAATACAGTTGTTCATTGTTTGTTCATGTTAGTTCACAGTGCATTAACTAATGTTAACAAGATTTTAATAACGTATTAGTAAATGTTGAAATTAACATTAATAATGAACTGTTATTGTATTAATTTTTGTTAGTTCATGTTAACTAACGTAGTTAACTAATGTTAACTAATGAACCTTAGTGTAAAGTGTTACACTGCCAGTCTGCCATTTTTCATACTGGTCTGAACAAACAAAACACGAGTGAAAATCGGACTGAATTTTCATGCCAAATGTTTGTGTTGGTGTGAAAAGGCTGTCCTGTCAAGATGCTCTTTATTTGATATAGCTGGTTAACCTCTCCCAGCCTGACCATCTGAAAAGTTCCCCAAACCCCTCTAAAACCAACCAACAGACAGGCAAACCAGGCTAGTGCAAGATGTTTCTTATCAGCAGGGTATTTCAATGAAAATCAAATGGAACCTTCTCCTAAACTCAATGGCACAATATTTTTGATTTGGCTTAAAAATGCAAATAATATAAATTATTGCACAAATTACCACATTGCTAATAAACAGTAATTGGTAAAACTGTTTTAGTACACTTAATCTCTTTTCTAAGGGTTCTCTAAACTTAAAATGTATTTTTTTAAATACTATAGGTCCATTCTCCACACTTAGCGCTAGCACTGTTGTTTTAGAGGGAGTATAGGATTAAATAAACATCCAGCTTACTGTAACAACTTTCACTGGTAAGTTTTGCGGCCTGAGGGCGAACACCAAAAATGCCTGGGGTAAACTACAGATGCTGAAATGTTACATCTCTTTCAGGCCAGTCTAACCTATCCCTATCAGCAGACCCCCATAAACATCTTCATAATGGATGAGTTTGCATCTTTGTAGGGCCTTAGAGAGGCACTGGAATGAGTGCTTTGCATGCACTGATGTATAATTTAGTAAGCTCCTTTAGGAGGAAAGTTTGTTCCCTGGTCCTGCTAGACTAAGCCAGGGCCCAGTGACGTCCATATGTGCACCACCAACTCTCATGTGAAGAACATTATCGTGCCTCTTGCTCTCCTTCTCTTTTCACTTGAATACACTTCTTGTCCATTTACTGGGCGAGTCTCTTGCTCTGCCTCTTTTTCTCTTGGAAATTGGCAGTATCTTCTGATGAGCCGTCACGAGAGGGCACACAGTGTGATCCTGAAGGCAGTGGCCTACTGGGGGGAGGGGGGGGTCTTGGTTGTTTGGAATTGAGTCATAGCTTACAGGTCACGAGCCTGTGATAAGACGTTCAGGATGATCAGACACAGGAAGTGGTCATGACACTCTGAGAGGGTCCGTTCAACTGGTTCAGCCAGGCTGGGAGATGGAGTCCATTAGAGGCTGTTATTGTTGGCCATGTTATTGATTTGTTCCACAAAAGTGTTTGAAAAGTATCTTCTCTTTGGGTCCCCCTAGCCAAAGACAAAGAAGAGGCTGAGGAAGGTGGTGATGCTTGAGTGTGTTTGTATGACTGTAGAAGAGCGGCTGATTTTTGGAGTCCCACATTTAGTCCCGACTTCTGTTGCGCTTTTTGAAGAAGAAGAAGGGAGTTTTCTGTGGCGGTCCCAGCAGCATGGGCACCTGGTTCTTGTGCGTGATCCGTATCTGCAAGAAAGAAGGAAATATGACTCTCTGAAGACAACCAAATCAGAACAGTTGGCTAAATCCTTCTGGTTGTTAATTAGTCACTGTTTTAAGCAGTTGTCTCGATCACATTCAGCAAATGAGCTGACAGAAATCACACATGTCCAAATTAACAGGCACAAATTTGAGAACGTGAGAGCTGACCTTGAAACTGAAATAACATCCCATATTCCCCTCTGCACAGTTGGGCAAATTAGAGAGGACTAAAAGCACACACTTTTTATAGCGCTTGCACTGACAGAGATGTATATATAGCAGAGGACATCATGTTTGCGCTACGTGCAGATGGAAAGCTACATGTTTATTCCCCTTTCTTAATGACATAATCAGTCAATGGCAGGGTGTGACATGACAGTGTTTTAATTAACAGTCTGCTCGCTGGGACGATTGAAAGCACAAAGCTGCAACAGATCGGAGGAGGCAATTTTCTGAGATGGAGAAAAGGTTCTGCTCTGAATTGACACCTATCATTGAGCTTTGGGTGTATCTGACTTTACACGGCATCAGATGCTCTTGTGAACTTTAAAGGGAAATTTCACCCAAAAAAGATAATTACCCCGTAATTTACTCACCCTCAAGCCAACCTAGGTGCATATGACTATCTTCTTTCAGCCAAACACAATCAGTTATATTAAAATTATCCTGGCTCTTCCAAGCTCTATAATGGGAGTGATTGGAGGATGAGATTTTGAAGCCCAATAAAGCGCATCCATCGATGAAAAACGTACTCCATGTGGCTCTTTTTAAAAAACTTTATAAAGTAAAATAACAAGCTTCCAGCGCGATAGCTATACACATTCGATTTACGTCTAAAAAGACGACTTAACTTCTGCGACATAGTACACAATGCCATGACGTTCTACGCTATGCCCAATGCTATAACGTCATATCATTGTGTACTACATCGTGGGAAGTTAATGCTTTCTAGATGCAAGTCGAATGCGTATGGTTGTTGCGCCGTAATATCGTAATTTCTTTGTAAAGTTTTAAATAAGGATATTTGTCTTACACAAATGCATCGATTTGCTTCAGAAGACCTTTATTAACCCTCCGGAACCACGTGGAGTATGTTTTATGATCGATTATTGCACTTTGAAATCTTTGGCTTTGAAATCTTGTCCTCCAATCCCTCCCTCTATAAAGCTTTTAAGAGCCAGGATATTTTTAATATAACTCTGATTGTGTTTGGCTTAAAGAAAAATATCATATATACATAGGATGGGCTTGAGAGTGAGTAAATTGTGGGGTAATTTTTGGGTGAACAATCCCTGTAGGAAGGGAAGTAGTGAACTCTTTCCATTTGATGTCATATTTCAGGTCGTTTAGTAGATCTGAAATTTAACATCTTCACCCAATCCCTCTTGAAAGGTTGGAGTACATTCAGCTGAACTCAGGTTCAAATTGTGAGATTGCTGATGTATAGTTTGCACATTTCAAACAGAGAACAAAACTGGCATCTTGTCCTTCCCAGCATTAACTAGCTACAGCTGTCGCTGGTGATCATGGTGATAATCACAACCCACTCATATCATGGCTCTGACTGAAAAGTATGTTACATGAGACTTGCGGTGTGGAATGTGGAATAGTACTTGGGTTCGGACCAAAAAATTGAGTCGAGGGTGAAATCAGTCTAAAGGTGCATTCATATTAGCGAAATTTTACAACATTTCATGGGCAAAACACTCGTCTATTGTCAATAGTGTAGTAAGAGCACACAGCACACAGAGAAGTCACTTTCAAACCAAGTAGATTTATGTTGGTCAACGTGGTGAATCTGTGTGGGGAAATCTTTTGCATGGACCCCGATGGCATGGAATGTAGTGTCATAATGTGCTCTTTAGTATTGCTTTGTCACAGTTTTAGACAAATTGTCTGGTCATGAAAGAGTGTGTTTCAGATATTCAAATAACACTGTGAATGAAAGCAAAATCAAATGAGCTGACCGTGCATGGAGGCTGCATCCACGGTTCTCCATCGATCTGCATGGGCAGCAGCCGGGACGTCCTGTGGACAGAGAGACAAGAACAGAGAAAGAAAGACAGAGCTGTTACGGGTCAGGTCATTGACCAGGCAGACCGCGGGCACGAGGCTCCTATACAACACTTTTCCTGGACGGCTCTGAACACTGTGCTCTTTGTTCCCACAGCCCCATTCCCAGCCAGGCCCCTTACTCTCTAAACTAACACACTCACACAGTTCAGCACCTCCATCTCCATATACACACAGTTACAAAAAGTTAGTTTAGTCTTTTCAGCAGGGCCACTATGAGTTAAAGCAACACAGCATGGGAGAATGACAATGATGAATGCCCCATTAATGCAGATTACGGAAAGTATTAGGTCGTAGGCAGACCATCCTGTGTGCAGGTGAGGAAACAGCAGTGAAAATTGTGAATAACCACCTCGCTTCAATTCAGCACAAACTGTTAAGTTCATTATGAGTGTTTAATGGAGCGTAGCAAGCTGGGGCAACACAAACTTGTGAAGTAGCACCTCAGATGTGATGAGTCTCCACTGGTTCATTAGCATACGTCAGGACTGAGCTGTGTGTGTTTAGACATGCTACAAACATCATTATTCATCAGTACGAGCGGCTCAGAACGTTCGAGCTGTTGGCAAAGCCAGTGACAGCGGGTCAAAGGTCTGATTTACTAGCCGCACTGGACAAGACAGGGGGAGGGGGAAGAGAGACGTTTCAGAGCCATGGACACGAGAAGTCAGAGTGTTTGTCTGTGAGTTGGACAAATACTGAACTCTTAGTCAATGTGTATGTGGACGGGCACGAACTACTGACCTGATGGTGACATTGGAACACTGTGCAAGACGGCGTCCAGCGCTCTTGAGACCCGTGTATATCTGACCCATCTCGATGGCTCCCTCCAAACCCACCACCTCCAGAAGCTGATCACTCAGATCTGTTTTAGCCAGAGAAGAACAGACAGATAGATTCTTAGTTCTTTCATTTAAGTATGAATGTTCTCACAGATGTTTTTTCCTTAAGATTCATTAGGAGAAGTAAACGGGGATTTAGAATGATTAGTTAATGTGGATGGCATAGCTTAGATAATTGGTCTTGTAAGAGTTTGATGAGAAATCACTGAGTCCATAATAATATCTATTGATTGCAGCACAGTTTGTGACATTATTAAAGGGTTAGTTCACCCAAAAATGAAACTTCTGTCAGCATTTACTTATCCTTGTGTCATTCCAAACCTGTTATGTTCACATACAAACACTGATCAATGCACATACATGGAGCACAACAAAGAAAGAAAGAGAGAAAAGAAAGAAAGAAAGAAAGTTGTGTTTATATGTGAATAAAAGCCTAAATTACAATCTATTCATCATAAAAAAGCAATTCTCAGAAGACTTGGAATAAACCACTCAATACATATGGATTTTATATCCGTTCTCTTTATGAACTTTTTGAATCATCAAAGTTTTGGTTTAATGGACTTTCAATGGAGGGACAGAAATTTCTGAGCATTTATTATCTTCATTTGTGTTTTGAAGATAAACAAAAGTCTTATGGGTTTGTAACAACATGAGGGTGAGAAAATTACAAAATTGGCATTTTTGGATGAACTGTCTTGAAGATCTCCTCTGGAACTCTAACTTCACATTCTAAGAGTACAGGGATATTTTCCTCACAGTGAACAAAATGAGAACCATAAGATGTAGGATAAAAGACTCAATTAGCAGAGCTCTCTCATTGTTGTCTAGGAAAACAATTGTGATTAAAGATACTAGAGATATAATTTTTTCTTAAGGGAAAGGAAGAACAGGAGAGTCATATAGAAACATCTAAATAGCATCTTAAAAACCACATCAATAGTAAACTCTACACAATTGGAAAGTAAAATTGCATTTAGGTGGTAATATATGCAATTTCAATATAATATATGCAATTTCCCCACTGCGGGACAAATAAAGGTTTTACTTACTTACTTACTTACTTAATATGAGAAATAAGCATAAAAATGAGCATAGAACTAGAGGGAAAAAGACATTGAGGTCAGTGGTTAAGCTTAGTAGGCTAAGCTTTATTAAATGCTTGTGGAACATGTTATCCTTTTACTCACTCATTAACTTTCTCTCTCTCACACTAGCACACTCATGGCTGTAAGTGTCCCATATACACACACTGGGGAAATGACTATCTGGCAACACACACTGTCAGTTGCATTGGAGGAGAATCAGGCCCACTAAATGACTGATTAATATAAAGTCATGTCAAACATTTTTCATCAAATTTTTTTATTTAAATTTAATTTCACCTTTATTATAAATATTGATGAACTGTTGCCGAGTTCTCAGTGGAACATATGGGTTGCATTGTAACCAGTGTGGCAATCTGGGAACCCCATATTGTACAAAAAGATACAGACGAAAACCCACAAAACTTTAATTCTGACATGTTCTGAGAACCAGGTCCTATGTTCATTTGTAAATTATTAAAATGAGTGTTTACTAACACTATATATAAATCATTCTCATATGCTACTACCCTGCAGTCCAAAAGGCTGTGTACTACAAATCCCTCTTCTCTTTCACACTTCATCCATTCCAAAATTTGACCCACATTCCTGGCTAATCAGTGAAAGCTCTAGCTAGCTGTTCAGTGCATCGGTGCATAACATCCACACAACCCAGAAATGATCCTAAGTCCAAGCCGAATATACACCATACGGAGCGATCAGTCAAAAAGATGTTTCAGTTATGTTGGGTCCGCCTATTAAATTCAAAGCTCATCCAGCCTCTCATTAACAAAAACTTCTCTGATGTGTGACATGTACTTAAAGGCACATCTGCAAACAACTTATGTTTACTTCCATCAGTTGCCTAGAGTCTAGACAAGCAGCAATGGTGTGTTTAGATGAGGCTGTATGTTGTTTAACACACTGTAAACACGGTTAATAATTTTACAACGTCACCTGACAGACACACTATTGCAACCCAGCAGAAAACTGCTGCATGGATTATTCTTGTTCTGCGAGATAGAGACTTGTGCAAGGATGATGATGTAAGTTTGAGCTCCAGAGAACATCACACCCAATGCTGACCACACAGAAATAACGCATTAAGTATATATATATATATATATGAACAAACAATAAACACCAATTGCATTTCTTACTTAGGTTTATGTTATTGTATGAATATACTAATGCTCATTATTAATTCACGTTCATTCATAATACTTTAAATAATGTTTTACACAACTTGAAATGTTAAAAATGTATGAATATATGTAGAAACTAACCTTAAAAGTTAACAATAACATTTTACAATAAGGTTCACAGTTGTATTTTTATTAACAAGTGCTAACAAAGATTACTAAATACTGTTGGAAATGTATTTCCTCATTGTTAATGTTAGTTAATGCTTTAACTACATTAACTAATGGGACCTTTTGTAAAATGCAACCAAGTTAACCATGTTAGTTCATTCAATTTTATGTATCAGCTAATGTTAACAAATTGAAAATATTGTAAACTGCAATCAATCAAAAAATTGCTCTCTGTTAACAGCAGACTCCAGACATACGAAACCTTTTTATATAAAGGTCAGGCCTCTTGAAATCATTCAGAACCATAATACAAACTACATGTCGAAAGGGAAAAATCCGTCCCTGATTTCAGTGTTACTGATGCTGTAGGTTAAGATAATAAATTCAGCAGCTGTGAATATTGCATTTATGCAAGTCAGTGAGTCAATGTCAAGTTTAAATATTTCACAGAGCAAAATTCACGGCACATCACAAAACTTGTCCACGGTGAATGTGGCCAATTCTAAACTGCAGGAACGCCTATTCGCTCAAACAGGACTTCTGAGAGAAACTTCACTACATTTCATTAAGCAGAGGACTAAATGAGTCCAAATCGGCAAAGGGGTAATTAAAATATAACAAATAATGTAAAAATGAATTCTCCTTAATTGGAAAATTATTTAATAAATTAATTCGATCAAACATAGATAATTGCCTCAGTCTTTTATACAACTGAGAAGATAGTATTCACACTATATTTTATAAAAATCACTTGTCAAGTTATTAAAGGTACAATATGTCAAATTTTTATATTAAAATATCCAAAAACCACAATCACAATTTTAAATAGTGACTCTCTTGTCACTTGTGCCTGTCGGTGACGTAATATCTGCGCTATCCTTGGTTTCCGCTTGTACTACATAGTAACCATGGCAAAAGACATAAACAGCTGCGTAACGTCTAGTAGCATGTTGTTTCGTTCAAACATTACGGACCATGGCAAGCAAACTTTGGGACAAAAGGAGAAATAAAACGAGGATCAATATCGGCGTGGCGTTTCCAAGATGGCGAGAGCTTTACGACAAACTTCGACTTGACAGAGACGCTCTTGCACGTTATTAGACAAGGTGAGCAAGTGTACATTAGACAAATCAATGTTATATAACTCAACACGACGAAGTGTTAGAATATCATCAGTATGATAATCTAATGTTGATCTAGATTACTGTTAAGTCTCATACAGACAACAAACTAATACTAAACATTACAACTTTCAACACACTCAAATGCAGTTTAGTATGATAGTGTAACGTTAGATCAAGTGAAACAGCGCTGCGTTACCTCACAGTTTTAATTCATCAAATAAACTGACCTGTATGAGTAGTGTTTCAGCACTTATGAGTAGTTCGGTAGAATGAAATGTCCTCGTTTCTTTATATCTCCTGGGACTCGCGTGTTCCACTGATTTCTGTCTCTCATTAGTAATCGCGTCCGTGATTCTCTTCCACGATCAGCTTCATACCACTGTCATGTTAAAAACATTCACTCATCCATAAACATTATTTCCCCATAAATATTATTAGACCCATCGACATGACGACAAGTTCCATGATTCCATATTCACGCCATATTTTTTTTTCACATCAATCTACACCTTTGTTATTGTTTTGAAGAGTTTAGTGACCCCTAGAGGGAAAAAACTACATAGTGCAACTTTAATACATATTAAATCAGCATATGAGAGTCAAATTGGACAACTACAGGGACACATCTCAAGATCACTCATTTAACAGTTGATCTACTGTCAAGAAAATAAAATTATTGAAAATATTCAAATCAGGAATGTCAGAATCAGACTGCGCGGTTTGTGCATAAAAACGTCCGTCAAAAGCAACACGTTGAATGATGTTCACTAGTCAGGTGAAGTTTTTCAGTTGGATTGGTGTTTATTCTCTTTAGCAACGTGAAGTATTTCACTCAGTTGCCTGATCATTCCTATTCAATTTCAGCAAGTGAAGAACAAATTTATACTTGTGTGCGTTATGTACAGTATTATGCATGTTATCTTCTCTGACAGACGGCACGTTGAAGCCGTTCAGGCCACCATTTTCACCCTCTTCTCAGAAAGATAACACATTCAAAACATCTGCTAGTGTGGGTTTTCCAGGAAATCGCCGGACCTCTGTTTCTCATAAATACTACAGTGTATTATTGTGCAAGTTATTTTTTGACAGACATTGATGTTGTGATATTTAAACAATGTGGATTTGAAAACAGACGGATCGTAAGGTAATAGCGATTTATTTCTTAGCGCACAAGTATTCAGTGAAGCGACTGATGCCCATGAGTGTGCCATGTCAATGTTTTTAGTTCTAATATTCCAACCGACAGTGAGCCTGCTTTTGACGGACGTGATACTGTGTGTGAGAGGTGAACTATGTTTGATTTTTGGGTAATTATAAAACTTGCTGGAGACGTTTTTTTTTTTTTTTGCATAGTTCATAATGCTAATTTTACAGTTTATTTCGTGGCTTAAATGAATAACATGTTAATCAGAGACTGACATATTTGGCTTGTCAAAAATATTACATTCAGCTGTCGCAAATTCACTGACTTCCTTTTATACCAGGAAAGAGTACAACAAAGAGTTGTTTTTATTTTCTCTTATAACAAACATCTTTTTTTTCAACCAATGAAAATGCAGATCCTGTTGTAAATAATATTTAAAACTTACTTTTTAAAACCGTTGTCACATTATTACCCCTTGGCAGATTTGGACTCCTGTCGCAAATTCTCCAAATTTTATTGATGATTTAATAATCATTAATAATAATAAAAAAAGAAATTCTCTACATGGCTTTTGTTTCCCAAGGCTTTGAATACTGCCGTATGACAGTTTTCAGCATGTGGCATGACCTGTGAATCTCTTGTTGAGTCAGGACCTGGCTGAAGAGAAAAAGCTGCCTGCCAGTGTTTATAAAGTGTTTATTGATTGATGAGAAGTGGAGAGGTCTGAACCTGCCTGACTGTGCAACTTTGCTGGGGGATACTGTGACTCTCCTCCTCAAAGGTCAGACAGGAGAGGTTTGCTGAGATGTGAACAAACCGTATGCTTCACATGGAAGGCTACGAAGTGCCCCAAAACAGAAATCTGTGCCTGCTGTTCTTTATCCACCTCCACAATGCCAGTTTGACAAGCATGTCAAAGATCTGATGCTTCATGAGCTCTATACATCTCAGGAGTTTTCCCAGAAAGAATAATAGGATTGAGAGCTATAAGAAGAAAAGAGGGAGGTAAAGAGGGCAGATTAGGGCTTCAGCACTCACAATATGAAGTTACGTGAGTGATAAACGGCTCTCTAACACCCAAAACTGCAACAATATTCAGCCTGTACTCATCTAAACGGACTCTGCGGCTGCAGAACTCACAGATTGCAAATTCACAAATTTCTGCAAAATTTGAATAGTCGACATTGAATACATTTTATGTATTCCTTGTCTTATGTATTTAATGACCATTTTGGATCATTTAAATATGCTAACTAGAGACACAGTGATATTAAAATTCCGCCTGATACCGTTAAGCCGATATTATAAATGTACAGTATGAAGAATGGATGTTTGCTAAAAAATCGCATTCAACTGTTTTTAAATTAATACTGTTTTAAACATGAACTTTAAGTGAGTGTTAGATGAATCTAAATGTAAAAATAAGGAAAATGAGCATGAACAATTAATTATCTGATATCAACCGATATATACTTTATAAGATACTTTATATTTTTAGGGACAGTATAGAGATGACAGCAAATGCCTGGGAATCAGGAAATGTTGCAAGCCAGATTCTGCCGTATAAGGACCAAGGCTCAATGTTATGTTTTTTTCGCAAACAAAATATAGTCAACTAATTATTATGAAAATTCTGTAAATCACTGTAAAAAGAGTAATAATATATTCACATATGCTGTATGCTATATCCAACTGTGTATTTACTGTCAGACTTTTGTTTCATAGAGCAAACGTATTATTATTATCAAACACACAGCCTCTTGTTCGCTGCCCCAAAAGCAGCAATAAAATAATAATAAAGAGAGGGAGGGGAAAAAATTGACGGGAGCCTTATTTTCCTCACGACACGAATGTTTCCCGCTCTGTCAGGTCTGGGCTTTCTTATTCCAGGCAGCGTATCACAGTGAGGCAGCGCTAAGAATAGCTCACAAACGCCTTCTTATGTAACCGTGTCAGAATGCATTGTGTGGAGGATATTAAGTCCTGGCTAAGCAGGGTCGTGTTGGAAGAACAAATGACAGTGATCTAAAAACAAATTGCATGATCCACACTGTAGAAAATCACAAACTTTATTTGATCACTGCCATTAACTTCATTGAAAGCCCCTTCTCAGTTAAGTGTGATTTCAGCTGAAGTCATTCAGTGAACACTACTGAGGTCAGCATGTTCTTCAACACTGGCATTTTCAAAGTCACTCTCATTTATAAAGCAACAAAAAGTGAACACGCATGTGAAGCTCAAACTGTTCGTGTCGTATAATGACAACTATTCATCTAACTCTGGCTTGTTCCTGTCTGCGGTCACCTTGCGCTTGCTGACCGAAGACCAACACCCTGTAAAGCTGCAATGTGACGTTTAGCATTAATAAAACTCTATATAAATGATGAATGGAATTAAACCTTTGGCTGAAAGAGGCAGGTTTATAAAAGACCATCAGGACCTATCAAAGACAGAAAACTCTCTCATGCAAGGGGTCTGTGGGATGCCACATGGGTGAAGAGAGCAATTATTTATTGTGCTTCTAGTCCCCTCTGGCCTGTGCTGTCCCAAGTTTCGTGTCTTGGGCCAGTCGAAGAGAAGCCAGATGGTCAGAAGGAGCTGGAGAGGCTGCAGGAGCTGTGGTAGAGGTGCGGGGGTGGCTGGCTTCTTGGCACATGGACAAAGCATGAAGGCCACATCTCAGTGTTTACAGAGCGCAATCCACTGTCCACAGTATCAGCCTGTGTTACAACTCACGCTCACTCAGAATGAGCATTCCTGTACTACAAAATTACTCTTGCATACTTTTGCACTCCTTGCTAGCATACCGTATTCCAAGCTATTCTATGTACTTCTTTCTAACATACTTTATTCCCAAGATCTTCATATGCAGTCTTCTCTAGCATGTTATTCTTTTATGACCTCTTCTCTGTTAAACTTCTGAGATCTTATTCAGTCTTTAATAGCAAACCTTTTGACCAAGCTCTTCATATTCTATTTTATGAAGGAGTATTTTACGAAGACTTCTCTGGGGCCGTGTCAAAACATTCTGAAGAATAAAATTAGGACTTAAGAATAAAACTGCTATTTTCATTTTATTTTCCAAGTTAAAAAAAGTTAAGAATATTTTGTATTTAAAAAGCAATAATTCACTTAAAAATAAAACTTCCGATGAAATGAAATGTTGCTCCAAATCATCAAGACTTTTTTTCTTATGTGCAGAACACAAAAGAAGATATTTTGAAAAATGCTGGGAACCAAACTGTAGGGGTGACCATTGAGTTCCATTATATGGACAAAAAGGTTGAGCAAATAATTTTCAGAACTTTCAGAATTTTCATGTTTGGATGAACTATCCCTTTAAGAATATTCTGACTAGGGATGCACTGAAATGAAAATTCTGGGCCGAAATCGAAAATTCTGGAAGCACTTGGTTATTATTGGTCATTATTTATTTCTTATTTTAATTTAGCTCTTTTTTTGTAAAATTGTAAAACTTCTTAATGAAATTCAATAATTCTAATGATACTGGATTTAAAAAATACAAGCCAATAAAATAACCACACTTTTATTGAAAGTAACACTAAAATTTGACAGAAAATATATTAATATTAAATATCGATATATTATTCCTTATTCAGTTCTATGCAACAGAATCAGATTCAACAGATTTATTTTTGACCAATTATCCAAATAATTTATAGTCCTACAAAGCTATTATTACCAGAACATGTGAGCAGAGCGTTGAAGAGAGTGGATCAGTGAATGAGAGGGTAGCGCCATTTTACCAGCCTTGCCCACCGTGACGGCTACACCACACCATGGCACAGGGCTATTGCAAACAGAAACAAGTATGCTACTACATAGAAATTGCCTGTCTGCTAGTTATTTGAGCGCAATGCAAAAATCCCATTTTCGGTGGATAATTTTGGGTGGCCAAAATTTCATCCCCAATTCTTACCTTTTTCTTAAGACAAAACTTGAAAATTCTTGAAATGAACGTTCTCTCATTGTAAATAACTTGTCTAAAATAAAAAAGGTCAGATGTTTAATGATTTTAACAGGTGGTTTCAAATATTAGCTTTATATATAATACTAATATATAAAAAAATGATCATGAGGGGCTTGCTACTTAAAAAAAGAGTTAATAAATAGGCAAACATATATTATTAAGATTTACAAGTGTAAAGTTTTGAATTTACTGTATTAAACAAGGCAAACTTATAAGTAGGATATAGTACATAATCAGACAACATCAAAGTCTGTCATTTTATTCCTAAGATAAAAATAATTTTCTTGAGGAAATATTTGAAAAAATAGAGCATAAATTGCATTTAGGAACATTTTTACAAATGTCTTATAATTTCTCTTATGACTTTTTTTGAAAGCGACCCCTTCTGCACTCTTTCTCGAGCATGTTCCCTACACTAGCTACAGTTCTATCCCTGATCTATTTATACAACATATGACACACTTCACTCCCATGCTTCTACTCAATAGAGCCGTTCTCATTATGCCAGTATTGTGACATGTCTTAAAACAGTCACACACCACAGCAGACAACGAGCTCAAATGAACGATAGCTGTTAATTTTTACATTGTTTAGCATTTCATAACTTGTCATGACTCACGTACTGGGGTGGGTGTTGTTCAATGAGAGCCCTACTGATAGCCTGCCACACAACTCACGCTCTCCTGATTATCACACACTGACTGTACGGATGCGCTCTGTCCGCACATGCTCCGTTCAAAGGCGTTCTGCATGCAAAAGAGCTCGCCAGTCTCCCAACCTCTGTTCCCATGCCATTCACAAACAAAGCTCCTCTCACAAAGCAGGCCAACAATCACAGCTCTCATGACGCAGATCATGGGAAAGGGCCCCTCGGGCCAGAAACATCTTCAATGATTTTGAACCCCTGAGGGGTGAGAGCCACTCTTCAAATGTCCATCACTCTTGCTAAAGCGAGAGCAAAACTGTCGATTGGCTTTTTTGGCCACCGATCGAGGACGCTGAGCCACAGTGGAAAGCGTCCCTTTCGTCCACTGAGTCACCGTGTTCCCACAATGCTCTTTGGGTGGAGAGTTTCACTTCTATTCCTGTCATGTGCGACTGGAGTGAGGAAATACAACACAAATCATTTGCTCTGTGTTTATGAGGTTCAGAGTGTGTGTACGTGTGTGTTTTTGTTTGTGGGATGTAAGAATGAATGGCCCCAGTGCCCTGAAATAGCCATCAGCACGAGTCAGTGTGTGGCAAGATCGCAGTGGGAAGGGTGGAGCGACTTGTGTACGAGCCATAAAGAGAAAGAAAGAGGAGAGTTAAAGGGTGTGGGAAGCAGGTGAAAGGACAAAATGTCCCTCTGTGACCCTGAAATAAAGAGAGGAAAAAGGAAATGCCGATTTGAGATAAGAGATTTGGAAATGCTGCCGACTACACACAAATACTGCTTCATTATTTCAGATATTCCTGAAATACACAAACATTGAAAGAAAAAACATCGTGTACATTCTGACTGAAATGCACATAATTTCTCGCAAAACAGATGTACGTTTTTATGTGATTAAGCAGCTTTTGCATGCCTTCTTTATATTTAACTCTACATCACATTAATCGCATCACAAACAGTATATTAATATGTTGAGAGAAAAGCTCCAGCTTTCTGAGGCACAGTGTAGCATCAGCGTCCGAATTCACTCACTTCACTTCACTCCCTGCAAATATAGTGCACTGAAATGCTGTACACTATATAGGGATTAGTGAATGAGTGAACGAGTGAGCGGTTTCGGACACAGCTAGTCACTAAACAAGACACACCTGAGCACAATCAAACCAATCAGAACATGACATGAAACAAGAAGGCACACGACACATGACAGCACATGGCAGGATCACATGACTAGAACATAACACAAACAAGTGAAACGCATGGCAAACAAGAAACATGACTATACTATTTCAGGAACAAGACAATAAACATGAAGAAAACCAAAACTATATGTGACATTACATGATCAAAAATGACAGTAAAGACCATTTTAAATAAATACTGTTCTTCATTAAAAAAATACAGAAAAAAATGCTCCACGGTTTACACGAAAATATTAAGCTACACAACCATAATAAGATATTATTCTTGAGCACCATTTCAGAATAATACAATGATTTCTCAAGGATCATGTGACTCTGAAGATGGAGTAATAATGCTGAAAATTCAGCTTTGCCATCACAGAAATAAATTAGATTATAAAAGATATTTTAAAATGTAATAATATCTTACAATACCCAAATTTAGGGAATACTTGTTTATTAAGGCCAAAGTTATTTATTTTTTTTGCTCCACCACTCTACAATTTTCAGAACTCTCCAGAAAAGATTCAGTGCTACAGGTCTAACAACACCCTCGCTATTGCAACGGTCACATGCAGACATCCATTAGGACCCGAGTCATGTGGAAATTCTTACGTAGAGTGAGTGAGAGGAATTCTCTATTCATATAAACCTTAAAATATACTCCATAGAGAGGTGAAGATGAGGTCATGATTTTAAACAGCAATTCAATTAACCCGTGGAGCGAGTCGGCATCACCTACACGACTGTTGAGTTCCCAGAAACCCTATAATGCTCAATGCTTAATGCTAAATAAAGATATGATTGGACTAATTAACCAACTAACGGTCAGAGTGATCACAGTTACTTTAGATTGGATGTGGCTACAGTATGTGCTGCATGCAGTGCTTGAGTATTTGTGCCTGAAGGCCATTTAAAGATTACTGATATGAGTCATACTGCTCACAGTAGCCCACTCTCTATCTCTCATTCTCTTTCGATCTCTATGCTGTTCCTCAGTTCAGGAGGGCCTGGAGGTCTCCATGGTAACTTGGATTCATGTGAGTCAGTCAGTGGAGTACAGACGAGTACAGAGAGAGAGAGTTGTAAATGTGAAGAGAACTAAAACAAATCAAAAAGAGAAGGGACAGGTGATGAACACACAGGTCATCGAAAAAGACAGAGGTGCCTAAATACATCAGAAGGGATCTCAAAATCAAGACGCAGCTCTTGAAGGTCACGGCTGTCATTTACTGACGTCAGCAAAAAAACAAAACAAAAACATCTCAAGGGTCTTACTTCCCACACAATGGTCATGTTGGCTTGAAAGGAGAAACCCATATATGGGCTCTATTATGCGCAGTCATGCATATCAACATTTTTGTAAGCATGCACACTTTTGCGCACTCACAATCCCATTGGATGAAGCTGGAGGGATGAATCTGTATTAAACACTACTGAAAATAATGTCAAAATCACATATTGAAGCCCGTTACCGCTTCATAGTAAAATAATAAAGTGAAGTAATTGTGAGATTAAGTTTAACATTAAAAATTTAAAAAGAAAAGATGTCACACTGAATTATAAAGTCACAATTGGGAGATATAGAGTCACAATGAGAACTAAGGGAAATTATGAGGTTGCAATTATCAGGAATAGTCACATTGCAATATAAGAAGCTACTACCGTCCACTACCGTTCAAAAGTTTGGGATCAATATTTTTTTATTTTTCAGCATTAAATTGATCAAAAGTGACAGTAAAGGCATTTATAATGTTACAAAAGATTTCTATTTCAAATGAATTCTGTTCTTTTGAACTTTCTATTCATTAAAGTTTCCTGGAAAAAGAAATGCATCAGTTTCCAAAACTTAAGCGGTACAACTGTTTTAAGCATTGATAATAATAAGCAGCAAAGCAGCAAATTAGAATTATTTGTGCAAAAGTGCATTTTAAAACATTAAAATAGAGAATAGTAATATTAAATTGTAATTATATTACTGCTTTTACTGTATTTTTGATCTTATGTTGAGCATAAGAGATGTTTTTAAAAAAATCTTACTGACCGTAAACTTCTGAATGGTGTACATTTTTTTTCCCATAACAGGCTGAAATTAACTTTCTACACCGTGAAACTGCCTTTTAACTCCTTTTCAACGTTTAAAGAAACAAAGAGTATCCACAAAGTCTCTCAACCAATACAAGGACAACCATTAAAAAAAAGCTAGATTTTCTTAGTAAAAGATTTGAATTAAAAACACTGATTTTGTGTAGTTTAGAGCCAGAGACATAAAGCCAGATAGATACCCCTTGTGTATAACCAAATACCTTCACCTGGTATATAAATTTTCATTTCATAATAAGAGAATTTTCATCTCCTTTGGACAAAATACAGGCCTGATGCTGAAGGATGATTCACTGCCACCTGAAACAGCTGCTGGTTCTCTGACCTTGGGAGGCACAGTCACATCCAACCTCCGATCTCTTGACTGAGACAGCTGATGGTGACGCCAGGGCCCCGGAGGCTGGCGTCAAAAAGGGCTTATGTGGTAACTTGCCCTCCCTGAAGGACATTTAGTGAGACGGTGACACACACCTCTAGTGTGGGATCTGTAAAAACTGCGACTGGATTCTCAGTGAGGTGCTGACACAGATAGCGCTATCCCTAAATGACGATTAACACTGCTAATAGTGCTTCACACTCTGGGAAATGAACGCAGGAAGTCCCAAAACACAGTGAGACCGAACATCAGTGTAACGAGCAGCCGGAGAGGCTCCCGCTCATTAGCGATGGTTAAAAGCTTCGGCTCCTCCACAGCAGCTGTGAGTCAGAGCTGCATATGAAACAGCTACACATGGAGTGCTGATCTACCGAAGATGGCCAGTAATTTGAATTTTATTAGAAATGGTAGGAAATCAGAGGTTTCGGTCATTTTCCGTCATCAGCAATTAACTATAATGAAACAGCCAGAAGCAACAACTGAATTTAAAAAGGATGCTGCAGTCATTTCTCTGCTATTAATAGAGACTTGTAGGTTGTAAGAACATTTCAGGAGCAACCCAGATCTTATGCAGTGGTTTTCATCCAAAAGTCTGACTCACCTTGCACACAAAACTTGAGCTCCTTGGCATCGGTGACAGTGCTGCCAGTCATTCTCTCTGGTACTTTCTTACTCATGCGATTGTAATTTCGCCTTTTCTTGCTCTCGCCCCACAGGTTGGAGCCCCCGTGCATGCTGGGAATATTGAGCACAGCAATACCCTCCAGAGACGTGCTGCTGAGATCCAAGATGATGCCATCACACTGGGACAGAAATGGAGAAAACACAGAAAATGTTGAACATTTCTTGACTGAAGAAAATAGTTAAAAGAAAGTAGGTACAATTTGTCACTTATGCTCTTTTATGAAGTCCCATATGCTCACCACGGCTGCATTGATTTAATCGAAATTACTTAATTATTAAATAAAAATGACTATACTTCTATTTTAGTATATTTTAAAGGGTTAGTTCACCCAAAAATGAAAATTCTGTCATTAATTACTCATCCTCATGTCGTTCCACACTCGTAGGATCTTCGTTCAACTTTGGAACACAAAAAATGATGAAATCCGAGAGGTATATGACTCGTCCATAGACAGCAGTATAATCAACACTTTCAAGGTCCAGAAAAGTAAAGACGTCGTTAAACAGTCGGCGTGAATGCAGTAGTTCAACCTTAATTTTATGAAGGGATGAGAATACTTTTTGTGCAAAAAAAACAAAACAAAAATAAAGTAAAAATATTTGTGTTCCAAAGATGAACGAAGGTCTTACGGGTGTGGAATGACATGACGGTGAGTAATTAATGACACAATTTTCATTTTTGGGTGAACTAACACTTTAAAAATGTATTTATTTCCGTGATGGCAAAGCTGATATTTCAACAACCATCGCTTCTGTCTGCAGTGTCACATGATTCTTCAGAAATCATTCTAATATGCTGATTGGCTGCTCAAGAAACATTTCTCATTATTATCAATGCTGAAAACAGCTGTACTGCTCAATATTTTTGTGGAGGCCATGCTACAATTTTCCAGGATTATTTGATGAGTAGAAAGTTTACTAAACAGCATTATTTGAAAAAGAAATCTTTTGTAACATTATAAATGCCTTTACTGTTACTTTTGATCAATTTAATGCAGCCTTACTGAATAAAAGTATTCAAATTTATATCTTTCCAAACAAATTCTAACTGACCCCATTTTTTTGAAAGGTAGAGTATACTGTATAAGAAAGAATAATAAAAGAACTTAAGGCATGATAAACTGTATCCATGTTCTTAAATATTGGGAGCGGGGCATCAATAACAATCGCATTCCAGACACGAGAGATGTTGAAATGCCGACCGCTGATCCCAAAATAGAAACGCTGTACAGTATTGTATGAAGTCAGAGACCACCCTGAATCAAACCAAGGGACGTCAGTACAGTGGAAATGTACACAAACTTCAAAAGACGAACGCTGACACGTTTACGACATAATGAGATGCCTTGATCTGCGTGAGATCCCACACAGGAGTGGGAGAAAGAAACAGCTTTTCCTTTTCTAATGCAAATTCCTCAACTGCTAATGTTTTTATAGCTCTTACAATTTCAAAAACGGTTTGAGAACATCAGCCTCTTCGGTCTGAATCTAAGTCCCTTTAAGGCAAGTCACTTGGCGGACATGTTGGTAATGCCCCCCGGCAGCTTTTTTTTGTAGGTAGTAAACATTCAAGCACAGCTGTACCAGAATGGGAAAAAATAAAAATAAAAATATGTTTTAATATTTAAACATCTATTAATTCAGTAACAAAATAACAACAACAATTGTAAATTTGGCTCAAATCAAGCTATGCAAAAGACAACTGCTTCTTTTAACTGCATTTATGGGTTTTCCTATTCATTATAGTTGTTAATTTTGGCCCTTTATAATGTCTCGACCTTGATAAAATACCAAAAAAGCACTTTAGTAAATAATATTATATTAGTTAAAAACAGAAATAATCCTCATCGTCAATCACATCATGCACTATTCATTATGTACATCTAACCACAGGCACAAACTGGCCAGTGTGAAACTTTCACATGATGGGAATGCCGTCAACAGAGGTCATCTGCCACTGTTTGCTTTCAGATAGATGTTCTGACGTGTTCCCTCAACATTGACTGCATAAGAGCTGGCTGAGGTTTAAAAGACTGTGAATGTGGCTGTATATAATTACAACATTTAAGTAAAACAAGTAAAACAGGGCACTATTGATGGGCTAAATGTCCTGGACTCACCTCCACCTCAATGGTTTCGTTCAGCTTTTTACAAGTGGCTGAGATGGTCTCTGTGGTGCCAAATTCAAAGTACCACAACTTGTTTTTCATTCTGAAGAGAGAGAGAGAGAGAACAAAAATAGTTAAAAGTTAAACAAAGGATTTAAGCAAAAGTTTTAAACTCTGTGTGCAGGGACGTCTGAACATGGTATTAGAATCTTTGGCGGGGACATTGAATATAAATAATAATTATGAATAATCATTACATTATGCATAAATAAGTCACCATGATCTTTTACGGATCTGAAAAATCAATCTATGTGAAGAAATAACGGAGATCAGTTGTACACTATTTAAATTTAAGTTAAAGTGAACATGGCAAAAAGTGGTAAGGATCCTGACTAAATATGACACCTGTGCATCTGAATGTTTTAGATGACCTCAACAGAGTAATTGACACATTAGTAATAGTGTACAACATGATTTAGAACTCAACATCACAAGAAAAAAATAATGACTCAGTGTGCAGCTGTTCTATCATTGGAACAACAAACAAGTTTGCGTTTACACACCCCAATGTTAATGCTGGCGTGAAAATAAATATTATGGGAGGAACAGAGCCTTGGGCTGTCAACGGATAAAACAGACAACCGCTCTCTGATCTAACTCTGATCAAAAAACACCTAAAAGTACCTCATTTGCAATAACACATAACATGGATTTACAAACAAAGTATTTTAGTTTAGTATGAATTATGATTTAAAGCGTCAAATTTAAAGTCAATGAAAGCATACTGAACTCTTTGACAGTAAATCTACAAATCATTTAAATCTACACTATAGTGTTCAAAAGTTTAGGGTCACTAACTTTTTTTTTTTAAAGAAATTAAAAATGATTCAGCAAGGACATTAAATTGATCAAAAGTGTCAGTAAAGACATTTATAATGGCACAAAATCACTCTCCAGAACATTCTCGTTCTCTGTTCCCTGATGGTGGAATGATCTCCCTACCTTCATCAGGAACGCAGAATCCCTGGCAATATTCAAGAGACAGCTGAAAACTCATCTCTTTCGTGAGCACTTTACCCCTTCATAATTTTTTTTTTCCTTTTCCTCTTCCCACTCTAGCTTATGTTACTCTGAGCAATGTATGAAACTTGTATTGTGAGCACTTCCTGTGTCTATTTGCCTCTTCATGAAGAATCGCTTGTTTGTATTCCTCACTTGTAAGTTGCTTTGAATAAAAGCGTCTGCTAAATGATTAAATGTGAATGTAATGTTACAAAAGATTTCTATTTCAAATAAATGCTGTTCTTTAGGACTTTCTATTCATCAAAGAATCATGAAAAAACTATCATAGTTTAGACAAAAATATTAAGCAGCACAACTGTTTTCAACATTGATAGTAATAAGAAATGTTTATTGAGCAGCAAATAAGCATATCAAAATGATTTCTAAAGGATCATGTGACACTGAAGACTGGAGTAATGATGCTGAAAATTCACAGAAATATATTACATTTTAAAACAAAAAAAACTTTATTTTAAATTGTCATAATATTTCAAAATTTTCTTTCAAAAAACATTTAAAAATCTTACCAATCCCAAACTGTAGTCTATTTGTTAAACAGGTCTAACTCTGTGACAAAGTGTGCTTTATCGCAACTCAGCCTGTCTCAATTTTCTCATTTTTGAGGACATAGTTGGGGTTATGGTTAGGACCTGGGAGCCTTTTGGCCAGTTCATTTTGTCACCCTCTTCCCTTCCCCTGGCCTTCTGAAATATTGATACGCTACAAGGAAAGCCGAGGCAGACAGGTGTGAGAGGACATGAGTGACAGTGAACTTGGCCTCAGCTTCCATGGAGAAACCAGAGCCACCATCGGCAACCTGAGCACAATCTGACATTAACGCTGCCTGGGACATTGAGAGGAGCCAGCTGAGGTCAACAGACGGTGCCAATATATCACAGAAGGATAAGAGAAATCCAAAATGAAGACCTTATGCTTGAGCTCAGTGCATATATGAGCTTAAAAAGGAAAGAAAAAAAAACAACTTTACAACACTGCGACCTTTCCAATTCTCTCTCTGCTGTGAATGTTACATTTTCACTTTGGTTATGAAACAGAGCAATTTACACTCATCAGATGGTGACAACCAGTGACAAGGCCCTGCAAAGGGGTGTTCTGCTGATAATGACAACACTATTGTTTGTATAATAGACAATATGCAATGGGGGCTTCTCCAGGCCCACGAGGGATGGACACAGAGCAAACATCAGTATCAACTATATATGGCACGTAATCCACTGAGGTACAGGATACAAGAACCAGAAGTATAAGTGACGGCTGACATTAGCTATTGATGGCAACACACTTATAAGTCTCTCAAGTTCATGTTTTTTTATGTTTGACAAATTAAGCTTGAGGAAAATGCTTTGATGCTTCATGTTTTAAGGTAAAATATGCAAATGCTTTAGGAAAAAAAATTCAGACAATAAATTCTGTAATCATGAGGCCTGGTATAAGCATGTTATAATGTAATTCTACATTGTTTTAAATCATCAGTGGTTCTCAACCCGTGGCCCGTCACGAATGCAAATGCGGCCCACGATATGCCGAACACATTTAAAAAACAACTTCCAGTTTTACAATTTATTTTTGATTTAGAATTAAATTTAAATGGATTAAATGTATGTTTGAACTATAATGTTTTATGTTATACAAAATAATTTCGGTGATCATATTTTATTTTCAGACATGTGCATGCTGAAAAGCCTACTCAGTTAACGAACACTTACAAGTGCGCAGAATTACGATAGTAGCCATTATTTTTGTAAATTTAGGGATCAAAATGGACAAATTTGAAATTAGAGGAGAAAAACACATATCAGGAACAAACCAATGAAGGAACACATTCCAAACAAGCAAAGTCGTAGCGTCACCAGCGAAGGGAAGAAGAATGGAAGAATCAGTTTGCTGTCAATGAGCGAGATGGGCAGACTTTGTTTGCTCTGTAGTAAAGTACTTGGCATATGCAAAATGTCAAAAGATATGTGGATTCGAGGTGTTTGTTTGATGTACTTGTATTTTAAATCGATAAAAAATAACTGCATCGGAGGGCTTGATATCGTCAGATTGTAACAATGCGCTCAATGTCCTCATATAACATGAGAGTTTCTCTTTGATATGAAGAAGTCACACTAGCAGCCATTTCAACACACTGTGAAACAATAACAAATTTCTTATAGTTTGTATTGAAATACTGTATGTGCAACTACAAAACACTGCCTCTTCTGTGTGTGCAACATCTAGGTATAATAATGAAATTATCTGTTAATACCATAACATTAAATCTGATTGGTTTTCATTGGTGATGTCATATGTAAATGATAAGCTGCCCACTGAGAAAAAAGGCTGAGAACTACTGTTTTAAATACATAAAAACAGTGTAGGGGAAGCAATGTTGAGTTTTCCTCCTTCAAAAAGAATAATGTTTAATAGCACTAAAACACTAGAGTGACAGCACTAAATTGCAAATTTGAACATACACACACACACACACACACACACACACACTCACAAAATAGGTCATTGGTTCGATTCCCAGGGAATCCATGAATTGCTAAAATGCATACTGTATCTTCAATGAATTAATAAAGTTTGTTTAGAAAGTGTCTGTTAAATGCATAAATGTAAATATTAATGTACAAATAACACAATAATATATATGATCAAAAACTATGATGAACAACAGCAGTAAATTCTCTTTCTTTTCTTTCTTTCTTTTTTTAAATTGAATCAGACTTCCCAGTTGTTCAAAAAAACAGACATTTTAGAGGAGTGTGAGTGTGACTTTTACCTCAGTTTTCTCAGCTGTAATACAATACAGTAATGAAATACAATGTGACAAAAATAGCAAAGTAGAGTTTTGTTGTGATATTCTGTTACTTGTTTGAAAAATTAGCTTGTTACTGGAAAAGCCACTCTGTTTTGAAAACAGATGAATCACTGTCACGCTACTGAAAAATAGTGTTGCTACTGTTCCTTTAAAACTTCATTCTGTTGTCCTCTCCTTCAGTTAAACTCAGAAACTTGCTACCTTCATTCTGTCAAATTAAGGGATTATGAGCAGATTTAAGATCACAATTAGACCCGCATTGCGTTCTCAACAGGGTCAAGCTGCCTAACCTCATTAGCTACCTTCCATTTGAGCAGGTCTGAAAAAAAAAAACAATAAGCTATGGATTTCTCTTTCCACACCACCTCCAGTTGAAGTTTGATGCAGAGAAAAAAAAGTTCTGTTAGTAGCCCACAGGAGGTAGCCAATCATCTTCTGAGGCCTGGAGGAATCTGTGGGGACAAAAGATTCCTGCAGGATCATCTTAGAGTTGGTGTTTTTTATTGTATTGGCTAGACAGACTGACAAAAGTGAGCATTCAAACTGCAGCAAGATGGCGACTAGATTTAAAATGTGAGGTTATACATGCTCTAGAGTTGTGCTTGAAATCTGGATCACCACATAGAGACGTAGATGTTAAGGGTCAGCGAACCTTTGAATTTAACCAACACATTCCTCAAACACAATCACACACCCTGCTGGTCATCGGACTAAGATAACCATCTCCCATAATCCTTTTAGAGACTGATGACTTTTTGACCTGTGAGCTCGCTGCCCCTGTATCTCTACGGCAATCAGTCACAAGGCAGCTCAGTCCTTATCCTGCTGATTGTGACTCTGATACAGCCTTTGACTGACAGCTCAAATGGGAGTGATTTTAAGGACTGGGGTGCTGTAGAGGGAGCAGGGCATTTGGGGGTTAAAGATAAGACGTGATGAACCTCTTGTGATGGGAACAAGAGAAGAAAGACTGCAGTGTGAACATCCTCACTGTAATCTGGCAAGGCTGAGCATCACATCAGATGGATCAATGTGACTGCTTTCCATCAGAACACTCTGAACTCAGAACAGATTTGTGCAGTTGTGTCTTTCATTAGTTGTGTTGTCTCTGGAATGCACTTTGCAAACACTTGCAACAACATTCATAACAATGGTACGATTCATATTATATAAATTATAATAGATCCATAATTTACATGATAAAAAATTGATGTTTCAACATATCAAACTGTTAATAATAACTAATATAATATATACTTTATATAATATATTAATTTACTACTATTTAAACATTCATTTTTGAATTGCAATTTATTAATCTCTTATTATTCTATTTCTTGATCTGACAAATCTTTTATGAATAGCACTTTGTGAACAATGTTGTAAAATGTTTTAAAAATAAAATTATTATTATTAATTATTTGACGCCATCCATTAAGATTACTTTTGAATTGTAGCCATATTCTTTTTATAAGTTAATTTGTTGATCTGACTAATTACTTCTGAAAAGCACTTTGTAAATGTTGTAAAAAATGGAAATGGACATGATATAATAATAATAATATTTATTATTATTATTATGGTCACACTTTAGAGTAGGGTCCAATTCTCACTATTTAACTAACTATTTACTATGACTTTTGCCTCAATGAATTACTGCTTATTAATAGTTAGAAAGGTCAGTAAGGTATTTGTTAATTTTAGGTATTGGGTAGGATTAAGGGATGTAGAATATGGTCACGCAGAATAGGGCATTAATTAGTACTAATAAACAGCCAATATCCTAGTAATATCCATGCTAATAAGCAAATAATTAATAGTGAGAATGAAACCCTTAACTAAAGTGTTACCATTATTATTATTATGATTATTATATCATTTATTTTGTGTTGTGGCATCTTAGTAGGTGGGGTCAAATGAACAGTTCACAGCAGTTAGTTCAGCACATCTTCAGCTAGCTCTATGACTCTATAGACTGATTCCAGGTAGCTCATGATCGTCCACAGTCTGCCTGTGACCTGCTCCACAGCAAGGGAGTGTGTGTGCATGTGTGTGTGGGAAGGAGGGTCAGGGCAGGGGGTACGTTCTGTCGGGCTGCTCTATTGGCAGCAGCCAGAGACAGTGAGGAAGGGAAGCATATATTTATCCCTCTCCACCACGGGCATGGAGCAGCAGGGAACAACAGGTTCCAGAACACAGCCACGCTGGGTTTCTGCTGAGCCCCGGCACACACACATATGTGCACGCGGAGGGATTTGCGCAAACGCACACCCACGCACACATACGGTCCTTGCACTAAAATACACAATGAACTGGCCAACGTATACACACACAGTACACAAACATCGTTACTCACGTAGACATAACCTAGTCACCTTCTTAGGGGTTATGAAACACATGCTCACATGCTGAGCAGACAGACGGCAGCTTGGGTCAGGACCATATTTGGCCTTTTCCTCTGTTGGTCACGTGATCGGAAGGGGTGTTGTAACAGTACAGTTTCATCTCATGACATTAATTACCTTAATCAACAAATTTAACCGGGAAGAGAAAGTTGACTGGAGGCTGGTGGGGATAAATTCACGAATTAAGTCTTTTTTTTTCATTCAATAATATCTTAATTTCTATCTCTCTACCATATAATATAATGCAGGATTTATGTGCAGCTTTAAATCAATGACATTAAATGATCAAAACCTCTAAATAGTTTGAAATATTTGAAAACAAAGCATTTACTCTTACAGGGTTTGTAACACAATGGAGAATCACATGAACAAGGTTTAATACAGAACCAGGGAATAAAGCCAAACAAGACACATAAACATTAACAACGATCGACGGGGACTGAATGAAACTCAGGGCTTAAATAACAGGAACACAAGATGATAATGAGGAAAATGAACAAAACACTGCTGATGGGGATGAACTAATGATGAGTGACGGGACAAACCAAAACAAAGAGCACGTGTGGAAAAATGAAACTAAATAGTCCAGACAGAAACACATGTAACAGGGTTAGTTCACCCAAAAATTCTTCCCAAAAGTGTCTTTCAGCTACTTGCAAAAGTAACTGCCACACAAAACCGATTTACTATTTTGTATGAATTGTGTATGAAAAGTGCAAAAAACAATCATAAAAAAAGAAGATAAAAACATTAATGTTTTACCGCAGGACACATAAGGAGCGACGGCAGACAAATGTTTTTTCAGAGCACAGGCGTTAATGGCATGTTTAATGCCATATTTGATTTTTATGATGCAAATAACATGCGTCAGAGTAAAAAAGGACATCTACCTGACCTTTAACAGCACATGGTGAAAGCCCAATGCTTTTCACAGATCGATGTGAAAATACAGTAGTCTAACTGAATTGCCTGTCGGCCACTTGCATGCTGAGTTACACACTGATAATCAATCAATGGCTCTTTGAGGCAGAAATAAATGCATTTTAATGCAACCCCACCCCTCACTGACTGCCGCATATGAAGTAATTGTGAAGGATTCATTCAAAAAAATACTCATCGGCATTAATAATTCAACCGAGGTGTTGCTCTTGCCATTATTTTACAATTACTACAGTAGAGTCTTAATGGCTTGCGCTGCACGATCAATGCCAACTAAAGATGACAAGGCTTTGGAATATATAATAATATTATTCTGAGATATTATTAGTGGACAAACAGTTAGGACAATTATTGCTACTACTTCAAACTCATAATAAAATATCATAATATAGTATAGTATAGTTAGCAATAGTATAATATAACAGATTTCAGATTATTTATTTTTATCTTATATTTTTCTTCTGACAGTGGTGGCTAATACCAAGTTACCTATTGTTAATGATCATTAATGTTTATTTTCTATTATTGTAGAATTTTAATCACCATTACTGAAACCTTTTTTTCTGTAGCTGTAGCTTCGTAGCGATACTACATTGTATACAAAACAGTTATACGAAAAAAAAAATAAAATACTTTAAAATTGATCTTTAAAAGGAAACATTACGAAACTAAAGAAATAAAGTGTGGGAATGTAATCCACCGTGATATTAGGAGAAACAAGCCCTGCCTCTCATCTTCTTGCTATTGTTTGCTTGAGAAACTGACAGTACACAGAGCCATCATTGTTATTTTAATCGAAAAGACAAAGGCTTTTTTTCTTTTCTATGGGGCAATTTGACACCTTTTAATCCAAAACTTCCTCTGGCTGCCCCATTGGGAAGAGCATTGACACAGAGGCTTGGGTCCATTGTGCATTTACGGTCATTAGCACCTGGGCTACGGGTTCCCTGTAGACCGACTACTGACACAGATCACGGAGCACCGAGGCGAGAGAAGTCACACATTTTCCCTCCTTTGTATCACACGTCACTGTGGGAATGTGTGTGGATGTTAACACATGCACGTATATATAAACACACTTCAATTTACATTTAATTTAAAACTGGATTTTTAACCAAGTGCATGATAATGCAGTTCTAAACTCAATGCACTGTTTCCATAGGAGTGAAGTATAACAGTTGGACAGAAATATGTCACATGAACAGGTTCATTGAGGACAAATCAAGCAACTCCATGGAAACCATCATTTATGTACCATCTGGTGGCACACTGCCTCAGAGAGCGCATTCTCAAATCCTAAAAACACTGAGCACGGCCCCCATTAGAAAGCCATAGATTGGCAGATGCACTGGTTAGCTATTCTAAATCTGCAGAACAAAGCAAAGCAGATGAAGCATTTGGTTTGGCAGTGTTTTATATTATGTTTCTGGGTGACTCACTCTGGGATTAAACACTGAATGATTTAAATAGGCTGAGGACATAATTCCATTATTCTTATTTTGGGCTCTCTGTCCGTCAATCACTTAAAGATAAACTGCAAATGAGCCAGATTTGAATGAAGCTTGCAATGAAAGAAAACCAAAGGACATTTGGCATCATATTGCAACACTTTTAATGCGCTATGGAAATCTAGGTGCATGAATTATGAACGACGGAAACATTAACTAGTTAATTCAGCCAGGCAGGTTCAATAATTCAGATCGTGTACGAGTCATTAGGGACTTATTTTTAAAAAAGTCATTAAAAAAAGCTGTGCTGCTGTGACAGGTTCTCACTCTAATACGGCAAACTGAGTGGCATCCATCTTTATGTAACACCCGTTTTACAGCAGAGCTCAGTATACAGGACCCATTGTCTGTCACGATATGAATATGATCAACAGTACGTGCCCCTGCCACTCAAACACACTTCCTGTGGCACAGTTTTACAGATTCTGTTAGCAGAAAGGCATGAGAAAATGCCTAACATTCATTTAAATAGCTAATAATCACAGTTAGTTGTGGTCCTTTATTGTGATTGGTGTTCGATAGGTCAGCACAGGACATTTCATTGTTTTTATTGACTGAAAGCTTGCTGCGATCACACAAGTTATGTGATAAAAACTGCTGGGATGCAGTGATTTTAAAATTCTGACTGATAAATAATAAGAAAATAATTAAAAAAGAAAATTTGTCATGGTTGATAACCAATAAATGGGTGATATTAAAATCCCATACTATTTTGTCTAGACTAAAAGCTAAAATCAAGAATTTTAAAAGCCAAAAGTTATTGAAATATATGAAATATGAAATTTAGCTGAGTGTTTGATGATGACAAAGGTCATCGAAAAAGTTAACATGACAACAAAATAAGTGAGCATGAACAATTAAATATCTAATACCGATGTATATCGATTAATTTAAAAAAAAAAATGATAAGGCAACAATGTGATGCATTTCATGTAATTTGTTTTTGTAAATTTTCAGCATCATTACTCCATCCTCAGTGTCACATGATCCTTTTGAAATCATTCTGATATGCTGATTTGGTGCTTAAGAAACTTTTCTTTTTATTCTGATTATTTCGATGTTGAAAACAGTTGTGCTGCTTTATATTTCTGTGGAAACATTGATATATATTTATTTTTAAGTTTAAAAGAACAGCATTTATTTGAAATAGAAATTGTCCAATCACATCAGATTATGCAACCAATAACTGTTGCATAAATTTCAATATTTGTGCTGCCTTACTGAGTTGCTTTGGTGAAAAAATGAATGGCACCCTAAACTGCCTGGAGTCTAACCAAGCAGGACCACTGACGCTTAACAAAAAGCCTCATTCTTTAAAAGTGCTTCGCGGCCAAGGGCTACACAAGCTTTTTACAGCATCTCTCAATAGAGGCATCAACCGAAAGAATAGAGAACAGTACAACTGACTTGAAAGAGATCCACATCAAAGGGAGCTGGGAATGGCTACTGTAAAGTGCACCAGGGGCTCTGAGAGACTTTTTCTTAAGATAAAACATCATATTTTATGGAGCTGTTAGAGCCGACCCAAAGTGCTGTTCTAGGGTCAGTTGTAGCAGTTATCCTTTTATTGCTGGAAGACTGATGAAGGCTTATTGTGAACTCCAAATACCTCAGAGCAATGATGATTTCACTACTGTCGTTTCTCATGCTGAGTTGACCCTTCGCAAACAGTTTGATTGACAGGCGATCTGACCAATCATAACCGCCATTTTGTCTGACAAAGCAGTCAGGGGAGTTAGTAGATTAACGTTGGTGAACTTGAACTTCAAAAATTGTGTGTACTCACGTCTTTCCGCGCTTGAAACAACATTCCTTCTGATGTTCATTCATGTTTATTTGATGCTATAAATGAACTAGTATGAAGAGATGATCGGTTCACGAGCCGCTTGAAGGAGCTACAGCGATCTGTCACCACACATTAAAGAGACACTAAACGGTATTTATTGCTTAAACTTCTTTCAAAAATTACAATATATTAAATATGAAACTGTTTCATATGTCTGTCGACGTGTTGTCAGTATCCTCTTTGCTCCGGGATGTATTTTTCACTTTGTGAGAACATGATGTGTGAAGTGAGAGCGCATGACTTGTCGGACATAGCAACAGTAACTAAAGGGGGCGGGTCTTTGCCAAGGGTCAATTGCTTCGCTAACGTTGTCATGACCCATTCTACCTGCTCAGCTCAAGCATTTCTCTCTCCTCCTTACTTAAAAGAGTCGAGATAATAGTAGAGGGTTCAAATTACACTGTATCTTTTCTACCCTACAACTCTAAATGGATACTCTAAAGAATACATGACTGGTTTACCTGCCACATGATACGTCACATAACATTTAATTAAGTAACTCCACTCAAATGACTCTACTTGAGTTAGCAAAGAAATCGAAACAGTCAGGCAGCCAATATTGTGCTAGATCTGACACAGACACAGGCAGATTGAAGAGATGAATAACACCGAATGGTGATTCATCAGGAATTTTTCGCAATAAAAACTAGTCTCTTTTTGGAGGTTAAATAACAAAACTTCCATTTGAAATGATTTTGATTTGAGGACACCAAATTGATAGAGAAAAGTGTAAATAGTGTGTTTAGACCAAAGTCAAAGATGTGAAAATACAAAAAGAGTGCTCATGATGCAATAAAGTAAAATTTGGTCCAATGAGTTTTCAGAGTGGGCGTGGCTATGCGGCATGACTTGACAGAAACTGAAACCAATGTCGTGTTGTTCATCATTCATCGTGGCTGATTTCGAAAACTCAGTAAAGGTTTTATTTCCCTCTCAAATGTTACCTCAAACTTCACCATACTTGTTTTTCCTGTCTTTTCACTTGCGTCATTCATCTGCAGAGTTTTTATTGAAATTTCCATTTGCATTTTCTCCATATGCTCGTTTACGAACATGCATGTTCTCTTACCTGCTGTTAAACTTCTCTGGATGTTTCTCCCTCATTAAGTGGAAGCGATGCGCTATGGATGCGTCCTGAAAGGGGACACAGAAAACAGGAAACACAGGTTAACTGCCTCTTTTTGCTAAACATAAAACTGTTTTAAGTCTCAGGCTAATGAGCTACAGACAGTGCTGTCGGATGGCTGAAGGAGCTCCCATCCTAAATCAAGTGTTCAGAATCAGGGCTGAGAGGAAACTGCAGCCCTGGGCCATACAGCACAGCTATAAAGCTGTCCAGACATGACCCAGATGATGTGCACAGCCATCCCTGCTAACACTGATCAATGTTTAACCCTCTATGGAATGGCAACGAATTACTCTCATTAAAAAAAAACAAAACAATAAATTGTTAGAATTAAAAGGAAAGTCTCTAATTTTTTTTTTGATTTTCACTCCGAGACATTTTTTGTAGGAACACCCTCACAGGGAACACATGCTCAGGTATCTAAATAATATATCTAAATTTTTTTCTGCTTAAATATATGTTTTTTGTATAACATAGTAATACAGAAAAATCAAGGAATTATATATATATATATATATATATGTATATATATATATATATATATATATAAATATATATATATATTACCATTTTATTACCTTGCACTCCAGTGGAACTGCACTTGAATCAAGTGGCATCAATTATATTACTCCACTGCTTTGTTTATTTGGAACTGTTCAAAATAACTATTTCAGCATACTTAACACAATTACGATTTTTGTTTAATGGGTTTCCAAGAAATACACACAGGAATCTATAGAAAGGACAAGTGAATGAGCTCCGATTAAGAATAATTGTGAAGGCCAAATGAGTTAAGTGTATATACACACCTGTTTGAGGTCTGTTGTACGTTTCTGAAAGAAGTCTCTTATGCTCACCAAGGCATATTTGCAATATATTTTAAAATACATACATATAAAAATACATACAGTGGGTACGGAAAGTATTCAGACCCCCATAAAATTTTTCACTCTTTGTTATATTGCAGCCATTTGCTAAAATCATTTAAGTTCATTTTTTTTCCTCATTAATGTACACACAGCACAGCATATTGACCGAAAAACACAGAATTATTGACATTTTTGCAGATTTATTAAAAAAGAAAAACTGAAATATCACATGGTCCTAAGTATTCAGACACTTTGCTCAGCATTTAGTAGAAGCACCCTTTTGATCTAATACAGCCATGAGTCTTTTTGGGAAAGATGCAACAAGTTTTTCACACCTGGATTTAGGGATCCTCTGCCATTCCTCCTTGCAGATCCTCTCCAGTTCTGTCAGGTTGGATGGTAAACATTGGTGGACAGCCATTTTTAGGTCTCTCCAGAGATGCTCAAGTCAGGGCTCTGGCTGGGCCATTCAAGAACAGTCATGGAGTTGTTGTGAAGCCACTCCTTTGTTATTTTAGCTGTGTACTTAGGGTCATTGTCTTGTTGGAAGGTAAACCTTCGGCCCAGTCTGAGGTCCTGAGCACTCTGGAGAAGGTTTTCGTCCAGGATATCCCTGCACTTGGCCGCATTCATCTTTCCCTCGATTGCAACCAGTCGTCCTGTCCCTGCAGCTGAAAAACTCCCCCACAGCATGATGCTGCCAAAACCATGCTTCACTGTTGGGACTGTATTGGACAGGTGATGAACAGTGCCTGGTTTTCTCCACACATACCACTTCAGACCAGAGAATCTTATTTCTCACCATCTCGGATCCTTCAGGTGTTTTTTTAGCAAACTCCATGCAGGCTTTCATGTGTCTTGCACTGAGGAGAGGCTTCTGTCGGGCCACTCTGCCATAAAGCCCCGACTGGTGGAGGACTGCAGTGATGGTTGACTTTCTACAAGTTTCTCCCATCTCCTGACTGCATCTCTGGAGCTCAGCCACACTGATCTTTGGGTTCTTCTTTACCTCTCTCACCAAGGCTAGTCTCCCCCGATAGCTCAGTTTGGACGCTCTAGGAAGGGTTCTGGTTGTCCCAAACGTCTTCCATTTAAGGATTATGGAGGCCACTGTGCTCTTAGGAACCTTAAGTGCAGCAGAAATTTTTTCGTAACCTTGGCCAGATCTGTGCCTTGCCACAATTCTGTCTCTGAGCTCTTCAGGCAGTTCCTTTGATCTCATGATTCTCATTTGCTCTGACATGCACTGAGAGCTGTACGGTCTTATATAGACAGGTGTGTGGCTTTCCTAATCAAGTCCATTCAGTATAATCAAACACAGCTGGACTCAAATGAAGGTGTAGAACCATCTCAAGGATGATCAGAAGAAATGGACAGCACCTGAGTTAAATATATGCGTGTAACAGCAAAGGGTCTGAATACTTATGTGATATTTCAGTTTTTCTTTTTTAATAAATCTGCAAAAATGTCAAGAATTCTGTGTTTTTCTGTCAATATGGGGTGCTGTGTGTACACTAATGAGGAAAAAAATTAACTTAAATGATTTTAGCAAATGGCTGCAATATAACAAAGAGTGAAAAATTTAAGGGGGTCTTAATACCGTACCCACTGTACATATATTTTAAAATGTGTTTTATTCTTGTGACATCAAAGCTGTATTAGATCATTATAATTTGCTGATTTGCTTATTATTTTAATTCTTCGCTTCTTATCATTTTGATTAGCATTATTATCAATGCTAAAAAGAGTTATGCTGCTTAATATTTTGGTGGAAACTTTATTTTTATTTTTTTCAGGATTCTTTGATGAATTCAAAAGAATTCATTTATTTGAAATAGAAATCTTTAGTAACATTATAAATGTCTTTACTGTCATTTTAATGCATCCTTTCTGAATAAAAAATGTCTTACTACCCCAAGCTTTTGAAGAGTAATGTATTAACTAAAAAATTAGCTGAATGAAAAGAATTAGAGGGCTGATATAAAAATATTTCCCTTTTTATGTCTATTTGGCTATTTTTGTGTCAAAATATCCATCATTAGAACATAATACCATTGAATGTTAAAATGGAAACCTTACTGAAACCTTCATAGATTGATGATTTCAAATTGGTGTAAGAAAGGTGATTTTCTCCCTGGTGTAATAAAAATAGCCATGCCTCGAAAACGAGAGCTTCTCAGGTATTAACAGGCCCCTGTTTCACATTAGCAGCTCATGTACAATGGGGGAGGGGTCTGCTTATCAGCTTTGTTGCTGTGGCCTGAGGGGAAGATGATTGTGCAGATAGGCCTGCTGGACAAAGTACACAATTCTGGAAATGGGGCCAGAAGCACTAGAGTGCCTGTTGGAAAAAAAAAAAAAATTCCAGTGAAGCTGGATGCATAAGTGATGGTATCGGCAGGAAAGAGGCTTGCCAGGAATGGAAGGACGCTGAAGACCAGAAAATTAACAGTCGAACTAAGACAACAACAAAGCTGATACACAGGTAGTGTGCACTTCATCATACTCATCCATAATTGTTTCCCTGAAGAAAAACATTCCAGGGATTTTCTAGAAATATTCCTGGAAGCAAATACTTGTCAGCTGAAAACAAAGGTTGATGGTTATTTAACTGTATTGAATAAGCACAGGGAGGAAAAAAAGTATCCTACAATGCTTATCACTACCTGTACACTAAATTATATCATCATGAAAATAGCATAGAGCCACAAAGTCATTTTAAATCAATGATTTTATTAATTCCAATGGTAAATGTTTTAAGCATTAGTGTAAAGATACTCTAATGGTTATTTTAAGATAATTTAATTATTGTTTTGAAGCCCTGTGACCACACATTATGTGCACTTTCCGAAACTGCTGTTTTTCAAAACAAATCTGCCAAGAAAATAAATACTATGATAACACAGAAGGGTCATTGCCAACTAAAACTATAAAGAAAAACTTTCTGTTGAATTGGAAAAAATCTTAAATAAAATTAAATATAAATATAAGATGAAAAAATTTGAAATGTTCCTTTTACCTTGAACTATAAGATTAAGCTGAAGTACTAAAATTATAAAAACACAATGTAATCAAAATTTGATAAACAGTTTCGATTTTTAAAAAAAACAATAACACTGCAATATAATAAGTATACTAGAGCAGATTTAGCAAATTAGCATAATGAGAGAATAATGAAGTCTGTTTTCTTATACAAATAATAAATGTCTCCTCATCAAGTCACAAAGTTTGAGGAATCAAAATTTTGCAGGACAAGTTGTGCACCAAAGTTCATTACTAGCAGTTCGTTCAAATTGCTAACCTTTGCCTTCGCAAACACTAATTATAAAAGCACTGCTATAAAAGAATAAAATGCAGTTCTAAATACTTTTCTGAGCAAAATGACCACATCAGCTACTTCAATACCATTACCCTGTCAACTTGAATGATATGAAGTTCTGCCTGTAAGGACTTAATGGCAGCTGAGAGCATAAGGGATCAAACAGCTAGTTAAAAGGTTGTTTGCTCTTGCAGAACCAACCCAGAGCGGAATCCACCGTCAGTGAAGCAGCCTTGATTAAAATCAAAGCAACAGTGTGCAAACAGAAGAGCTAATTGATGAATCAGGTCTGCAACCGTAACTGATTATTTCTATATTTACACACGCACATGTAAAAGACAGAAGAGCTCAAAGCCACCACATCCTTCACTAGGCCCGAGCCTGAATACATTCACACAAGTAACACCTGTCTCGGAGTTTCGCTGTGAAATATAACGATGGATCTCGGCACACTGCAGTGCTCACCGTGTCACAGAGTCAGACAGGGAGGAAGTGTGCGAGTACGAGATTCTCAGGGTTTGATAGCTGCTGGCACGCCGATCAAGCCGCGAGCAGACGATGCTACGTTAGCACCTGTGCTGGCTTCCTGCCCGTGCTTGCAGGTGCTGCGGCGGTCACATGGGAGAAGGTACAGGAAGTTTGGGGAGGCTACGTGGAGGGGTGGTGGACTCACACATATACGAACCACTGCAGAAGGGACTCCAGCTGAGGTCCGTTCATGTATGGTATCATTAAAGTCAGTCAAATTATCACAGAATAGACAATGTGATTTTTTTTTCAATGCTAAGAAAGTCCATGCAGGTGTTCCACGAACTGGCATGTGTGAAATTTGTGTGAATGCCATTACACAGAACGGGCACTGCACGACAACTCACTTTAAAAGAACTACTAATGAAAGCCAGGAAGCTGTCCTCAAAAAGCACTGCTCTCGTCCAATGTCGCCTTTATTTCCTTTTGTGGTCTGAGGCATTAGAACCTAATTCCTAATTTTAAAACTATGGGCGAACAATGAACAAATATTAAAGTTCATGTTGTTCCAAACATTATTCTGTGGAACACATACAAGATATTTTGAAACAAATGTTTTAAGTCTTTCTGTCCATACAATGAAAGCCATTGGGGTCCAAATCAACTAAAACTACTAGAAATCATTTTCATTAATTATGTTTAATGAAATTACTAAAACTAATACTGAAATCAAAACTTCATAGCCATATAGAAATATATATATATATATATATATATATATATATATATATATAAACTTAATAAAACACATAATAGAATCAATATATACATACATTTTTTTATTCAAGATCCAAAAATGACCGCATTTATATAGACAATTTTCTGGTTAAGGTCCATATACTGGTTAAAACTTTTTGAAATGATAAAAAAAAAACAATTCCTGGAAAACAGGAAAAAAACGTTCCTGTATACATGACATCAGCATATTCTGAATAAACTCAGGCATGCACATACTTTTCCACTTATACTGACCCTATGGAATGGAACTGCGGGCTTAACTGTTCTTGGCATTCCACCTCCACTATCTGAACAGGCTAAAGGTTGGTTATCACTTCAGGGTTTGTATCATATACAGTTAACATGGTTTCTACTTATTTGTGGACGAAGTTCAAGAATTAATTCAGTCCAAAAACATATTTTGTCCACCTGGGACAGCATCTATCAATGGGGTGAAGAGGTGAAGGGTATTAAGCGAGGTGATATTCAGGTCACAGTGATTGGTGTGTCCACACTGGGTTATTGTAGCACTGTACTGAGTCAGTGCCCATCTGTGCTCCTGTCAGCACGGTGGGAGCAGGTGCATATGGGACTTATCGTACGACTGGAGGTGCGTTCGTGTGAAAGTCCACATAAGTGAATATATGTGAATACTGTCTGAATGTATTTCTAGAGTGCATGTGTGAGGTGAATGGAGAGGTGGGTCCTGTTTTTCCTTCTAACTTTAAGACTGGCCAGGTGTCACTCAGCACGGCCGTTCATTATGGTGGTAACCTGGTCCGATTCTGGCACCTAAACACTTCCTGTCACTGATACTTCCCCTGACCTTCAGTCCGTGCCAGTACTATACACACAAATACACAAACACAGTGACATGCATACACACAGACAGACTGACAAGCTCTAAAAAAAGACTCTTAACACATATATAAGGTTGAAAGATTGAATATATCTCTTAAACGGTTGTTTGTTTAGATACGTATTGAACTGGCGTACCATCTTTACAACTAAATCACAGCCATATTACAATACGATGATAGACTCAGGAGCAGAAGTCGCCACAGGTTAACTTCTATAGTGGTGAACGGAAACTACAACACATATAATTTTTGCATTTCCATTAGCCCTAATCGGAAAAAAAGAAGCAAAAAATATTGAGATTAATTACATTGGTCAGTAGAGAGAAAAAAAGAAAAATTTCCAATCACTCCCTCAGCGTCGTGTTATGCTGCCTTTACGTGCTATCAGAATGATCATCAATAGGAGTTAAAAATTGGACACGAGCACCATCTCAAGTCGTATTTTATACTGTGAAGCTCGGGGATCATTTTTATACCCGAGTTCCCGAGTTGGTCGGGCTATAAACTTTTAACATTGCGAAGGGGAGAATGTTTGCTACTGTGACAAGTATGCATAATCATATGAAGCTTTTCAAAAACTAAGCATCATAACAAGTACTGCTGTCCCAGGGCAGAATTGACTGTGTCACTGGAGATAAAGGTGTGCATGATACCACAACAGTGAGAACACGATGGCAACGGGACAGTTTTCCAAGCATCACCACCACGGGGAGGGTGAGAGGCTCACACAGATCAGTTGTTGATGTCAAGAGAGGTGATTCGATTTCAACTCCCAGGCCTGGAGATCCATGGAGAGACATCCTTAATGGCTGCTGACGTGGTGTGTTTGCTGTCCTTAATTCCTCATGAAGATTCTTTCCAGGGTGAATTGGATCACACAGCAGGATTGCAATGCCATTCTAAGATGTCTCAGAAATCAGATTCACATGGATGTTAAGCACTGCCCTCCTCTTTCAGTTGGTGGTGCTTGCAAAGTCTATCATACATAAAAGCATTTTTATTCGGCTAAATGGTAGTTTCAAGATTAGTGCAGGGTCCTCCGCAAGTATCTTTGATCAAAGAAAGTTTTTGTGCCAGTCACCAGAACTGCAACTGTATGTGTCCAATCAATGGAATTGATCCTTCGTCGGAAGTTTGACTGACAGGCGATCTGACCAATCATAACCCCAAACCGCCATTTTGTCAGAGAAAGCAGTCAGGGGAGATTAAAGTTGATTAACGTTGGTGAACGTGAAAAATTGTGTGTACTCACGTCTTTCCACACTTGAAACAACATTCCTTCTGATGTTCATTCATGTTTATTTGATGCTATAAATGAACTAGTATGAAGAGATGATCGGTTCACGAGCCGCTTGAAGGAGCTACAGCGAACTGTCACGACGCATTAAAGAGACACTATACGCTATTTATTGCTTAAACTTCTTTAAAAAGGTACGATATATTAAATATGAAACTGTTTCATATCAAAATTAACATGCCCTGTCTTGTCTGTCAATGCGTTGTCAGTGTTCTCTTTGCTCACTGCATAAGATGTTTGACATAATGTGTGGCGTGAGAGTGCATGGCTTGTCAGACATCGCTACAGTAATTAAAGGGGGCGGGTCTTTGAGAAGCGTCAAATGGAGGAAAATCACGATGAAGCCGATTGGCTAATGACACTACAAGAATGCACACAGCCCCAAACCCTTCACTGACGATTATCCTAAGCCCAGTTCACATGAAAGAAAGTAAATAAATTAAAAGATGAATAGAATAGGAAACAATGAAATAAATAAAATGCGCAACTTATGAATGGCCGTCAATAGAGAAAGAAGCTTTTTGGGTCCAGTTGGTGTATAACATTCAACTGGACAATGCTAACCAGCCAAACATTGAGCCCTTGGGTTCATGGCAGAAAAACGAAACTAGCTACAGCTTCTAGAAGTGGGCACTAAGATCTCAAAACATTTGTATGTTTGCAGCTTGAGACATTTGTGCCCTCTTTTGCTCTTCAGCATTAGTCCCGTCCTGTGCCACACTCAAGTAGATAGGTCCCTCAAAGCTGACCCTTCAAAAACTAAAATAAGCGAGCACGAAGGTGAATCCAAACGACCCAAGTGGACGAATCAATGTCTTCGGATACGAAATGATAAGTGTGTGAGAGAAAAATACTAATATTTTAAATGTTTTAAAATATAAATCATCACTGCTGGCCAACTCATGTTCATGCGTTCGCGCTTGATTTAAGTCAGCCTGTTGTCAAGTGTGATGTAAGCACGTTTTGAAGCGCATGCAAGATAAGACGTGGAAGCACTGTCACTGTCATTTTGCATGGTTTTTGAAGCTTCAACTTTGACGCATCCACTTGCATTATATCAACCACAGAAATAGCTATTTTTTGGCATGAGGGTGAATCAGTGATGGGACTTTTGATTTTTGGGTGAACTATCCCTTTAGCATTTGTTTTCTTTGCACATGGCTATTACTTTAGAAATTATGAAATATATAACCCTGGTGATAACGGCCTGAAAACCACAAAAGCCATGGCAACATTCATGGATAGTGACTGGAAAATGTTGAAGGCTGAAACAGCATTACTAATGATTACATCAGGGCATGAGTCACTGCACCGCTTTACTCAGGTGTCAGTGGCGCCCAATGCGGAGCCATCTGTCCTGTCCTCCTGGACTCCCAGCACCCTGTCCCTCTGCTCCAGTGCCATGCCACACTGCACCAAACACCACAGAATTGTGATTTCAGACACCAACGGCCCCCTACAATATAGCCTGCTTCCTCAGAACTGTGCATCAAACTAAAATCCAATCAACTGGAACCATCAAAGAGCACGTTCTTGGGTTATCATTCGTTCATGAACAGTCAGTTATCATCTGACAGACTTTACTTTCATATCAAAAATAGTTTAAAGCAGAAGAGCAATGTTTACAGTGTACTATTTAGGGATATTTGACTCAAAAATGAACATTCTGTTAATATTTAATCACCATCATATTATTTCAAACCTGAATGGCTTTCTTTCATCTGCAGAACACAAAAGATGATATTGTGGAAAATGTACAACATCAGACTCCACTGACTTTCACTATATGAACATTTCTCAAATATATTTTTTAATGTCCCATTGAAGAAAGAAAGTCATACAGGTTTGGAAAGGGTGAGTAAATTATGACAGAATGCTCATTAATGAACTACCACTTCAACCTACAACCGTCTTACTTATATTTTATTTGTTTTAGTATTTTAAAATCCAAAAATGACAGTACAGCTTAAAAGAAAAAGTCTAAATCACAAGTCTGTTTTTTTAATTATATTGATGTCTTGTGAGAACTAACCTCAGTGCCAAGCCATGCAAGGCCCCACATGGCACAGTCAGTCCACCCCCATCACAAGACTCAGGGTTCACAGTATAGGCCATTGTCCATTCATAGTCAGCACTCCTTCACGTTACCCAGCCTCTTCAAACCATCGCACTGTATCATCAGATGGTCTGACACAAACCTGACCAGAACAAACTACTGCGTCTTCACAGTGCGTCTACATTACATTACATTACAGTTAATATGTCATTTAAGATTATATAACGCCTTCAAAGTTTCAAATGTTCCTTTAATGCATTGAAATAAATATAATAATAACAATAATTTGGCTTCTGCAAATTATTTTTGCTCCATTACAGAAATATATTTAAAAAATATTATAATAAAAAAAAATGGTTATAATAAAATTATTACAATTTGTACTTATTTTATTAAATAAATGCAGCCCTCTTTCATAAACATTAAAAAATTGTACCGACCCCAAACTGGAAATAAATAAACAAACAAATAAATAAATAATATATTTGAAGGTACATGAAGTAATGGTTTGTTAAGCATTATATAATATGTCATATTAATTTTTAATTTTTTTTTTTTTACATTTCTTATACAACTAGAGTGCTACATTTATCATTTGCACACTTGAACAATCGTTCAAGGCTTCTACAACACTAACTCTTATGTGGATGGTGGCGTTGGCCGATGAGCACACAGTCTGTACAGGAGACAGTGGGACACTAAGCTGAGTTACATAACGGCCCTGAAGTGGCACATTCCTTCGTACTTGTTTTCATGCCACCTTGCGTAAAGCTTGTATGTACCCCCTGCCACTCTTCACACCCATTTCAAGCCGGTCAGGTGGCCCGTTTCAGGTTGCGTCACTATTTCTGGCCATTCTAAATGTGGCCTGAATACTTGGCACATTTCAGTGAGATAAAACAGCAATCATCCAACACACCTGGGATTCGGCTGATTATAATAGAATATTGGACATTTTTCAGAAAGGAAAGCAGACTTACTATTTATAGCGACAGGTTCTAAAAACAGGACAGAAATTAATCATTACTAAACAAGGGGAGGAAGACAGGCTCACGGAGACGCACCTGGACTCAGTGTGGCCAGATTGTGCCAGCAAAAGAACAGAAATTCATCCTTATCTGAATAAAACCTCGTTGGCATTCATTCCTGCATCTTTGAATTTTGTTTCCATCACAGTTAATTACTCCTCTCACTGTATAATAATTGTGGAAGGTTCGGAATTTTTTTTTTTTTTAAAAGTCAGTAACTTCTTACAGCAACAGAAAGTGACATTCTATCCACTTGGCAAGAACCACTTGAAAATATAATAACAACAAAAAAAAATAAAAAAAATAAAACTTATTCATTGGTTATATAATCTGCCCCACAAGTTTGTTTATAAAAAGCAGTAGAAAAAGATTGCGTAAGTAGTTTGTGAAAGACAGATTTGTTTCTTGTAAAAAAAATAGATATTTAACTGCTCTGATAATAAATGCTTGATGATAGCAACAACATGGGACATAACATTTGAACAGAAGAGGGTTGCTAAGCAACTGTGTGTGAGAAGGAGAATTCTGTGCAATGATACACGAGTCACAGGCATGAAACTGCTTCAGACGCAGTAAATCACATCAGCAAAGTTTGAACATGTTGTTGTTCCACTGACAATGATAATTAATTCTAATGTTACATGAGAAAACAACGTTTAATTAAATCACAAATTACTTTTAGCCTCAGGGTTGAGTAAAAATACACACTCATAACAGGGAGTAAGAGATTTTGACTGAGTGTGGTTAGAAAGACATCCGATATAACAGCACTTTCAGGGGTTCTGGTACTGTAAATTTGAGTCTCTTTGAGCTGTAAGCATTTGTTTAAGAAAAAAGGTAGTAAATTCTCACCACTCCGATGGAAAAGTAATTGTTCACTATGCTGTAGGGTACAGGATCTCCCTTCTCCTCCTTATCATCAGGGACAATGTCGATGTTCCAGCGGTCAAGCATCACCTCGGTGCTGTGCTCAATATCCCTGAGGAACTTAAGCAGACTGCCTCCTTCATAGCCTGTCAATCACAACACAGACACTGCTTGAACCTACATAACAGAAGGTTAATTATAAAGACTTAAGTCAGCAACACACATGAAGAAATGCACAAAAGCTCCTTTTTATCTATGAACAAGAGTGTGCAAGTGTCCGTGTATAGAAAAGAAGAATAAAATAAGCACGATTCAACTTTTCTTCTACTCATGACAATGAAAGACTTGCATTATCGCAATTCCAAGGTTAACATAGCTTAATTAAAAAAACTCAACACAGCAAGATCAGATGATTAAACTTGTCAAAGTAACACAATGTTGTGAAAGTATAAAGCTACCTTTTCACTATCTCTAACAGACCAGAAGTCATTCATTTCCAATGGAGAATAGTGCGGGAGCTGTGTGGAGTTCTCACCACATATATATATATATATATATATATATATATATATATATATATATATATATATATATATATGGTGAGAACTTATTATATGTCATATATATATATATATATATATATATATATATATATATAGACATATTTGAACTTCTTGACCGTATGTGACCACCTGAATAAGCGGAGAGTAACGGCAGCTTCACAACCAAATTAAAACTTTAATGCGACTGCAAATGCAACAATCGTATGCAAATGTCGGCGATAGTGGAAAGGCACCCTAAAAGACAGATTAAAACATGGATTATGATATTTAATTTTTAAAGTGCATGTAAACGAACATCCTGACCCACTGATCTGGTCACAGTTAGCAGCTCACTGGAGGTGAAGATTACTTAAAGGCATAGTTCATCCAAAAATGTCACCAAAAATTCTGTCATCATTCACTCACCCTAAAGTGCTTTTCTGTCTTCTGATGAACACAAAAGCAGATATTTTGAAGAATATGGGTGACCAAACAGTTGATAGGCCCCACAGATTTTCATAGTTTTTTTGTTTTTTTTTCCCCTCCATATAACATACTAAGTTAATGGGGCCCATCTACTGTTTGGTTACCCATATTCTTCAAAATATCTTCATTGGTGTTCAGAAGAAGACAGAAATTCATACAGGTTTAGAATAATGTAAATGATTTTTTTTGGGGGGGGGGGGCAATCCCTTTAAATTGAGTATAATTCACAAACAAACCGATCGTGTGGCTTAAGAAGATATAAAATATAAAGACAAGCACCTTTATGGTGCTTTAGGTCCATTTTGAAGCTTGAAAGTCCTTGTCTCCATGCCTTATAATTGCATAATGACCATTACATTCTAATGTTGTTGAAAAATAAAGGTTTGGAACAACATGAGCATGAGTAAATAAATACTTCTTTTGTTTTGTTTTTTGTTTTTTGAAAAAGGATCTATTATATCACCAAGGGTTTGAACACCATGACCTGAGAAGATTTTTTCAATGCTTGACAACCCTTCAAAATGATATTAAGTGATCCTTCGAGAGGATACCTGAGGTAAATGGACCGCAATTACTTCCCAATTGTAATGGGCAGGATACAGAGGCTACTTGTTACATCATGATCATATAGGCGCCATCTCTTAATGAGGCCATGCTGTGAGTCAGGTGGGGATATTGACTCCTGACTGGCAACCCAAGGAGCAAAATATAACAGACAACCAGGTGCTCACTCTACCGTTCTGGATCAGACATGCAGACACTTCCAGTCGTACGTTACATGAACATACGCTCACATGGCGCCTCTTCCCTGACTACAGGTGATACACGTGTTTCAAATTCAATCAACTCAAATGGAGAGAAAAAAACAGCATATACCAGCCAAATGAATTTAAGAATACATTCATGCAAAACCTTACCCACTCGAACAAACCGCACACATGCTCTCACAGGAAACACTGATACGAGGCCAATTAATTCAGCAACCTCTACAAGGCCATCCACACCTGTCTTACAAGCAGACGCAGGCTCACTGATGCATATCATTCTATCATAACCTACTGAATAAACCCACATATCTAAACAAGTACATGCATATGTAATCACACAGGGATGAATTAGTGCAGGTCTCTGGTTGGCAAGTGATTGGCAAGTCTATATATACTCAAAGCATTGTTTATTTATCTCTTTAGAAATGACTAAAACCAAAATTCATTTTTAAACAATTCTTAACAGAGTTGTAATTGTTCAGTAAAATTATATATATATATATATATATATATATATATATATATAGTATCTCACAGAAGTGAGTACACCCCTCACATTTTTGTAAGTATTTTATTATATCTTTTCATGAAGATATGACACTGAACACTGAAAACGAAGAAATGACACTTTGCTACAATGCAGTGAGTGTACAGCTTGTATAAAAGTGTAAATTTGCTGTCCCCTCAAAATAACCAATAATGCACACAGGCATTAATGTCTAAACCGCTGGCCACAAAAGTGAGTACACCCCTAAGTGAAAATGTCCAAACTGGACCCAAAGTGTCAATATTTTGTGTGGCCACCATTATTTTACACAGCACTGCCTTAACTCTCTTGGCTATGGAGTTCACCAGAGCTTCACAGGTTGCCACTGAAGCCCTCTTCCACTCCACCATGACGACATCATGGAGCTGGTGGATGTTAGAGACCTTGTGCTCCTCCACCTTCCGTTTGAGGATGCCCCACAGATGCTCAATAGGGTTTAGGTCTGGAGACCTGCTTAGCCAGTCCATCACCTTTAACCTTAGCTTCTTTAGCAAGGCAGTGGTTGTCTTGGAGGTGTGTTTGAGGAGGGACGTTATCATATTGGAATACTGCCCTGCGGCCCAGTCTCCGAAGGGAGGGGATCATGCTCTGCTTCAGTATGTCACAGTACATGTTGGTATTCATGGATTCCTCAACGAACTGTAACTCCCCAGTGCCGGCAGCACTCATGCAGCCCCAGAGCATGACACTCCCACCACCATGCTTGACTGTAGCCAAGACACACTTGTCCTTGTACTCCTCACCTGGTTGCTGCCACACATGCTTGACACCGTCTGAACCAAATACGTTTATCTTGGTCTCATCAGACCACAGGACATCCAGTTCCAGTAACCCATGTCCTTAGTCTGCTTGTCTTCACCAAACTGTTTGCCATCTTTCTTGTGCATCTTTAGAAGAGGCTTTCTTCTGGGACGACAGCCATGCAGACCAATTTGATGCAGTGTGCAGCGTATGGTCTGAGCACTGACCCCCCACCCCTTCAACCTCTGCAGCAATGCTGGCAGCACTCATACGTCTATTTCCCAAACACAACCTCTGGATATGAAGCAGAGCATGTGCACTCAACTTCTTTGGTCGACCATGGCGAGGCCTGTTCTGAGCGGAACCTGTCCTGTTAAACAGCTGTATGGTCTTGGCGATCGTGCTGCAGCTCAGTTTCAGAGTCTTGGCAATCTTCTTATACACCATCTTTATGTAGAGCAACAATTCTTTTTTTCAGATCCTCAGAGAGCTCTTTGCCATGAGGTGCCATGTTGAACTTCAAGTGACCAGTATGAAAGAGTGAGAGCGATAACACCAAATTTAACACACCTGCTCCCTATTCACACCTGAGACCTTGTAACAGTAACGAGTCACATGACACCAGGGAGAGAAAATGGCTAATCTGGCCCAATTTGAGTTAATTGTCTGTGGATTTAAGTTTCTGGTTTTCCTCAGTTCAGTGTCGGGTCTTGCATTGTACATGGGTGGTTTTGTGTTCCTGCCTACATATTTGCCTGTTGGGTTATCTAGTAAAGACTCGTTGAGATTTATCATCTTTGTCGTGCGAGTTTCTACACAGCCAGCCCTTTACTATATATATGATCGCCATATATATATATATATATATATATATATATATATATATATATATATATATATATATTTCAAATATTAATAAATACTAGAATAATACATTGTATGTATTATTCTAAACATGTCCCTCATTAAGGGACAGTTTGTGCAGAAATAAAAATCCTGTCATTTATTATTTATTCAACCTCATGTTCCAAACCTTCTTGTGGATTCTATGGGAAAAAAAAAGTATCCTTCCTAAAAACTACAATGAATGAGGAAGCAAGTTAAGCGCTATATTCTAAATCTTCAGATAGCTTTATGGGATGAACAGAGCAATATAAGTCATTATTCACTGTTCTCCTAGCTCACTTTGACATGTTCATGAGCACTCATGAGAGAAGTAATGTTGTTCGGTTTGTAAACAAATCATTATTTTGAGTCGGATCTTTTTAATGAATCAGTTTATTAGGTTCACAAAACTGGCCTGAATGGTTCGTTTTTGAAACTGTATCTCACTAACACACTGATCTGGAAGCAGCAGTATGGATTCAAAAATAAGATAGCACACTGACTACTTTGTGGTGTCGGCTTACTATTCGAACACTAAAGTTCTCCTTTTGTACTGATGACAAATGATGACAGAATTTTGATCTTTGGTTAAAACTATTCCTTTAGGTTTACATTTAGGTTTACACTTAATTGGCTTAACTGGGCAAGTGCTTGTCGCAGTCATCTGTTTGATGAAGATCACAGAATCAAAATCCTGAAATCAAGTGTGGTCTTAGCAAATCCTGCTTTCTCATTCATGTGACTCAAGCATTCAGCTAACTATGAGGATGTTTGATTATTACAGTCTGACCTTCTGTTCAGGGTTGAGAGTGGAACTGTTTAAAAGAAAGCAGTTTTAAAATCCTTTTGAAGGGTTTATACAGGATTGTGTTTAGATTCAAAGAATCCAAAGCCTAATCTCAACTCGAGTGGTTCTGCGAAAGAAAGTCCTTTAAGTTTCATTTCAAAGGCATTTAGTAATTCCCTCCAACTGCTGGTGGACAATCTCTTGTTTTTTCCTCACCTCCACCCCAGCGCAGGCAGCGAGCAAGGTCATTCCCGGTCCCCAGAGGCAGGATGGCAACAGGCGGATGCCGAGCAAAATTGGCCTTATCTGTTGAGAAACAAAGAGAGTTAATACAGCTGCTGTGTGTCATTTCATGTTAAATACTTTCTATTAATGTGTTTCTTCTTATTTTGCTAATCAATTTAGTGAAAATTAGGGGTCAAACATCAGCAGTAACATTTATTACATTTTCTATTTGAATACAACTTAAAATGAAATTTTTTCCTGGGATGGAAAAAAAGTTAATTACTCCAAAGTCACATGATCCTTCAGGAATAATCTGAATATGCCGATTCGCTGATCAAGAAAGAAAACAGATGTGCCGTTTAATAGTTTCGTGGAAATCTTGATACATATTTTTAGGATTCTTTGATAAATAGAAAGTTCAAAAGAACAAACTTTTGTAACATCATAAATATCTTTACCGTCACTGTTTTTATCAATTGAATGCATCCTTGCTGAATTAATTAATTAATTAATTGAATTAATTACTTTTCTTTTTTTTTTTAAAAACTAAACAATATGTACCAAGAAGAGGCGTGAATCATCACTTGCCTCATGATTCGATTCAATTCAATTAAAATGCACACATTGTTTGAGAGGCAGCTTTCTGTGCGCTTCGCTTTGTCTCAGTCAGCGCAAGTAAAACATTAGATCTTTTTTTGGTTTATATCAAATTTATACATTTTTTGTTCGTAAAAACCGAAATATCAGATGCAAGTGCTTTGGCATACGCAACAAGTAGCCTACTTTTTCTACAATAAAGCAGCACATTAATATGTATTAGAGGCCTATTTAATTACATTTAAAAATTGATTTTGTTTTTATACATCAATGCAAAATCGTTCACATCAGCATCTTGATGCATAGTAGAAACGATTATATTCTACAGCTCTAATAACAAGGTCTAGATGAAGACCCTGAACTAACATTGAAGTTAGGTATACAGCACTGGGTAATGTCTTCTTCATGCATCAATGTGTATCATTTCTATGTAATATCCTTACAATAATTCACATTAGATTTGTTTGTTTCTCTTGTTCTGAGACAAACAGCTCTCTGTTCTATCCGCCGAAGAGAGGCAACATGATGAACTGTATCTTTCTGTCCTCACGCTGATGGTCCCTGTGTGGCTCATCGCGTTGTGCACAGGGACTGTGGGGACGTTGTTTTTGGTGCTGGTCCGTATGGTGCGATGTACTGCCTAACCACAGGGGCTCTCTGAGTAATCGTCAGCAGCAGACATGTTCTAATATCAGTCAAACTTGTGTGGGTGAACAACAAGCAAGGACTGATCGCAGAGCGACTCTCATTGAAAAGCTGCTTCTAAATCATCACTTTAGGGCCGTTAGGAAGACAAACTCCCACATGTGTCCTTGTCAGCCTCAATTTGCCAGGCTAAAGAGTCTCTAAAGGGATAAAGAGCACAACACTTCTGATCTGAGTTCAGGTTTCAGTACCATCAGCCAATTGCAATTTCAAGCCAAAGGTTTGGAGACCAAGCTGATTCTAAATCAGCACTTAGCGGCAATATCTAACACCGCCCACACTGGTTCCTCTCCAGCGCTCGTCCATTAACATCAATACAGCTGTCAGGAGGGGGAAAGACAGGCCATTATATCTCCACTGTTATCCTGCATTCACTAATATGAAAGAGGTCACAGATGAGTCAATGCGCTTCCTAGAAACAATGATTTGTCTTTCTGATCTATCTGATGGTTAAACGTCATGATTATATGTGCCTTAAATAAGAGCCAGCCTTGTGCCAAGTACCACATGGAAGGATGTCCTAATGTTCAATGTTTGTATCTGAATTGGTTAACATGCTTTATTGATCTCCTAAGGGAAATGCAGATGAAAAATAGCAGCAAATATAAAGTGCAATCAAGTCACCTTTATTTATACAGCATTTTATATAATACAGATTGTTTCAAAGCAGCTTCACAGTAATAAACAGGGAAATAACAGAAGCAATAATGCAAACCAACAAATATGAGACAAATCCTGCTGTTAAAAGCAGCTTTAAAAATACAATGGTAATATTTGGTTAATTTCAAATACTTAAATTAACCAATTAATTATGAAATTAGTTAAATTCAACAAGTAGCTCTATAGAAGACAATGGTTTCATTATTCAGCTAGATTCAGTTAATTCAATTCAGTTCAATAACAGTTGCAAAATTAGACAATTATGAAACTATTTTGATCAGACCGCTAATATTACTGAATATTAACGTGTAACTTTGCTGATTTTCAACCCTGTGTGTATTGACTGAGAAATTCACATTTATTTGTTAGCAAAGCGTTTGACAGTTTCAGGGCTTTAGTGAAAACTACAGATTATACTTCCATATTTTTGTAAATATGGACTGTCAGAGGGTTATTAACCGAACACTTATTGTAAGAGTAGGTTTATCACTGAGAACGGTATCGTACAACGTCTACTCTTTAAACAGCGTTATGGGAAATATGCAACAGCTTTCTAACATGATGCCGTTTGCTTCGGGGAGTTCTTTCAGTTTTTCCCTCCGTTTGGTCTAAAACACCATTTTTGAGGAAATCCAGTTTGAAATGTTGACTACAGAGTTTTTTCAGGTTTTCCATCGCAGAGTTCGCTCCGTATTTACGATTCTTGGCAGCCGTTAGCCACTGCCTACACCTGGGTGCAATACAAGTCAACACCATTATAACTAAAAGTTTGCCAAGAAGTATTTCCTACTAAAGCAAGGCGGTATTTGACCCCTGGTCAAGAGTATCTATAGTACACTGGTGGGAGTGGTCTACAACATGCCCAGTGCATTATGGATGTTGAAGTTGTCCTTCAATATTTGGCAAAAAGGAACAGCCTTTTTTCTCTGTTTTCTCTAGTCAGTTTGCATCGATTTCAATTTTATTTTTTTTTCACCTTTCTACTGCATAGGCAGCCAAGTTTTCTTGAAAGCCAATTTTTTGCCAGCAGCGAAGTACCCCTTTAAGTGTCTTTCATATCCAAACTGCAAGACAATATAAATTCTGTATCTCAAATGAAAGCTTTTCTTTGGCCATAATATCAAACACTAATCTTGAAAAATAAAGCTGATATTTAGCAAACCAGAAATCACTTTATTTCCTCTACAGAGCAGCTGAAATGCTGTCTGTGTGAAAACCCAATTCGTGCCAACTGTTGCAGTTTGTACTGTGTATGCATGTACCGTGTTACTACTACATTAGTCTGAGGGTCTATAAAGTCCATCTAACAATGTTAATTATTACAGCTCTGGAAAGCACTGATGCTGATGCGTACTCACCAATGCAGTCCAAAATCCACCCCACTGATCCATCGCCTCCACAGGCCAGCACACGGAAATCAGGCACGTCTCGAAAAAAGTTGAGCCTGGGAGACATAAAAACAAAGAGATGGTGGCTTCCTTTTCATGTATTTACATGAAAGCTTTCCTTGGTCCTATAATTAAAATGATCAGTATTCCCCAGTGGCCTGTTTAATGCAGTATGTTTGATCTGAAGGATGTTACAGAAGATTTATGTTTTTCCCATTCAGTGTCATGGGAGCGAATCTCTGGAATTCAAACCCATTGAGCCTCCAAAACATCTCTTCCTTTATTATCCCGCTACCACTTTTTTTTTAATTTTGCTTTTGGAGAAATAAAAAAATTATATTTGCCGTCATCTCCCATTCACCGCAATAGATGTTTACCCAACTATGACGACTTCCGCTTTTGAAATGTGAAAAGAGTCCATATGCTTATTATATGCTGAATATAAAGTTCAAAAAGAACAACATTTATTTGAAATACAAATCTCTTGTAACATTATACATGTCGTTACTGTGACTTTTGGTCAATTTAATGTGATCTTGCTCAATAAAAGGGTTATTTTTTTTAACTGATTACAAATTTAGGCCTATATAAATCTGTAAACATTTGAGTTCCATTTCTTCACTGAATATTCATGGAGTGGGACAGAGGCTGAAGAAGACACCTCCCTCTGCTGGTCAGGAGAATGTACTGCAGCACATGGGTGAGTCTAGGACATATCCTGCATACAGGCACATGTGGGATCTGCTATAGCACTGAGCGTAATACACCAGCAGAGCAGTCACACAACTGTCTGAAATATTAATACTTTGTAACCTCTTTTGATGGGCTCTGACAATGCAGTATGTTTTATGCATGCAGGACGAGAGCGAAACAGATGAGTAAATGTGCCACTACATTTACAATGACAATGCAGTCAATTGGATTCAAGCAGCTGTTTTTTTTTGTACCTTCTCAGGTTTGTGCCATAGAAATGCTCAAACTATGTCAACACCAATGTCCACAACATGGGTGTCCACTGACATTCAATGGGCGAGTAACACAAGAGGAATATGGCTGTGGTTCTGGACAGGCTTGAGCTGGAATCATGTTTCAGCCTGACTAAATGAGTGCTGCTCCAGATAAATTTGTAATGTACCAGTGCAAGTCTGTTTAAAATGGCAATGTTGCTGTTGTAGTGATGGGGTTTGCGTAAACAATTTCTTCTCAAACAGAGAACAGACACTTGAGTAGTCTGTGTGTTTTCCATTTAATGCTATATGGGAAGCCTCTTCAGCGCCAGACCCTTAGCAAAAGAGCACGCTTGTCTATTTTCATCTCTCCATCTTTTGATCCCTGATTGTCAATCATCAGTCAGGATATTTCACAAAGAAATGACCAAGAGATTGAAAAGAAAGATCAGAGAAGAATATAGCCCATTCAAAGTCGTTTGTTCTTAAATATATGAAACATAACAATCAATCTTGCGTAAATAGTGAAGCTGTACTGATGATACATATTATATTTATTTTACAGACACTTGTATCCAGAGCGACAATCGATTGACAATATAGGATTCAACATTAAAGTGATAGTTCACTCAAAAATAAAAAAAAATTCTGTCGTCATTTACTCACACTCATGTTGTGTATTACTTAGTTTCTTCTGTGGAACACAGAAGAAGATATTTTGAGGAATGCTTGTAACCAAACCGTTTTGGTGACCATTGAGTTCCATTGTATGCATATGACGCCCAATGACAACAGCCTCATTGACTCCCTGTGCCAATGCATTGATGTGCCAAAACTTTCTTCAGTTAAACAAAGAGAAAAAGTCACTGCATTTTGAAACAAAGATGAAGTTCTCATGGTGAACGCATACCTTTACTCTAAAGGGGTCAAAAAATCAAGTCAGGAATCTTGGTGATTTTGCAGTCAGACCTTAGCTTCAGTAGTCATGTCAAAGCAATAACTAAATCAGCATGTTATCATCTCAAAAATATTGCAAGAATTAGATGTTATGTTTCCAGTCAAGACTTGTTCATGCTTTCATCCCCAGCAGGGTGGATTATTGTAATGGACTCCTCACTCGCCTTACCAAAAAGACCATATAGAACGCTTCTGCCAGGAATCTGAGCAGAACCAGAAAATATGAACATATCACACCAGTCCTCAGGTCCTTGCACTGGCTTCCAGTTATATTAGGATTGATTTTAAAGTACTGTTACTAGTTTATAAATCTCTCAATGGTCAAAGACCTCAGTAAATTGCAGATATGCTCACTGAATATAAACCGACCACTCAGATCAATAGGATCACAGCAGTTAGAAATACTAAGTGTTCGCTCTAAACAAGGGGAGTCTGCTTTTAGCTATTATGCCACACATAGTTGGAACCAGCTTCCAGAGGAGATCAGATGTGTTCCAACAGTTGCCACATTCAAATCCAGACTCAAAACAGATCTGTTTGGCTACGCATTTGTGGAATGAACACTGTGCTACATCCAAACTGATTGCACTGTATTTTATTTATGCATCTTCTTTTCTTCTATTGTAAACTGTTTTAATATATTTTTTTCTACTTTTACAGCTATTTATATTTTTATGAACAGATAGCACTGCATTTTTAAATCCATTTTATATTCATCTTTTAATTCTTATGTATTTATTTCTATTTTTTTGTAAAGCACTTTGAATTATTGTTATGCATTAAATGTACTATATAAATAAACATGCCTTTCTATGCCTTTGCCTTGCATGGACTAATTCAAAATAACTTCTTCTGAGTTCCACAAAAGAAAGAAAGACAAAGGTTTGGAATGACATGAAGATGAGTAAATAATGATAGAATTTTCATGCTTTTTGAGTGAAAGATTTATTTCTTTAGCAGCACTGCAATACCTAACTGCACAAATACTTTAGAATATAAGAAAGGTAAAGCAGAAGTGTATAGAAAAATGAGTACATTTGTTTTAAAATGAATTGCCTTTATCTAAATTAAACACAAATAAGAGATACGTTTACTACTATTCAAATATAATATAAATGTATATTATTTGAGCTGCATTTTGATTGCTTTTTCTCTTCTTTTTGTATAAATGAGGAGCTGTTACTACAAACAATGGCAGTCATTAACAAGATTAGAAAATATCACATCAAAAAAGGCTGCTAACCCTTGATCTATCTGCTTATGAATTAGCTAAGTGCTCAAGAAAGAGAATTTAATAAATGATTATATTGTTCTCCATGAGTGAAATCAGCAGTGTCATATAATCCTCAATCGCCTTCTCTCTCTCTGAATGGTCTCATGATGAGTAGCGCTCTAGTCGTGACTACAGAACATTTTGTGAGGGAGGGGGATCTAGGACGGAAGGTTAGCCTGCTTTCTCGCGGAACGACCATTGCTTTTGCTCTGTACTTTACTCTCCCTCATTTCTCTCTCTCTCTCTCTCTCTCTCTCTCCTTTTTCCTGAAGGAGAATCGCTGTTGCACAACCGCAGGGTGCTGAACAGAATGTACTAGTGTGCTTTGAGTGGGTTTAAAGTATGTGTAACTGTATAAGAGCACAATGCAATGGAAGTGAGGAAGGAGCTCATAGCAAAGAAAAGCACCTGAATATCTCAATTCTCTCTCCTAGACAGCAAATGGATTAAGTGGAAAGCAAATTGTGTCTTCTGCTTCTGTGATATTTCTCTCAAGAAAATTACTCCAAAAAACTTTGTTCAGATTTGCAGGATCTGAGATTTTGATATGAATGCAAACTTCCTTTCTGGGGGGAATGCTTAAACCAGCCAAAGCTGGTTTGCTTGTCTTAACTGGTTTATGCTGGTCTTTTCTGGTGACCAGCTAAAAGCTTGGCTAAACCCGGCCAAAACCTCTTTAAAACCAGCTAACAGCCTGAGGTGCTGTTTACACCTGGTATTAAGATGCGTTTTAGTTGACTGGATTAGAAGTGAACGACGCTAAATAGAGGTGTAAACGGGGTGTGAAACGTTTTGAGCTTGTCCACTTTTGACCACTTCCAGAGGTAGTCGAAAACGCATTCGACCGAATTGTTTTCGTAGTGTAAACGCTCACGTGGTTGAATGTGTTCGAACAGCCGCAAAATAAGTCTACTCTCCGCCTACTGACTTAACGCGTTAACATGATGGAATGCCTGCCATAAGCGATTTAAACTTGTCAGCTGAAGACCCAAGTTTGGTTTTAAGAAGAAAAACGCACTCACCGTATCTTAAACGGATCAGGTGTAAACAGGGTCTGAGAGACCAACAAAGACCAGCAAACCATCTTAGGCTGGTTTAAGATGTCTTGTCAAGTTATTCATGATCAAATGATCTAATCTATGCTATCTGCATTAAACATATTGCTCTATATCAGTGTTGTTATTGTTACAATAACTAACACTAAGGGTATTAAAAATCATTTTCAGTAATTAATTGAAATAATGATCAAATAAAATCAGTATTAAATAATTGAAATTTAATCAGAAATGCTGCCTTGGCAACTTACCAAAATAAAGAAGTTTAAATTCAAGTACTAAAATCACTAAAACTGGAATAAAAATATACAAAAAGAAAACGAATAAAATATAAAAATAAAAGCTATTTCAAAATATCTACATAAATACTAAAAATACTATGTAAATTCTACGATCACATATAAACAATACTAAAATATCACTGCTCCGTATTCTTACCGTATGTCTACATTTGAGTTTATATTTCCCAAGAAATTTGAGGACAAACGTTTGATAATGAAAACATAACAGGTCTCCTGAGCTCTAAAAGAGCAACTTCTGAGCAATAAAATGTTTCTTTGGGAGAGGTCTCATCAGTTGGCTAATATCAGACCTGGGGTGGAGTATGTGCCAACATGTTAGATTCCACTGCTATGCTACAATTTGAACGACCCTGAGCCGGTCCCAATCAGGTGGGGTATATGGGCGAAGAGGAATTAGTACAATATATATTTGCTTAAAGAGGAAGCCTCGTCGTGACTGACAGGCTCAGAAGTGCATTTATCACTTGAATGAATATATTTACACAGCAGGGGGCTGCTTGAGTCATAGTAAATGACTTTTAGGTCTCTCAAAGTCAGCTTCGCTTTGTGAGCGGTACCTCCCTCAGACTAGCTGATTGCAGGTTGGCTCACTTTATTGCAGGTTTGTGGAAGCAAAAGAATAAAAGAGAGACAGAGCCATGCCAGAACAAATCAACAGTGAGAATGTCAAACTGTTTTTGAGCAATTCCTTCATGACTCAAAAAATGTTTTTATTCACACATATCTCCATTGAAATTTGATGGTGGCTTTTAGTTGACTTACCCCACCATGGGTCCCCCTTGTTCCAAACTGTACACCTGTCTGGGATTAAGCAGGTACTGGAATTTCCGCAGCACTCTGATGAAGACAGAAAAGCATTTAAGGACACATAGAGGCATGACATTTTTAAACATGTAATCACTGTGAACTTTCCATTATGATAAAAGGCTTGAAGGGATAATTCATCCAAAAATAAAAAATGCTGTCATCATTTACCAACCATTCCAATGTCATCCCAAACCCAAAGGACTTTTTCTTCCTTCAAACACAAAAGTTGAATTTTTGAAGAATATCCAAAATCTTGAAGTAAAGACTGGAGGTGACAAGCTCCAAAAGGACAAAAAAATACTATAAAATATCATAAATGTTATTATGTATAGAGAATTATGACATGCATCCTAGCTCTCCTTGAGAGTTCATGAGAGAATGGCAATGTTCAATAAATCGTTCTTTTGAGTCGAATCTTTACAAAGAATCATTGATGAGCTTCACACAAAAGCTCTGAATAATCAAAAAGCTCTGAATAATATAATAATCTAATAAATCTTTGGAATGTAAAAATCCTTAAAAACATGAACCTGTCATGTATACTTTGTTTTAATAAACAGAACATTAATTACATTGTTAATCTAAATATACTAAACAGAATTGTATTTGGTTTATTTCTTTTTGCCTTTACTTTTGATAGTGTAAGTAATGTTTTCTTTGTTATCCTTCTACAATGATTCAAAGCATCCAAACTGTGCATTTTTGTTTGTTTATAACGTAACGTTCACATTTTAAACCTTTTGCACGTTTTTAATACAGAAAATTGGCTGGATTTGGAACAAAATCAAATGATTCAGTACAATTAAAAAAAAAAAAAAACATTTGGCCTTTCCCCCCAGCTGATCAAAGAAATAATCAACAGATTGTTAGTTGCAGCTCTAATGTTGGAACAACATGGAAGAGTAAATCATGACAGAATGTTCTATTTTGGACTATTCCTTGAAAAGACCCAGATACAGTAGACAAATGGAGGAATTGTATTCTTAAAACGTCATCATTCCATTCAATTATGAAAAAAAAAACTACACAATTATGGGAAAAACAGAAGCACACATACACAGACTGCACAATGTTGCGGCAGTGCTCCTCAATAACCTTGGAGTAATAAAATGATTATTGAGGACTCTGCAATGTCCTTCACTTCTAACTGTGTTAGCTACTCTGCCCCTTTAGTATGCAAAGACACACAGAGAGGAAAAGAGAGATAGAGAGAGAGAAATAAGAGAGCTGTTAGTTTGAGGTGCGTCACAAGCTATGCTTTTATGTGGGGGTGATAATTTGAGCACTTATCAACACTGAAGACTTCATTCATTCACTGTGCAAAGAACAAAAGAGCGCAGTCAAATGTCAACCCCAACCAATGAGCTTTCAATACACATCTCAGGGTGAAAATGGTGGAAAAATACACTCGGTACAGTATGATTCAACGGTGACCACTCTCTTCCTTTGTTTGCATCAAAGAACCACCAAAATGGTCTTTCTTTTTTGGGGCCAGGGCAGTTATCGCGTCTTTGTTTGAGCACATGTCTAATAATGGACTATAATCGGCCAATTAATGGTATTTAAAACTGTGTTGCTATGGTGATGCCAGCACAAAATCCCAAAAATGGTCTCCCGGAGGACGTTGAGTGGGTGGTGAGAGCTGAAACAACACCCACATTCTTCCTCCTTAAACAGCATTACTGTCTCCTGCTAGCTTTGATGGTATTTAGGACACTGCCAGTAAGCAAGAAAAAGAGTGGGACTTTTGTTAAACATGCCTATGCAGATTCGACTGACTTTAAATGGTTAGACAAACCTCCTCGTTGGAAACATTACAGCAGTACAAGGCTGGAGAATATGAAAAATGATGATGCAACAGTTTGAGCTTCAAAGATGTTTACCTCTCACCCTGCCGTCCACCACTCTTAGGATTAACCAGCACAAGAAGGGGGTGTGTTCCAGGCAGAGGGGTGATCTTAAAGGCAGAGGGGAAAAAAATTACACACACACACACACACACACAGACGTACAGCAGAGATTTGAAGAGTGTGTCTGATGCCGGCTCACCTGCAGTGCCTGACCGTCCCCGGTGAACTTGAAACACTGGCCGGTGTCCTCAGGGCTGGTGCTGGGGGATGATTCTCCTTCACCTCTTTTGACAGCAGGTTGACGGTCCTACAGATACAAAGACATTATAGTAAATGCCAACAAAGAGAGATAGAGAGAGACAGATGTACAACTGAGATAAAATGACAAGACAAATGTAATTTCAGAATGGTCTCATTTTATTTTATTTCTCTTTTAATGTAGAAAGAGCTGATGTTTCAGGATTTCTACAGATCGTTCTACAAGGATGTTAGACCAGACATGTTTCACAAGTCACGAATGCAGAGTCCCAAGCTGCAAAGTCTCAAGTTCTTTCTATGTGCTGCAGGGCTTTTTCTATGTGTTTTACATATAAAATATAATACATGCACTACCCTTCAAAGGTTTTACTAAAGAAATTAATTCTGTTAATAATTAAAAATAATACATTTTCATAATCCTGAAAAAACCCATCACGGTTTCGATCAAAATTTTTTTAAGGATCATATGACACTGAAGACTGCAGTAATGATGCTACCATCACAGGAATAAATTATTTTTTTAAATATATTAAAATAATATATTTCACAATATTATTTGGTTTCCTGTACTTTTGATAAAATAGCGATGATGAGCATAAGAAATTTCTTTCAAAAACATCAAAAAACTGACTTTGAATAATAGTGTACATTTAAAAAAAAAAAATGGAAGATTTCCTTGATTATTGTATCATACTTGCTGACAAGACATTATATATGGTTTTATAGGAATCGTTTTATCTTGAATACTATTTACTTTTCAAATGAATTTATTCGTTAAGTTGAGAGAGGTGGGGCTGTAAACCAAAAAACTCAACCTCCTTTATGCACATTTTTTCTTACTGTAAATTCCCAGGTAGTAGGATAATTTGTCTTCATTTTTGTGACAGAGAGTGCAAAACAGACGTCCTTTTAATCAAAAATATTTATTTTTTCGTTGTAGATGTAATAACTGGCTGAAGTAAATGACCAAGGAGTGTAAGTCGAGCCTCAGTTCAATGTCTTTTGTGATAATAAGTGCGACACACCATCTCTGTGTTAGATCAAAACATTGCTTTTTGTATAAATATTCGAACATTTGTAAGCTACGGCCGCATACAGGAACTGTATTGGTGTTCTCTCTACTATAGACTACTCATTGCTCCCAGCGGAGAAGAGACCCATGAAGATTTTGTCGACGACATACCTACCTACAAAAACAGTTCTGTGCTTCTTAAATTTTAGCATATCATAAGTGTGCAGTGGAAAAACCTTGACTCACCAGAACAACAGGGCAGATGTATGAAGGCAGGAGTGTGTGATCTTTTAATGGTCCACCATCACACTCAGGCTTCACATTGGACGCACACTTGTTATGGAGCTGAAAAACAATATACAAACATAGATGAGGAGTGGTGGAGAACGAAGACATATCAACATACTGGAATGTTTTGTTCTCCGTTTTATCCGTACTAATTTATCCTAATATGAAGACATCAAATGTTAGGAGCAAAGGGGATAGCAGGATCTGTACTTGATATTAAATTAGTTACAGTTTAAGAGTTGAAACTGTCAGGAAAGATACTTGAAATGATGCAGGAGCATATAATGTGATAATAAAAATCATTATGCAGAGAAAAAGCTTTTGAATGAGCATTAAGTGCTGGCACTTATCTTTATTACAAAGGTTATTTTAAAACAAATCGTCAAGGTCCACTATATGCTTTGAAAACTTAGTGAAGAACACCACCAAGTGGTGTGAATAAGTATTACATAAAAATGGCTTTTACAAAAATAGACAAAAACAAAAATTATTCTGAAATATATATTCAGCCACAAGGTCTCTTGAAGCATAAAAATAAAACGCAGAATAATATTTGACAAAGTATGAAAAATTCTATTGATGGATTCTAATTATGTGTCTTGTGATCTTTGAAAATAAATAAATAAATAAATAAATAAATAAATAAATGAATCAAGTATGGTTGCAACAAATGTTACTGTTTCTATTGTTGGTCACAGTATGTCTGTATCAACTCACAGTGATTTGACACCAAACACAGTGAAGGCCTGTTAGACCTTGATAGCACTTTATACTGCGGTGACATTTGTCACATTTTGTTGGGGAGTTGCCCTCAATCCAAACATGCTGCATAGCCTGGAAAGACATTGAAAAGAGAGAGTCATGTCATTATTTACTGTTGTGAAATACATTACTGAAAATATCATCCTGCTCTGTCATGCATTTACAGGGCTTTTGCACAAGCACTTTATAACTATTTACAATATCCTTTTACATTTTTCACCACAACAATCACTCCAAAATGGAAAATGAGTTCAAAATTCTCATTCCCACATAAAACAGCTATAATACTGACACAAACTGTCCCTAAACATCTTGGATACACAGGATATTAGTAAAGAAATAATAATCAGTGTTGGAATGTACTAAAAACGTTCAAAAGAAATGCATCCAAATGTTATCATAGACATTCAGTGATTTTGGTTGGTCAAAGCAAAATGTTCCTTTAGTAAGAACTGCACGAGGCTGATTAATTGCATCGTTCCTTTAATCTAATATCTAAAAATTAATTTTAAAATATACATTATGTGAGATGAAGAAAAGATTAATGAAGAAATTTACAGCACATTACTTTTTTTCCCCACTAGACCCAAGTCTTAACTGGTATAATTAATAATTCACTGTTTAATGTAATTTAATTGCTTTTTACACTAAAATTACACTCCACATCAGTTAACACATCACACAACCCATTCTGTGAAATCATAATATAATGACAACATTTTGAGTGTAGTGTCTTCCATCTCTGTGGTAGTTACTGCACGGGGAGTGCAAGTTCTAAAGAGGTGTCAGCGATTATTAAAACACCGTTGCACGATCTTCCCCTCTAAGTACTGAAAAAAGTCGTTACACACAGGATGTTCTCATAACCTTCCTGACATGACTACAGAACATTACTTTGAGATTTAACCAAAAGTTAAGGGTCTGGGAAGTTGCCTTAGGGTGAAAACTGAACTGAACTGCGGTCAGTGGACAAAATAATCATAACACATCTTCTACCAATAATAGAACACTGTGTTTATGAGCTCTGCACTTAATAAATCAATCTTGGACCCACAATTTTTTTTTTTTATTGACTCGAAAATTTTAATTGATTGTTTCTGGCCCTGCTGAAAATCATTACTCAGAAAAAAAACATTCAGTTTAAAAAGAGTGGAGAAGTGTTCATTTATAAGCGTACGGTATGTAGCTGCTTATGCACTCACATTGGTGTGTCTGCGGGACTTGGCGTAGGTGCTAATGCAAGGAGCAATGTCTTTGGACACACAGCGCTCATGAACTGTGTACTTGCATACTGCCAAACAAAAGACAGGACTGTGAGGGATGGAGAGTGAGAGACTGAAGGGAAACATCTCACACGAAAAACTACACACCTTCAGGTTAGACACATCAAATTTCAATGAATATAGATAGAATAAATAGACAGAAATAGAGAATATCAGACAAAGCTAGACAAAACAACAGATAGATAGATAGATAGATAGATACACAGAGAGTCATACTCACGTGAGCAGCAAAGGCCCTGTTTTCGTACTCCTAACAACATTGTGTGGCAGTAATTACAGTATGCTGGCTTGTTGAAATGTTTAAGTTTCCATACGTGCTGTCCATCTTCCTGTACATTCTGAACGTATATGAAAGAAAAAAGGATTTGAGATACTACATTTTATATGTTGTTTATTTTCTATAACTCACAATTACTTTTTTCCTCACCGTCTCCATTCCCAGCAGTACCAGGAGTGGTATGGTGGTCATTCCTCCTCTGATCCACTCCTCTAGTGTGACCGTTCCGTCCCGGTCATAGTCAATCTCCTCCATCATCTCCTTGAGTATCTACAATATTAGACATTAAAAAAGAGACAATGAAATATGGATTCCACTATGCATGATGGGACGGCCTGGTGAAAAAGATTAAATTGATTCATACCGGCCGCAGTTCTGTAGAGTCCCATTCCAGGTACTCGGCTACATGGACCATCTGGTTTATTATACGGTCAAGCTCCTAAATCAACCGATATAATTGATTTAGACTTTAGAGACGATAAAACAAAGTTTCAAAGTCACTTTTCACACAGTCTGATATTTACAGCTCCCTCTAAATATCAGTTCAAAGTTTCAAACAAAAAGATCAATAAAATGCGAGTCAGACTCTGAATCACCAATGCCTGAGAGTGTTAAGATGACCGAAACAGAATCAATGAGAGGATGATAATAATATTACATAATCCAAAGGAAATTACTATCCACCCAACACAATAACAGCACACATGGAAACTACAAACTGCATTAATCCCACATTAAATGTGTACTACATGATTAACTCATTGTTGTCGGCAAAATTCACCATTACACATTTTAACAGAGATTTAGGGCTTACCGAGCTGTCCAGCAGGCCATTTCCATCTGTGTCATACAGCCTGAACATGACTTTAGGGTGAGAGAAGTCAAAGATAAGAGACTGCATGTTTTTGTAGTGTGAAAAACATTTATCAAGTACAGACCCCATGCTAGCATCTGGAGCCCAGGTTATCTATGGACAGACTGAGGTAGCTAGTGAGGATAAGCTTTGGGCAGAAATAACTTCCTATGCTAAAGAAAGCTTGTCTAATGGCAAACAAGGACAGGAGCGGAGATAAGCTTTGACAGAATGAAAGGGAGAGGATTTCTAGAAGTCTCTTCATGTCACTCTCACTGTGTAGGTCAGAAATCTGCATCAAAAGCAGGAAAACTCAAACATATTTATTTCTCTTAGCTAGTAACTTATAGCTACTATAGAAAGATTTTTTAAAGAAATTAATTCTTTTATTCATCAAGGACACATTAAATTGGTCAAAACAGTCAGTAAAGACATTTATAATGTTACAAAACATTTCTATATCAAATGAACGCTATTTTTTAAAAAAACTTTCTATTTAAAAAAAAAAATCCACAAAAAACATTAAGCTGCACAACTGTTTTCAGCATTGATAATATTAAGAACAATTCTTGAGCAGCAAATCAGCATATTAGAATGATTTCTGAAGCATCATGTGATACTGAAGACTGGAGCAATTTGCTATCACTGAAATTTAAAAGAAAATATATTAAAACAGAATATTGTATATTGTCATAATATTGAATTATTTTATCAAATAGATGCAGTCTTGGTGAGCATAGACAGACAAATAAAAGCTTATTTGATGGTTTTACTTTTACTTTTTTACTTTTACTGATGTGTTATATGAGATATTATGCTGACACAGAGGCTACAGTAACTGAAATGAAATTAACTTTGTTTTAACATTTCAAAGATCCATATTTAATTTGAATATACTGTGTTTGAATGTGTCCTGTGAGAAAAAAATGAATTTTGTGACAGCTGCCACGAATGGGTTTGTGACTAATATTATGCTTTCTATGGTTTGGCTTGATTGGTTTAGGGGAAGTAATTTGCAAAACTATTTAAAATATATTGTTTTATATTATATTATTTTTGTTTTAATGTAAATAAAAACATTTAAAGGAAGAAACAAGTTAAAGTGACCTCAAAATCATCTGATAAACCAAAATCATCATACCAAAGAAAAACTTTTATCTTTAACTTTAACATTAAAAAAAGATCCTTAATTATTAAAATTTTGAATATATATGACCAAATGAATCCTTCTAAAAACTTCCCAAACACAGCTTAGATTAAACAAAAAACGCTTACAGGAAAAGCATAATTTCCACAACTTACACTCAAGCTTGTCCTCCGGCGTCCCCCTCTCCAGCAGAGACAAGTAGCACACAATGTCTTTGAGGAAGACGACTTGGGGTGATGGAGAGCTTTTCTGTGGAGAAGGACTCCTCCGGAGAGATGTACGATTCTCAGATTGATTACGCTCTGGAAGAGTGCCATTTATATGTCTATTAGTAATGACACCAGTTATCACACCAAAATAGTTGTGTGTGAGCATCTTGTTTTACAAGGAGTGCACGTTTTGACAAATGTCTGTCAACAAAACCTGATTCAGATCAGGCAATATTGCTTCATAAGCAATTCCCCACATTCCCTCGTCTTGTATTACATGTGTAAAAAAGTGAGGCGAAGATGAAGGTTGTTCAGGACTCTGACCTGGGGAGAGGCGTGGGGAGTTTGTGGTCTTGCAGAGAGCCAAAGCATTGCTGCTGCTGCTGCTGCTGCCTACTGGGGGTTTGGGCTGCGTGCCGGGCGACCGGTGGGGGCCTCTGGGTGTGTGGCCCCCTGTGCCTGATCGCTGTGAGGAGGAGCGGGAGGAGCAGGGTGATGTGGTGGCCCCTGAGCCTGGAGTGATCCCTGCAGAGTTCTCTGATGTATGTCGGCTCATAGCACTCAAAATACTCTTCCCATTCATTCCTACAGGAAAAGAAAGTGGTACAGAAAAAAACAGAGGAGAATGAAGGTGATAATCTGAAAAGCAGCAACAGAGCGTGATACAAAAGTATAGGATAATGACACAGGGTCGCATTCACTGACTGTGCGTATGTGTAAAACCTGTGCATGAACCGAAATCCTGACTCATCAATATGCATTTTGCACATCAAGACCTCATTTATTTGATGAAAAATACAGTAACACTGCAATATTGTGAAATATTATTACAATTAATTTACCATCTGAAAATATTTTAAACAAATAGAATTTAATTATATTAAATGAAATTTATTCCTTCACAAATCATTCTAATATGCTGATTTGGTGCTCAAGAAATTTCTTATTTATATTATTATTATTATTATGTTATATATTTTTGTGGAAACCATGATCCTTTTTTCAGGATTCTTTTATGAATATAAAAAAATATTTATTTAGAATGATTAATTTATTTGAAAGCATTAATTTCTTTTAAAAAAACATCTTATCAAGCCCAAATTTTTACTTATTTTTGGTACATATATTAAGAAATAAACTGTAAAAAATGATAATAATAAACTTATACACATTATGAAACTTCCATGTTATATACACCCTTGTGGCCTCCTGGGCATATATAAAAGGTGATTCATCAGTTTTGCTTTGAGACTCTTTAGTAAACATACATTTGCAAAGAGTGACAAATGGCTGTAAAGGAGAATGTGTGGACAGCCCTTATATGGAGATGGTGTATTATGCTAATTACTAACTCCCTCATTTAGAATAAACTGGATTCATGAACAGTAGAATAAAATTTATGTACATGCCTGTTATGAACCCGGTTGACATTTTGCATGAGAAGCTCCTCTGCGCACATAAATAAGAACACTTGTACACACATATTAGTGAGTGAGACCCACTGAGTCTGCTAGTTTTCAACTTCACATATTGCTTGTTGTTACTGGTCAGTTTGCCCGTGCACAGTGCTTTGAACTGGTAGAAATGCTTAGTATCACAAGGTACTAAGGAGGAAGCTGATGGTGTTTAGCAAGTACTGACACACAACCACAGTCACAGTGGTTGACCTGATACCACTGATGAAAATCCTATCAATCACTGGTTGCTTTGTTGGACATCAACACAAATAAATCAAAACAACTGCCAAGACACACCAAGACAACACATAGCAACACCAGGTGAAGTCACACGTTTGAAGGGAGTCACAGCCGCGATGGAAGTCTCTGTCCAATCAAATCACACCGCACTTGCTGTGGTACCTGTTATGGGTGCACAGGCCACTTCGGTCTGTATAGAGATGCCTGCATCAATGGACTTGGGCTCTGCAGACATAGGGGTCAAAGTAAAGTGGAACAGGAGTAAAGCAAGACGGACAGAGGAAAAGATAGCTGGGATAGTTTATGAGCGCAGTCAGTTAGGACAGATTAATATGGCAGAATTATCACTGACATAAGAGTTTCTTATTAAGCATTAACATTTGCTGACTGGATTGCAACAGGGCAATAAAAACCACTGATTATACTGTATTTGCCAGTCCAGAGAAATTATGTCACTAGATGGCACTATTGGTTGTAAAACTATTCATTCTGATATTTGCCTTACTCTCTTCAGGTCAATAGTGATAGTATTCAGACACAAGGCCACCAGCACCTTTCCATTAGAGTGAACTTTTGCACCTAGAGTCAAATCTGTTCTTTTGTTCTTTTCAGAGAAAGCAGGTCTCTCTCCAAGAGTAGGATTTCTCACATAACATGGAAGGAATTGTTCAACAGATGCGTGTGTGACATCTACCAGTTCATTATTTTAGTCATGCAGGCTGGGTGTTTGTTAAATGCATGAACTGGTTATCCATAGTTTAATCTAAGGCCAAAGGTTAAAGTAGTTTTTTTTATGTCTGTACTCAAGTTTGGGGTCAAAAAGATGTTTTTGTTGAAAGAAATTAATAGCTTTATTCAACAAAGACACATTAAATTGATCAAAAGTGACAGTAAGGCAGTTGTAATGTTTAATTAAAACAATTTCTTTTTTAAATAAATGCTGTTTTTTTAACATTCCATTCATCAAAGAATCCTAAAACAAATCACAGTTTCCACAAAAAAATATTAAGCAGCACAATTGTTTTCAACATTGATAATAATTAAGAATGTTTCTATTAGAATGATTTCTGAAGGGTCATGTGACACTGAAGACTGGCGTAATGATGCTGAAAATTCAGCTTTGCATCACAGGAATAAATTACATTTTAAAATACATTAAATAGGAAATTGCTCATTTAAACTGTAGTATATTTCAAAATATTACTGTTTTTACTGAATTTTTGACTAATCATAACCCAGAATCTGCCATTTTGTCTGACAAAGCAGTCAGGGGAGTTAGTAGATTAATGTTGGTGAACTTGAACTTGAAAAATTGTGTGTACTCACGTCTTTCCACACTTGAAACAACATTCCTTCTGATGTTCATTCATGTTTATTTGATGCTATAAATGAACTAGTATGAAGAGATGATCGGTTCACGAGCCGTTTGAAGGAGCTACAGCGATCTGTCACCACACATTAAAGACACACTATACGCTATTTATTGCTTAAACTTCTTTCAAAAATTACGATATATTAAATATGAAACTGTGTCATGTCTGTCGACGTGTTGTCAGTGTCCTCTTTGCTCCGGGATGTATTTTTTACTTTGTGAGAACATGATGTGTGGCGTGAGAGCGCATGGCTTATCGGACATAGCAACAGTAACTAAAGGAGGCGGGGCTTTGCCAAGGGTCAATTACAGCCTTCTTATTACAGCCTTCATAAGAGACTTTTGTCAAAAACATTTTTTTTTTTTTAATCTTACCGACCCCACTTTTGTACAGTAAAGCACTTTTTAATTTTTCCATTAAAAAAAATTAATTATCAGTGTAACAATTTCAGTGACCAGAAAAATTATCTTCTGATGAATTAATTTGGTTTGTGCGCTTTCGTTTTAATGACAGCAGTGGTCGAGCTGACATGAGCTCCAAAAGTTTGATTAGTGACCTTGAAATAGTGCAAAATTGTAAAAATTTCTTATTTTGTCAGAAGGTTCCACATTTTTTTTTTTAAAAATGTAGAAAAATAATTTGCTTATTTCCATGTTTAATCTCAAACATTCAATGTGGACCCAATTTTACATGTATCAGTGAGTAAGGGTGTTTCAATACAGTTGCTCATTCACAGCTCCCAAAATAGCAGCCTCAGAAAAACAGACACCTTTTTTTCAGAACCTATTAAAATCATTAATATGCATATGAAATCAAGACTTCTACAGCATGTTATTGATAGTATAAAGAAAGACATTAATAGACTATTTACCCAGCATGCCTGCTCCAGATCGAGAGGTGTCAGGGGAGCTGCCTCCTCCATTCTTGCTCTTGAAGGAGGTGAAGAGGTGTTTGCACAGTTCCTCAGGGATGTCATTCTCTAGATAGGTCGTCATGAATAGCTGGAAACCCTCGTAGTCGATGGGCTACAGGAGACAAGTGGAGAGATGATGAGAAATGAGAAGATGGGAAACCTGTGAGATGAAATAAATCCATGAATATTCAGCTTCCTGCTCCTTTATGTTTTCAGCAGAGAGGATGTTCTCTGGGCATGAATGACACACTCAAGCATTTCTTTATGACACACGGCAACAAAAGTACAGAGTGAGCCCACTGACACATTAAAGTACAGTAAAAACATACATTTACAAATCTTTGCTGCTCATAGAAACAAAATCATCGGAGGTCACAAATACACCATGAACACACTGAAAAGCACTGGGCATGACCTTTGACCTTCAGTAGACATTATGACCCAAGCGTGACTTTCTTGTTAGACAGGGATGGGCCATGGGACATGCAGTCTGTAGACACATTGAACCACAGAACATGCAAACCCAGAAAGTAACAGCTTACTTGGTTGAGTACATCTTGCTTCTGTGTGGCAGTCAGAGATATATGGAGAGGGTAGAGGGAGAAAGGGGTTATATACACTGCAGTGGTTGTTCATGCAGAGGGATCAGAGAATGGTGTTACCCATCATATCCTCTGGTGCTCTGACACTGAATGAATTCACATTATTCAATCTTTAATGCTGTATGGCATTAGTCCACCCGCATCATACTTAATGCTGTTCTTGTGGCAAGAGAATCCACTGGGTCATTTGCATAATCCTGACTTACTTCTTTAAGTTGGTAATTTGCTCTCAGTAACAAAATTGAGAAGAAAGTACGCAATAAAAGACTAAAAAGGAAAAAGATTTATTACTGTTAATGAAAACTAAATTCAAACATTTTTGTTAACTGAAATAAAAGCTAGCATAGCTGTGAAAAAAATACACTATTGTTCAAATGTTTGAGGTTGGTAAGATTTTTTTTAAAGTTTTAAAGAGTTTAAATGGTATATTTATTTGATCAAGAACAGAGTAAAAAGTAAGTGTGAAATATTACAATTTAAAACAACTGTTTTCTATTTGAATATATTTTAAAAAGTAGTTTATTCCTGTGATGGCACAGGCATCATTGCTCAGAGTCACATTATCCTTCAGAAATCATTCTAAGATGCTGATTTGGTGCTTAAGAAATATTTCTTATTATTATCAACGTTAAAAACAGTTGTGATGCTTAATATATTTCTCAGGATTCTGAAAGAAGAACAATAACATAGCTTTTGAGACATGGTATATTATAAAACTTGAAGGGCCCTATTTTAATGATCTAAGCACATGGTGTGAAGCGCACGAAGCAGGAGCGCTTAGGGCATCTCCGACTCCTCTTTTGCTAGTGTAACGACGGAAAAAATGCGTCATGGGTGTGTTTTGGGCGTAACGTGCAATAAACCAATCAGAGTCTCATCTCCCATTCCCTTTAAAAAGCCAGTTGTGCTTGCACCATGACAGATTCACAATTTACATGGCGGAATTTGCAAGTTGAATGATTGAACGCTTCTCCAGAGAGGAATCCTTTGTGTGCTGCTGCACATCCCTGAGTGTATGCACGTTGTGCACCCACCTATGTGCGCATATTACTAACACACCCTTTAAATAACAAAAATAAATGAACAAATAAAATACTGACCAATTGACTTTAGGCCACACCTTGAACACCTTGTTTTCAGACCAGCATGCCCATGGGCAAACAGATGGGCGTGAGTGCATTCGCTATTTAAACAACGTGGGCTCTGGACATGCAAATGATAACTGCAATAACTAGCAAAAAACACTTGCATCGTGTGCCTTTAAACATAAAAATGCCACCAGATAGCAATAACACCAGGATATGCTGTGACAATAAAAGAGAATTAAATAAAACTTAAATAAACTGAAACTATAAAACTCTGAAAAAAAAACTAACTAACATTAACAAATTGAATTCAACTAAAATGTAAATAACTAAAATAAAAAAAAAAAGTGAAACTAAAATCCCTGGAAGAGATTTCATATGATAGTGCTTTTATTTACCTGTCTGTGTGCTTTTAGAGCGCAACTCATAAAGGGAAATATGCAAATCGGGCACTGGCACAAACACACCTACAAAATCTGTGCAGAAGATCATTTTCATGGGACTGTGAGTGCATTCACCCTTAGTCATACCAATGAAGGAATGAACAAACCTAAACTCATTAGATATCTCCTGTTGCTGAAATGAAACTCTGTAAAAGGCAAGAGGCCAGTAAAGCAAAAACGAATAAAACAGCAAGAGATGTTGGTGGAAAAGAGGAACTTGCATGCAAAGGTGGGCTACGCTTGAGGGGCAGCAAACCTTGGGCAAATGCACCCCAAAAACAGGAAGGTGAAAGTAACTGAACCCAAATGAGTCTTTGTCTGAGCATTAGCAAATGTGTTTGTATGTTTTGGTGGTCTGAGAAGCAGCATAACCAGCCGGTGGCTGTAAGAGGAACTTCCTGTCTGGCTTTTAAACTTGCAAAACATAGAGACTGACTCCGCTATCAAGTAATGCAGGAAACAATCAACCGTTTATTTAACCTTTCACCGGCGCCTGTTTTTGCAGACACCCGTCATTTGACAAAGGTTACAGAGTCACCATAATTAAAATTCATTATAGAAAGGCACTTGAAAGAGCCGTGACTCGTTGAGGCTACGATGAAGGATATTTACAGCCCAGCGGTAGTCAGACAGTCAATCGCGGCTGTATACATGAGTGAAATACAGGGCTCTGTCATCGTAAGCAGACAGCACAGTGGTACTGATGGCATGTCACCTCCATTTTGTGATACTTCCAGGCTTTATGATCTATAGGTGGTCACAACTGAACTAATGAACAATGCGAAGCATGCAATGTCACACCACAGCCAACCTGGCGTCAGACCCATTAACTGCCACCGGTGCTGATTCTGTATTGATTCATCCAAGGCTCTGGGTCACAACCTGTGGCGCCAAACCCCGAGCAGCCTCATATTTATGTCAGTGCAGAGGAGAGGAGAGAAATATAATGGTGACACTCCATAAAGCAAATTATAGATGCGGCTCCCTGCTGGCTTTGTTGTCACGGCAACGTGATGCATGGGCTTTATGATGTCAGCGAGGACCTTCTCTAATAGGAGGTGATATCTGGCCACTTGGTTTCGGGGAGCGGATGACTAAGCATTTCCTGTAATGACTTGAGCCCTGAGTCAGGTTGTATTGGTGTTCTGTCAAGTCACAGCCAGAGGCTCCATTGCCTCTAAACAGATCATTTAATCAGGCGAGACTCATGGCCCCTCCTGCCATTACATACCTGTTCAGGGTTGTACTTGGAGAGGACACCATTTCCATGAAACTCTTCCAGGACATCTTTAAGCTTCTTGGAGGAATCTGTGCAAGACAAAATTTACAAGAATTAAAAGGACAAATTATTAGTTGGATATAGAGTACATCTGTACATACTACTGCAAATAGGAATGAAAATATTTATATACACTACTGTTCAGAAGTTTAGGGATAGTTTTTTTTAAGAAATTCATTAAACTGATCAAAAGTTACTGTAAATACATTCACAATGGTATAAAAAGATTTCCATTTCAAATAAAAGCTTTCTATTCGTCAATGAATCCTGAAATGTATCACCGTTTCCACAAAAACATTTGTGAATTATGTAACCTTGTGTGTTTCATCAAAACATCCATATTTATATTTCCATAGTTAAAAGTCTCGAAACAAAGCCATTTCCAAAGAAATGTACTTGAAACGTAAACTACATGCAGCATTATCTATAACATTTTGAAAAAGGCCTTGCATTTGTTATCTAATATTGGGAATATTAAATGCTACAATCTGACAAAATAGGCTAAGATAATAGCAGAGCAGAAAATGTCACCAAAGCTTATTAGCATTAGGACATGAGAAATGAGCCTGCTGCCCTGGGCTTCATTTTTATTTTCTCAAAGCCTCAAATTGATTGTCACACACAAAACAGGTGCTTTACATCATAGAAGACGCAAATTTTGCCCCAGCACTGATAGGAGTCATATCAGTTTCATTGACTGACCACCTCTTTCTCTCTCTCTCTCTGTCATTGTACAGAAAAGAGTTTAAAGATTTTTACTTCCATGTATGGAATAAATAATAACATACAGGTTTGGAACAACATAATGGTGAATACATAATGGCATAACATTCATTTTAGGTGTACTATCTGTTTAAATGGATTAAAATGAATTCTGATATTCAAATCATAAGCAGTAGTTTGAGGTGAGTCGGTATATAGAGACTCCGTGGTTAAGGGGAAAACAGTTGGGGGCAGCAGGGAATGCGACAAACACTCATGACTGAAAACAAAACTGCACCCACTATTTTATCTGTACAAAACTAGTCTTCCCCTACAACTCAGAACAAAACAATGTGGTGATTTCTGCGGTCGGAAAGACTGAAATCACTCTTTTATCATGAATCAGAGGTTCACAAGCTGTTATAGTTTCAGAACATGAATTCAGAACAGGAAGCGTGATGTCAGAGGTCTCTAGTCTTTGGACTGGGAAAAACTGACTGACACTATTAAATGTGCAAGACTCATCACTGATTTAAAGACTGACATCAAACTTCAAACTGCTGGTGGCGTCTGTGGGCAGCAAACACATCCTCTTACTAATGGACCTGTGTGGGGATCTTATTGCTGTGCCTGGAGTTTCAATTAGCAGCTCATTTTGCAGAGACGACAAATGTATTCCACTGATTATTAACACCACTGAATCAAAACAATAAAGTCCTTGGCACCGAACTAAGCCTACAAATTGCCAGTGGCAAGAGCACACACATTGTCTCCTCTTGAGGACAGCCTACATTGTATGACAGAACCAGTAACTATTGCAAACCAATACTATATACTAACCAATACTATATCTATATCTATATATCTATATATATATACACACATACACACACACACAATAGATATATCTATCTCTCTCTCTATATATATATATATCTATATCTAACTAGATTAACCACACATCTTTAATAATGGCATCTTTTTATGAATAAACGCAGGGGCGTAGCCAGTGGATGGACCTGACGGGAATAGGCCCGCCCTCTATGATGAATGACCCCCCACCCCACCCCCAGTTTATTACACAAATATAATATTTATTAAATAATTTTTGTTTAATTTATAAAAACATAATTACAAAATTATTATAATATCTCAAATACTAAAATAAATAAAATGTGTGCCCTTTGCCGGGAGTTTGATTGACAGGCGATCTAACCAATCATAACGCCAAATCCATCTTTATGTCCGAAAAAACAGTCATGGGAGTTAGTAGATTAACGTCGGTGAACTTGAAAAATGCTGTAAAAGCTCTATTTCTGCTGTTCAACAAGTACCAATAACTGGCCGAGGAATGAATTTATGTTTTCATTTAGGCCTGTCTACCATTTTTGTTCAAACCAATGCAAAACCCGAAGCAAATGTTACGCACTGTTGTAAATTTTAAAGGTGCAGTGTGTAGATTTTAGCAGCATCTAGCAGGTGAGGTTGCGAATTGCAATATAGAGAAGCTACGGTGGCCAACACAGGACAAAAATGTTGTCGTCTGAAATAGCAGAGAGTAGACAGTCAAGCAAACACGCTCTGTAGAGCAGTTTGTCCATTTAGGGCTACTTTAGAAACATCTCGGCACAAAATGGCGACTTAACATGCAAGGGGACCTGTGGTGTATGCAGATAGAAATGGCTCATTCTATGGTAATAAAAACATAACGGTTCATTATGTTAGGTCTTCATATACCACTGAGAACATAGTTATGTATATTATATTGCATTTCTGTCAATAGATCCTCCTAAAATTTAAACATTGCACCATTAACCAGTTGATGGAAAATAAGGAAATATTAATTCTAAAAGGTTTATTATTTTATGACTTTTTTTGTGTAAACATTTTAACATGTTAGTAGATAACATGTTGTATAAGTAGCGCAACCAACATTTTTTGTTCATTTAAAATCTGGCTGTTGTTCATAATATTATTATTTTAATGTTTATGCAAACAAAAATTTCATAGTACTGTTAATTTTATTTGTTTGTTGGTTTTCAATATAAAACAATTTCAGTGTATTTATCAGTACTTTTTGAACACTTCCATCATATTTTAACAATACAGTGATAATGTTTATAACTGTGATAATTTCGGTCACTACAATCATGATATGAAGTTTTCATATCTTTACTCATAATTACCTTACAGTAATGCTCAAATATGTGCTACAGCCAGCGAGGCCTGGCAATTCATCTTTGAGAAGTAGTTAAGTTTAAGATTAATGCCTCATCTCACACCTACTGAATTCTTAATGGAAATGTGTCCAGTATCCCAATATACTCCACATAATGCATGTGCTATTTTTAAAGGCATGATACCTTAAATATGGTATGCTGGCAGAGTTCAGGCTGAGAACACTTCTGACTGATTATTCAGTCTTCACTGTTCCTCAAGGGTTTTTAATCAAATGTGTTACCAGGGGTCGCCCCCAACGAAATAAACGTAATTATCCTGACTTTATGAGTATTTAAATTTATTACCAGCATCCTACAAGCCAATTAACCTCACAAAGCACAGATGCTTGGAAATTTCATGGTAATTTTACAGGTAAGCTCTTAAAATAGCACAAAGGTCTCTTTGGAAATCATATTACCCAGGCTGTGCATATAATCACACAACAATAGAGGCTTACTATGTAAAGTTTGTTTTGTTATGAATAACATTTTATTAATATTGTCTAAATTATTATTTTTATAATTGAGAAAATGCCAAGCTGCATACTACACACATACTTTTACTCTATGTTAAAATGTTACCCTATATCTAAAAAGAGAATTAAAAAATATATTATTATATTTAATAGAAAACAAAACAAACATTTCAACTGAGGTTATAGTCAACTTTTTTTTAAAAAATATAATAGTTGAAGGGCCCAATTGACCCTTCGCCGGCAGTTTGATTGACAGGCGATCTGACCAATCATAACTACGAATCCGACATTTTGTCTGACAAAGCAGTCAGGGGAGTTAGTAGATTAACGTTGGTGAACTCACGTCTTTCCGTGCTTGGAACAACATTCCTTCTGATGTTCATTCATGTTTATTTGATGCTATAAATGAACTAGTATGAAGAGATGATCGGTTCACGAGCCGCTTGAAGGAGCTACAGCGATCTGTCACGACACATTGAAGAGACACTAAACGGTATTTATTGTTTAAACTTCTTTCAAAAGGTACGATATATTAAATATGAAACTGTTTCATACGTTTGTCGACACGATGTCAGTGTCCTCTTTGCTCCAGGATGTATTTTTTGCTCCGGGATGTATTTTTCACCTCGTGAGAACATGATGTGTGGCTTGTCGGACATAACACCTGTAACTAAAGGGTCTTTGTGAAGGGTCAATTCTCATGAAATATCTTGTAAAATCTTCTGTATTATAGACCTTATATAGCCCTGGGCCTTATCAGCGCTGTACTCATTGTGTTCTCTCTTCCCGTTTGTATTTCCACAGCATGAAGGTAAGACCTTTTGGATTTATGAATGAACTGCTCATTTTAAAATCTTCCCAGTCTACTGACATTTGTGACATCTGCTTGAAACATTACAATGCTCATGATAACTTTTTTAAAGTCTACAATAAGTAAACCTACTCGAACAGCTAATTACTCTTTGACAGCGATGCCATAGAAATACACAGAGCTAGTTCAAACACAAATTCTAAACATGGCTGGGCGCTTGTTTGTCTAGTCCATAAAGTCCATAATTGAATAAAGTGTCCATAGACCACACAGACACCGATTAATTTGTGATTTTGCCATTCTTCTTTTATATAATTAAAATATATTTTTGTATGTATTATATTTGTAAAGTATCTATTAATTGTTTATATTTTGCATTTTAATAAACATAAAAAACAATCATAATAAAATAATATCTGAGCTTGAATTGGGTCTATAAAAACACAAAGGATTACAGTATTCAGAGTTGGGATATAACAAATATCCTAATATACAGTACATCTGTGTCTTTTTATATTTTTACAAAGCATTTACAAATAATAAAGACCGTTAGAATGTGCAGGAATATGATGAACTGTATCAGATTGTCATTTAAAGAGAAGTCTTTCTGAAATTCACTTTCTCACTGATCTCTACATCAACTGCCAGTATCAAACCAACAGCAGTGCAACTAATGGTGTTGACTCCTGCTACCCACAATCCATTGTCCTACTAAGTACACCAGCCTAGCTGCTCCATCCTCAATCTTGAATGAACTGCCAATCACAATTAGCCAACTTACCAGTTAAATTTATATACTACTTATATAATAAAATATGTTTGCATTCTTGCATTTGCACTCTAATTTTGTTCTTGCCACTTAGGTTCTAGCCTGAAGTCAACCACCTGCTTTCCTATCTGCCAATTACACAATATGCACATAATTAACTTTGAAAAGAAAAAATTAAAAATATCATCAACGCTAATGCAAGCAAAGCTTCCTCTCAGGTTGGAGTAGTTGGCGAGGAGGACAAACGGGTCGGCCCTTATTGACCAGATGAAGCAATTACACATGCACATGTGCTGGCGCAGCCAGTCTCAAAACAAAAGATGAGTCAGACTTACTGAAAGCCCTTATAATAATAGAAACACATTGAATTAATATCCGATCCTGCTTTAGCATCCGATTTCACTTCACTCCCCCCGCCCCATCAAATCAATATAGTCACTACATACTCCCTCAAAACTGTCCTATCACAGATCCCTTGCAAAATAAAAAATTGTGAACTGATAAGCAAGACCATCACTTTTTAATATTATTGAAAATTCCATATGTCTGTTTAGCTTATAAAGTGATCTGCATCAATAACTGCATTAAACGTTGTTAATCAATAGTGACGCAGAGAGCACTGGCAGCACATTGATGCGTTACATCAATACAGCCTACATTCCTAGCATTGCTTCCTAAAAGTCCAGTGGGTCAGCCTTAGGATGAGTGGTACAGTTATCGAAAAGCATGGCCAAGAACCAACTAAGCGGTCCGATAAAACCTCCCATCCATTCATATCCACCTAGCAGCCCCAAAATCAATTCCAATCAACCCGCCAGAGGCCAGAGGAGAGGCTTCTTGTGCTCAGATACTCACACTCACTGTACTTCTGCAGCTGGGAGAATTCGGCTGGGCTCAGACACACCCAGTCTCCCATTTCGCCGATCAGGTCGCTCGCGGCGAGCTGGAAGAACCAAGCTGATTGTCCTCAGGTGAGGTATGAGAAAGAGATGGTACGATCTGGCATGTTCATATTGCTTTCCTTTACGAGCAGATGGTGAATTGGCGCCCCCGATGCGGAGTGGCGAAACAAGGGAGGGACGCAAGGACGAGGACAGTGTGAAGGTGAGGTGCGTGCCGTGCCACCGGTAGGGGCTGGGATCGGAGTAGCTCTACTGTGGTGAGGTGACAGGTGCACACAGATGAGCAACTGATGACCTGTCAACTGGAGTGATCTATAGAGTAAGAGAGAGAGAAAAACACATTTAGTAACAAGCTGATTTAAGGTTATCGACTTATGTCAAGCATATGAGACATGACAATAGAGCCTGTATGTCTGTAATATCTCAATTGTTTGTCCTAAAGATTAAATGGGGAGAAAATGAAGACTCTTGCTTAAGTCCTGCTTCACATGTCCACAATCCTCTAGGATCTTCATCCCTTGCTGGATAGAGAGACGGAACAAAGACCCCCAGTTGCATTGATGAGTGTTAATTCTGGCCAATAATATCATACATTTAATACCATATCAATTTAATACATTAAAATAAATTACTGTATATATATATATATATATATACAAAGAAATAATATAATAATATAATATAAATATAAATAATATATTAGAAATTTTAACATGAAAGGCACAGTTATAGCTAGTCAATATTTTTAATATTGTATTTAATATTGTAATACAGCATTTTTGTTTTTCTCATAGCAATAAGAGAGCACCTGAATCACAGTGGCACCACATTTTGAAGACACCTGCTATGGGTTTCAGACAAAATATGAAAAATACCATCTGCAATAATTCTCTCATTTGTTTCCATTCAAAAGATTTTACACCAAACATCTAAGACACGTTTTAGGCTTGAAAAACAATTGAGAACAACATTACAGGAACAATATGTAAGATTTTTGGATTAAAATATCCAAAAAACACTAGAATAGTGTTATATACTTTGTCGACTTGTGTCCTTACATTATCCCAGATGTTTGCAAGAATGTTTAAACCGAGAGATATACGCCGTTATAACCAGGACATGGACCATTTCCGTGCATCGCCTATCAGCGACGTCATACCTGTGTTACCCTTTGATTTTCGTTTTTATTTTGAAACCATGGAAAAAACAAACTGTTTGGATACATTTATAGACAGAAAACAAATTATTGTCACATAGCTCAATATGTTAATCTCATTTTCTTGATTTTCCGTGAGTACCATGTTCATGCCTCAGAGAAAAACACTATTTTGTCAAGAGGCTAACATAGCATAATCAGATGCAGCTTTATTTTTTAGTAACAGTAAAACAGCATTTTCTCCATCATACTATATGTTTTAAAATTAATTGCATGCCATTTAGCAACACAAGTCATCCAGCATTTATTAATATAATATTCTAATATCGATCTAGCTTATACTTTCGTAACGTTATAACATCATTTTCAACACACTCAAATGTATGTAATATCACAAAACAGCACTGCTTTACCCCACATACACTTGACCAGAAGAAGCGACTGAGGCATAATAAAAGCACCACTGCTCTAGAGACATGTGTCGCTCTCGTCTCTTATTAACAATCGCTCCAGCGGCCTCGTTCAGCTCCCACAACACTCGGTCCTGCTGTACTTCACACCACGCTAACCTTAATAATCTCATCTATGAATATGATTTATGCTCAGGATTCTTTTCCACCGGCAGTGAGGCGAGGACGACAACTCCCAAGATTCTGCACTCAATCTCGGCGTCATCAATCAACGCCTTTGAATTACATATTGTGCCTTTAAGCCTTCTGGGATAAGAAAAAACAACCTCTGAGCAATACAATTTCACTTAAAAATAATTATGTATCTCCATCTTTTGTTTTTGATGAGGTGTCCAGGTCATGCTGTATGCTGTCTTTGCCTTCAGTTGGACATTTTGTTTGCTCCAGTAAACCCAGTTAAAACAGCATAGCATTGCTCTGAGTTCAAAGGGCCACTCAGCAAATGACTCACATGGGCTTGGCCTGCTTCTGTGCTCAGCATGCCACACCAATCAATGTCCCTCGCTCTCTGTCTGCTGAATACTCTCGTTCTGTCTCTATTTCTCTCTCTCGCTTCGTCTCTCTCCCTGTTCTCACACTCCCAATGAGTTTGAGCAGAATGAGAAATCAACAGCACTTTGCCAGCACATCTACAGGGAGGGAAGAAACAGACATAAAACCTGTGGAGGAGCGGACGCATGAGAAACTACCGTGATGAGAAGCGGAAGAGACAGAGTAAAAAGACAAAAATCAATGGAGTTGATAGGGCTGCCATGAGTTACAGCATGCCAGGGAGTAAGTTCATGTCCACTGGTTTAAAAAGCACAGAGTGATGTGTGATGTTTTTTGTACAGAGAAAAGAGTTTAAACTCAAGAGGGCGAAGACAGAAAGTATAAAATGGCCAACACAAATTGAAGAAAATATATAGCAAAAATATCGTTCGTCAAACATTAAAATGAATTAATATTAGGTGTTTCAAGATGTCATGCACCCTGATGAATCTGTACCACAATACAGAAGTCTTTGACATCAACAGCAAAATATATGGAAGTGTTTTTACATTTGCGATGTCTATTTACACTAAGTGCAAATAGCGTCCCTTGTTGGGAAACACTATCTGGTAAAATATCTGGTCGGGCCACTCAAGTCGTGCAAAATTCAGTGTCTTCAGTGGTGCAGCAGTAGCAGGTAAGGCTCGGAGGTCTGGCTTATGACGCGATTGACGCGGGTTTGAAGTGGCTTTTGTCAAGCTCACATTTATTTTCAATAAAAATACTGTTCTAAAAGTGAAAAAAGAAATACGAACGGGCATTTAATAATAAATGAGTGTTTATTGGATGGGGTTAGGGGAAGGTGTAGGGAGCGTTTTTATTATCCCAATAAGGCAGTATCCATTTAATCATTTTAATATTATCATTTACACTCTATGATATTATTGCATCCTGTTAATATACAAAAATGCTGAGGTGCAAATAGTATCCGCCAATATAGAGTATAAATAGCATCTGATTATTATTTACTCTTATTGCAAAGAACTGACACTTTTACATTGTGAAAATAGCAGCATTTTCTTAGCGATATGCTAGTTACACTAAGTGAAAATAGCAATATATTCTGTTTACACTGTGACGATAGCAGCATTTTCTTAGCGATATGCTGTGTAAACAGAATATATTGCTATTTTCACTTAGTGTAAATAGCCGCTGCCTTTTACATTTCTTTTAGTTTATTTTGCTATCCTAACTCTGCATGATTATGAAAAAACGCACATTTCTATTTTTATTTAGCTCTGTTTTTCCTGTTTCCCGGTGACAACAGGATTGTCATTCAAAAATTCACTTCTTTGGAAAACGTAACAACACAAGAGGAGGAAGCAAAAATTAATAAACAGTAAGTTTGATGAGGAGTGGATGATGGAGAACAAAAGAGCAAATAAAGGGGAAAATATTGCAATCGTTTGTAGATAAATAAACACAGATCTTGGCGTAGGTGCTGATATAACTGCTTTGAAACACAGACATTTCACTACATTGAAAAAGCAGAGATTATCACTGTGTGCAATCTTGTTATTCTCAAGCCTCTAAATGAATCATACAACCCAACTAAATGCTTCACATTGACTTGCATTATTGAACTTTCTTGAGGACTGTGCATGACCAGACAAACGATAGAGCAGTGTGGTTATTCTTCTTGATTTCTGATTTTAAAGATGGCTTTTTCTGATCTACACACAACATGCCGGCCTATATTTTAACATTGTAAAACATTATTAATATATTTCAGAGCCAATATATTTAGGAACATGGGCATATTTTTGATTTGAGTTGTATTAAAGCTTTCCTCACTTTAGAAAGCTCAGAAAAGATAAACCAGGTGTCATGTTCATAATTCACATATCTGCACATGGGCTCCAGAAAAGACGCAGAAAGGGAATTTTCCAGATCATATATGTCTATAAGCTCATGAAACATTATGAAAATTTTGTACATTTATTGTCGGTTTTTTATGTTTGGTTTGTTGAATTTGAAAAGAATGGTGCATAAAAACGTATCAGCAGAACTAAGGAAACATGATACTAATTGGAACATTGCTTTAAATTAAGTTTGATTACCGATGATTATCTCTGTATAATTGAATGATCAATCCAATAATGAAGAATCATTCAAGCCTGTATGGAAATAATAGGCAGACATATAAGTCAGAGATAACTCATCATAACACTGATGTGACTGTGTACCGTAAACACTTTACATATCCATTAATAAGAGACATCTTCATCATGACCCCCCCTCCACCACCAAAAATATTTTTACTTTAAAATGATTTAATGGTCTATATATCAAGGACATTATTTGCGTTACCATCTGTGACTTCAAAGTGTATTTGCTTTTCTCTGGCAGAACATTTTACAGACCAAAAATAGAACTGAACTACTCCTGGGAGACACGGCCCAAAGTAATAAATCTGCATTACACACAATATATTTGATTCCCAAAATTAAACTCTCCTTTCAGCTTGCCAAACATGATATCAATACCACGATCTAGGATAAATAATAAAAAAAAACTTGCCATAACTATACTGAGCGACTTTATAAATATGTGCCAAATTAGCACAACGTAGAACATCGCAGCCAACAAAAAGGGTTGGTTTGAGTCCAAGTGTTCTAGTTAAAAGGTTTGTTTTTCTGCCTACCCTTAAAACTCCTATTTCACACTTTAATTCACAGTTTAGCAAAGGTTATTTACAATCTGCAAGTCAAGATCAAAACATCCAAGCTTATATTTCTTATATTTTATTTCACAATGCTCTAGAGTGTTCATAGCGAATTTAAAACATCCTGCTCAGGGGAAGAGGCTCTGATTTCTACTACACTATAAAGGTGATGCTACACAGGGCAATTTTAAATGCTCTTAAAATGATTATAAAATAAAGTACAATAAAATAGTAACAGACTTTCTGCTATGCTCATTCTATTCAATAGTGATCATCCCTATTACCTTCACAGACATTTTAAAATGTTTAGCGGAAAAACGTTTAACATGGCTTAAAGAATAGGGTAGGCAAATTATTTTATTAACACCTGTTGTTATACTGGTAGAAACTCTCTTCACATCTTGACAGCAATCAATAACAGAAGTGGTCTAAATATTAAAACATGCTACATATATTTTCTGTGGAAGTCTCAGGACCAAAAAATGTTCGCCCAATAATTACATTCTGACCTTTAATGTTCTAAAACAACAACCAGAGATCTTGTGGTTTTAGAGCAATAAACCACATTAAGTGTTTTTCTCATAAAGCACTTTAGAATCCCCACTTTTTACTGTTGGGTCATTCATACAGAAAGCTTTTGCATTCCACTGTGCTTCTTTTCCATTGTTTTTCATTGCTTTTTGAAGTTTTAAAACGTGCATTTGAAAACGCTCTCTGTTTTATTGTTCATAATGTGTTTTGTTATTTGCATTTTTGTATCTATTTAGTTGTAGTTTAGTTTGTATCTATTGAGTATACACCATTGTCTTAAATTATTATTAGTTGAATTATTAATTTAATAATTACTTTACTTTTTTATCATTAATTATTTTAAGACTTAAACAGAAAACAACATCCTGGAAAAATACTTGCAATACCTTGCTAAATAATGGCGTAATATAGAATCGGCCATAATTCCCAGACCTTATATGGGCCAATTTTCATAACCGCTGAAATCCTATTTCAGATGTTGATTTCACGGTTCAAAAATTGTCTTTAAAAGTCCTGGAAATTTCATTTGTTGCTATTTATCTAAATAAAAAGGCTAAAGCACCATGGGGTCTTGTTTAAAGAATGAGATCATGTTACTCTGGTGCTTCAAACAGACAGGCTGAAAAAATTGTTTTATCGAGGTCCCATCATTTCCTGCTTCTAGTACACTGTAATAATCAAATCCACCTGCTCCATCCTTATGAAAAGAGACGTGCTGTACTGACTGCTAAAAGGTGAAAAATGGGAGGTAGAGTCGAGGTGAAAAGGTGAAAACAAAAAGGAACGAGAGAGGACAGACACTATAAAGACATAACTGTCATCTATTACGATAAAAGGTTTGTGGTAAAGGATTTAATTGTAGTGTAGGAAAATATTTTTGATCCTCCCACCCACAACTGCCTTTCACTTTTCTCCATTCCTTATTACGGTTAGAAAAACATTTCTTCGTGTGTGCGTTTACCTCATTACTCATAGTATTTTTTCCTCCAAACAATGTAAGCTATACATCCATATGTTATTATTGTCAAGGGCAGAATTCACTAATAGGCCAGTTAAGGAAATGTGTACATTAAAGCAAAGATCGAAAGAGAAATTTAATGGTTGTATTGTGCAAATGTGTGTGTGTTAATGGGCTGCTCAAGCCACGTGCTGATCAACAGGATGGGGCCTCCCCTCTGTGCGGAGAGGGATTCTGTTTGCTCAGACAGTTGCCTGGCAACCTGACGTCATAAGTTTGCAGCAAGGAGATGAACTGAAAGCGGTTATGGGTTTGTGTGTGTGTATCTGGGGGAGTGGGTGTACATCAGCACATTATGGGTGTCTGCGTTTGTACCAGTCCACAAGATAGACAAAACATAATACAACATCATTCTCATACACTGTTACATCAGATGCATGTAAACATAAAACATTACACTACATAAATTTGTCCATTCAAGTCCCTAAACCATCTTAATGGACTTCAACCTATAATTCAGGGATTAGTGCCATTCTAAAAGTACTTAGAAATAAGTGAAGATGATCTTTATCTTCTCAAAATTCCACCTGATGCTAAAATTAGTGAAAATACAGGTCCAGTACAATATATGCATATATTCATGTCCTGATCTCAGCCCAATATTCCTGTCTACACTAGTGAAGTCATCTTCATTTATATATCGCATTTTACAATACAGATTGTTTCAAAGCAGCTTCAGAGTGATAATAGGAAAATTAATGGACAGAGATTGTTTTGGTTTCACAGCAGCTGTAGGAAACAAATATTAGTATATAGTAAGTTTTTGATTGAGTCACTTCCATTGTAAAAATCATTAATTATTAACTTACGGGGCGCTTAAATGACAAAAAGACTTTTAATGTGTGCTTGCTGTGTCAAATTACATACACTACACACTATCTAAATACAAATAAATGCAAAAAGCTCCCAAAATTAAGCTTGTTCCAACTAGTTACAGTTTAAACTATGTGCTTCGTGATTTCTGTGTATATCGTGACAAAATCAACATATTTCCACTTAAAGGATTAGTTCACTTCAGAATGAAAATTTCCTGATAATTCACTCACCCCCATGTCATCCAAGATGTTTATGCCTTTCTTTCTTCAGTTAAAAAGAAATTAAGGTTTTTGAGGAAAACGTTCCAGGATTTTTCTCCATATAGTGGACTTCACTTGGGGTACAACAGGTTGAAGGTCCAAATGTCAGTTTCAGCGAAGCTTCAAAGGGGTCTACACGATCCCAGACGAGGAATAAGGGTCTTATTCTAGTGAAACGATCTGTCATTTTGTTAAAAAAATAAATAAAAATAGACCTATACTTTTTAACCACAAATGCTTGTCTTGCACTAGCCTACCAATCTCGTTGGAAAGGTCATAGGACATAAGCGAAAGTACTAATCCAATGTCTACAAAGCGAACAAGCAAAGACTAAGCCAAACGCCCTTTACACAAAAAACAAAAATCAGACAAAACAACGATGCCGGGCGATTCTGAAGTTAGAGGAGAAAATGAGATGGAGTTTTTTGCCCTGCCGCAGTACTTCCGACTACGTCACGTGTGACCTTTCCGAAGTTATTGCATTGCAGAGCAGTGCAAGACGAGCAGTTGTGGATAAAACGTATATAAATTTTTAGAAAATGGCCAAGACAAGATCCTTATTCCTTGGCTGGGATCATGTAGAGCCCTTTTAAGCTTCACTGAAACTGCATTTTGGACCTTCAATCCATTGAACCCCAGTGAAGTTCACTATATAGAGAAAAATCGGAATGTTTTCCTCAGAAACCTGAAGAAAAGAAAGAAACTGAAGAAAGAAAGACATTTAACATCATGGGGATGAGTAAATTATCAGGAAAATTTAATTCTGAACTGAACTAATCCTTTAATTTAAGATGTTATGAAGAAGTCAAAGAAGAATTCACAACTACAATATGAAATACATCACATAAAGTAAAATATTTATGTTTTCAAGGAATAAACATGACCAATGAACACAAGATCTAGTAGAGACTGTTCCATTAATATGTTTGAAATCGCTCTCACAGCAAACCCTGAAGCTGTTCTTTATACATTGACTTACAAGTCAGTAGGAGCTCAGGCAACTTCTAGATCAGACTGCTGCAGGAACAGGGTCTAGACTGGGACAGAACATGTTGTCCAGCAAAAGGCTTGTACAGCGAACACAGATCTTATGAGTTATTTTGCCTCTCTGTCCCATTAAACAGTATGAGCCTCATTATTCTCTCTCTCCATCTGCTCTTTCCTGTCTAGCAGTAAAGAAACGCAAGTACCCTATTCCATTTGCCTCTCTGTCTCCAACCGACACTCCATTATCCTCCAGCCCTGGAGTATTTATACCATTCCCTCACATCCTTTTCTCTGTAGCCACACACTTTTCTCCAAACTATACTTGCTGGTTCCATGATTCATCTCCTTTTCATGTAGAATTTATGTGACCATCCTTTTAACATGCACCTCTTTATTTTACCCTTTCTCAGATCCGATCCATTATTAAACTCTTTCTATTTAGCCCACAGATAGTTTCTCAATGTAGTACTGGGGAAGGTGTGAATGATTTGCACCGTGTTGTAATGTGGGTGCAACTGACATAAAAGTTTCAGAGTGACAGACATGTGATGGACTCCTGCACGGCCCACGATGGAAAAGAACTTCACGGATCAAAAAGCAGCAAACAGATAAACAGAATCTCAGCATTCATCGGTTGAGCTTTGATGGGGCAACAGTATGAGCAACTTTCTCTCATTTTCTGTCCTGTTCATAACATCCCTTCCCACTCTGCCCCAGACATAGAGTTTCCTATAACCTTTTTAATCATATTTGCACCATTCAGTTAAGTACCAAAGGAAATTATTAATAATGGTAATTAGCAATAAAAATCCACTTGCGCCCGCCCTCTTCAAGTCCTGTCACGACCTTCCTCCCACTGAGCATCGAATGTTTTAACAACAATTAAACAGTGAGCTAATAATATACTCTGCACCAAATAGATATTTCAGGAAAGTCTTGCTCATAAGCAGCCCAAACTATCTGAATCGTTGCTGTAAACATCTCTGGATAATTTATAATTGGTTATGTATTCAACTTTTGAGTTTCCATTCATCAGGTTTTAAGAGTCTTTCATGGAAACATGTCTCTAAAGCAACTCTAAGCCATTAATATACAGTAACTCTCAAACCATACGTAGAATACAGGAGGATCATATAAACAAAGTCATATTGCATTGACAAATTTACATTTCACAATAGTGGAATTTTAGTGAGATGCTTATGTAGAAATGTATGCAACAGTGAAGCTCAAAGCAGAGTGCAACTGCATTATTATGTGAAATTATCCAGATCTACTTGCCTCTCAGTCGACACTTGACACTTTAACTGCGTCACGCTTTTCCACTAGGCTATTTCTAAACAGCATTACAGTAAAATATGTTCTTATCCATGGTACTGTGCCTAAGAACATCAATTAGTTACGAAAACAAAAACTGTTTTATTTATTAATTCACAGAGGAAACTGATCAAATCTGGTGCTAGCTAGCTAGCTAGTTCCCCACTGCTAGCTGGCTAGTCAGCCAAATGGGTTTTGCTGTGTAGTGAAGAGTCATTCAGGATCAATGTGCCAGTGAATAACTGTCTGCAGCTGTGTTTGTTTCACACACACATACACAAACATTTCGTATCATGGTAAAGATGTCCCTTTGACTACTTTTGAGTTAGATTAAAATTAACCTGTTACTATGGAGTAACCCAAACAAACCCTAACATTGTTTTTGGCAATGAAATTGAATGAAAATATTTGGTTCTTTTCACAAAGCAAACACCATCATGTAAGTTGTCATGTGATCCTTTAGAAATCATTTTAATATGCTGTTTGGTTATGCTCCAATCAGGATTTTCGCCGCCAATACAGACTACCAATTTCTTGTCATCATGATTGGTCAATACCAACCATTCAAACTTTATATATGTGATATGTAAGCGATCTGTTGATTGTTTTTAAAGTAATGAACTATTTTAATAAAACAAAAATAGAATCTTGAACCTCTCTCAATGTCAAATTAAATTTTAAAATGATCAACCATGTTACTGGCAACACTGTTACTCTTCCTAAAGATATATAATTATATGAAGATTTTGGTAACACTTTAAAATAAGTTAATGCATTAACTAACATAAACTAACCATGAGCAATACATTTGTTACTGTATTTACTAATCTTTGTTAACGTTAGTTAATGAAAATACAGTTGTTCATTGTTTGTTCATGTTAGTTCACAGTGCATTAACTAATGTTAACAAGATTTTAATAACGTATTAGTAAATGTTGAAATTAACATTAAAGATTAATAAATGCTGTATGAGTGCAGTTCATTATAAGTTCATGTTAACTAATGTTGTTAACTAATGTGAACTAATGAACCTTATTGTAAAGTGTTACCAAGATTTTATATTTTAAGTATGACCACTGCAATAGTCTCCGGAGCCATGGTGTGGAAGAACACAACCAAATTAGGACACTGATTCTGAAATGGATAAAGACAGAGGTTGAGAAGTGCACTGTTGTCCAGCCTTAGCAGTAATATCCCTCGCCTCGAGCGGGACAGTGGACAGGCTCACACAGAGAGAGTTTATACACAGGAGAATGAGACAGCGGCTGTTATGGATGAAAAATCTGCAGAAAGTGGCAGGCTGAACAGCTGGGAATGAGAGGTTAGTGAGGGGAACAGAATCACCAAAATCCCTGCTTCCATTAACAAAGACCATTCTAGAATTAAACGGCATGGCCGGGCCTCAGGATTTACAGTCCAGTCAGACCCAGCAGCAGTGCTGCCATGTGCACCCGTCGCCACTCATCAGCCAGTTTCGCTAACCCACACCCAGCTGCCTGCCACAGTCTGAAGTATGATAAAGTATGGTGTAATATTTTTGTTATATTCTCCACAGAAGAATTCAACAGATCTCTGTGGTCTGGCAGAAAGAGCTCTGACAGTGGATGAGAGTGGCAGCTAAAGATGTCATATTATCAGACCCCAGGGAAGAGGCTGGAAGAGACCTGATAATGCACTGACAGGAACTGCTGGCCTTTCACATGAAACTCCCGGTCATGTGCTTAGAAAGAAATAAGAATAGAAAAAATACAACAAGTTGCAACTTGAGTGTATTTATAGTATGTGGTTGTGAATTTGCCAACTTGAATATATATATATATATATATATATTAATATGTTTCAAGCACACATTTGAACAGGTTACAATATTCACATTGTGTGTATGATAAACATTTGTGTAAGTAGAGACTTCCTTATATGCAGTCATGAGAAAAAGAAAGCACACCCTTTTGAATTCAATGGTTTTACGTATCAGGAGATCGTCTGGTATTAAGCAGGTCTTAAAATGAATTAAGTACAGCCTCAGATGAACAACAACACATGACATATTACACCATGTCATTATTTATTTAACAAAAATAAAGCCAAAATGGAGAAGCCATGTGTGACAAATTAAGTACACCCCGTGATTCAATAGCTTGTAAACCCAGCTTTAGAGGCATAACTTGAAGTATTCGTTTCTGTATGACTATTTCAGTCTCTCACATCATTGAGGAGGAATTTTGGGCCGCTCTTCTTTACAATGTTGTTTCAGTTCATTGAGGTTTGAGGGCATTTGTTTATGCACAGCTCTCTTAAGGTCCTTCCACAGCATTTCAATCTGGTTGAGGTCTAGACTTTGGCTGGGCCAGTGCAACACCTTGAATCTTTTCTTTTTCAGCCATTCTGTTATAGATTTGTTGGTGTGTTTGGGATCATTGTCCTGTTGCATGGCCCAATTTCGGCCAAGTTTCAGCTGTCAGACAGATGGCCTCACATGTGACTCTAGAGTACTTAGGAGGAGTACAGAGGAGTACATGGTCGACTCAGTGACTGCAAGGTGCCCAGATCCTGTGGCGGCAACACAAGCCCAAATCATCACCCCTCCACTGTAACGCTGTGCATTACGGCCAAATATCTCCACTGTGGTTTCATCTGTCCAAAGGATATTGTTCCAGAAGTTTGTTTGTTCAGATGCAATTTTGCAAACCTAAGCAGTGGTGCCATGTTCTTTTAAGAGAACTCTTTCTCCTGGCAACCCTTCCAAACAAGTCATATTGTTCAAGATTTTTCTAATTGTACCGTCATGAACATAAACATTTAACATGCTAACAGAGGCCTGAAGAGTCTGAGGTGGAGCTCTTGGGCTTTTTGCAACTTCTCTGAGCTTTGCCCGCCACCGCACGGTCTGACCTTCGGGTGAATTTGATGGGACATCCACTCCTGGGAAGATTAGAAACTGTCTTAAATTTTTTCCACTTGTAAATAATCTTCCTCGCTGTAGAATGATGGACTTCAAATTGTTTGGAAATGGCCTTGTTAACACTTCCTCGATTGAACACTTCCTCCTTGGCATTGTGTTTACACACACCCGAATGCTCAAGACGCTCATGTGTTGTTCATATGAGGTTGTATTAACCTAATTTTAAGACCTGCCAAAGGCCAGATGATTTTTATTATCTCCTGATACATAAAACCATAGAATTCAAAAGGTTTTAGTAATTTTAGTACTCTAACTTAATATTACTTTATTGCAGTTGTCAAGTATAATTTTGTAAAGTTCTCATCTAATAGCTTTTATTTTATTTTATTTCATCTTTTAGATTAACAAAAAAGTTTTTTAATAGTTAACAATAACAACATTGGACCAGTTTGAGGACCTAAAATATACACTTCCATCATTATACTGGCATGATATAGCACTTTCTCTAACAACTCAGGTTTTGCAGTGTTCAGTAGAGCCCATGTTCTGACCACAAACCAACAGCCCGGCTGGTTTTTATTTTTTGTCACAAAAATTTATGGCCACAGAAGAGCTGCAGAAGGAACAGTGGAACAAATCAGAAAGAAAGAAAAAAAAACATCTGAGCATCTCATACATGCTGGGACATACAACTTACGACTTAAATCGAAATGTCGTCTGATTGTTAGTTGCACTGAGGACATTTAGGTATGGATCTTCTTCTGGATCTGTTTGGGCTGTCTGGGTTAAGATTTTTTTTTTTTCCTATTGATTTCACAGAACCAGAATCAGCGTAGCATGTCCAGGCCTAAAGAGCAGAAAGGAGCATTTACAGTAACTCCTGTCTATGAACTCAATATAACTGATGCATTTACATGACATGCCTTTTAGAGTTTTCTTTTCTCACGTCAAACACAACTCGACAACTCTTTAAGTGCAAGCTGCCACAAAGCAATTCTTTACAATGTTCATAAATTTAAATACTAACAGCTGCATTTACAACTTATGCATTAGTAAGTATGTGACTGAACTGAGATTTTGCATAATATCCTTAATGGTCCAAAACAATGTAATGGCTTATGAAAGGTTACAAGGAAAGAGAATTTGACATGCACTGTTGAAATTAAGCAATGCTAAATAGGCATGCATTTAACAATCAATCTCAAAAAAACATATTTCTCATTATTTAGGCTTGAAAGGTTCTTTGTGGTTGCACCAAATCAGAAAAGCTATGTCAACAGTTTCTTTACAAAACACTGTTTTCTTTATAAAAAGTTTAAATGATGTATAAATAAATTTTAATGTTGTAGACTGAACACTGTCATACTATGTCTCTACATGCTTCACCACTCTTGAATATCCAAGCAGGTTGACTTTTTTTTTCTTTTCTTTTGTAGAACATAGAATAGAGAATAAATGTAGCTTTTTACCATTCCATAAGTGACTCTCTGAGCTGAAAAAACATGAGCAATCTCACCTCTGTCTCTCCTCCTGGGGCCTACATGCTCAAAAAATCCTGGGAGTATTTACAGAGGGGTTGGATGTCATGGCAACAGAAGGGTTTGGTTCGAAATTGCAATGCAATGACATGGAAAAGCCAGGCAAGACCTGCTCTGATTCCCAGCTAAAAATCCAGTCTGAATATCTGTTAGCGGAACTGAGCATCACCAACAGAGCACTAACAAAATGACCAAAGTGGAAAAAAGCTAAATTATATTTTTTAGATTATCTAATATTATATTTATAAATATAACATACATATCAAATATTTATATATTTCTGAATGTTAAAAGTAATATTATTATTTAACGCATTAATGTAGGAGAATTATTATATTACATAAATGTAATTATATTATGCAGCTAATATTGAATAAAAATTCTGCAATTCTTCATATTATTATTAATATAAAAATAATAGGAAGAACATAAAATAATAATAAAATTATCTAATTATATAATATCTAAAATATTCATATAAAACCAATTATATTCATACTAATTTGTTGTTAGATTTATTAGTATTATTGTTATTACTATTACTACTACTACTGTTGTTGTTATTGTTGTTGGAGGAACGATAAAGTAGCTTAAATGACAGTAACGTGAAGTACCTACTTGGAAATAGGAAGTGGAAAGACACTAAGGTACTGAAAGCCACAGCACTATATTGTAATATGTTCTAACAATTGTTATAAAAAAAAACATGCATGCTCCTGTTCTATTTATTTTAAAAAGTTTCCCACTAACAGACCCTCAGTGTGTCTCTCATAATGTGCACTTCAAACGAGGACACCAGGATAAAACACTGTGCTTCTCTACCAGACAGAAACATATTCATCTACCGAAGAGCGGTAGTAAAGATGAGAGACAAGCCAAAGAAAACAGCGTGATCAGTAAGTGTTTATTCAGGCTCTCCTTTATCGTGGACTCCATTAAGATGCTCCGTGGCTGACTGCTGTTTTTGACCTTGGGTAGTGTTTCAGGAGGATCTTTTCTCTCTCTTCATATTTCTACTCAGTGTGTCTTTTTATAATGACTGAGAGCATGTCTAATTACTGAGCAAAACATGCACGCAAACATTCGGCTTGAGCTCTCTGAGGACTGAAAACATGAATCGCGTCTATAGCAAAAAAGCTTCTACCCATGAAAACACACACACACAAGCACTTCTCAAGCTGTTCCTGCTTCAGAGATCCTGTTGAGACGTGAAGACCCAGTGCCTTTGGTGATTACATGATGAGCCTTAATTAAGCAAGCTTATTGGAGATTTACCAGCATCTCCCGACCGCATGATACCACAGGTTTGTGAAGAGAATGAATCATCGCACACATCAAAATTGATTGCATTCCCTCACAAGAGATTGTGGGCCGCCCCAGGGCATCACGGAAGATGCCAAACAAAACCGGTCAAATAGTCGACCAACGGCATTGATCTCTCAGCTGAGTGTGGAATATAAACACTCAGCTCTGACATGTCAGACAAACTGTGGCATGTAGACCATAACACAAGCACTAAGCAGGCAACATCCTGCACGTGAACTCTACAAAGCACAGGAAACACCTAAAATGATCTCCTGCGAGGCGACAAAGATGGTGCAACTGAGACAAAAGCCAAAATAAACAAAGCGCAGCATCTAATTCAGACTCACAAGTTAAAAAGCCTTCATAAATGTGCACATTTTGGTGTTTCTGATCTGCAGGCTTTCGTTGTTGACTGACATAGAGAACAGACACCGTGAGAGGACAACAAGGGTACGTGCACAGAGAAAACACATGAGAGAGGAGAGAACAGATGTGCGTGAGAGACAAAGAAGGACAAATCGTACCCTACCTCTGTTTGCTCAGGTGATGGTGTCCATCAAATCATGCCTGATCTGAGCGCTGTCACGGTCAGAGCACAGACGGGCTCACAAACAAAATGCTCAGGCAGCGCTGGAACCAGCTCAGTCAGCGGCAGAAACATCCCTCCCCTCCTGCATGAATTAATTAAACCCTCTCTCGTCCTCTCTCTCTCTCTCTCTGCCTCTTGTGATTACCCTTCAGTGTTGCAAGCAACACACTCCTTTGGCTGTAGCGGATGAAAATGTCCCTGCACTTTCTTCTCTGACAGCCTGTTTACAGAGTGCTCTGCTGTCGTTCTGTTTCTCTCTCACTCTGCACACACTCTCTCATCAACAGTGCAATATCAAACGGCTTCTCATAGGACCAGCCCTCCCCCTTGTGAACAACCCTAACCACCACAGTCAGTGCCCTAGTGTCTTTCACAAAACATGCTATATAGAACAGAATCGGTAACACTTTACAGTAAGGTTTCATTAGTTAACACAAACTAAAAATTGACAATAAAGCATTTATTAATCTAATTTGTTATCATTAGTTAATTCACTATGAATGACTATTTTTATGAACTAACATTAACAAAGTAACAAATGTGTTGCTCATGGTTAGTTCATGTTAGTTAATACATTAACTAATGTTAACAAATGAAACCTTACTGTAAAGTGGGTAACACTACATTAGTAAATGTATTAACAAACATGAAATAACAATGAGCAATACATTTGTTACTGTATTTACTAATGCTTGTTAATGTTAGTTAATGAAAATACAGTTGTTCATTGTTTGTTCATGTTAGTTCACAGTGCAGTAACTAATGTTAACAAGATTTTAATAATGTATTAGTAAATGTTGAAATTAACATTAACAAAGATTAATAAATGCTGTACACGTGCAGTTCATTATGTTACTAAAGTGTTACCATAAAGTGTTACAACAGAATCTGAAATAATTTCTGATATAGAGCTTTTTTGGACATAAAGACAACCGAAGAGTGAATAAAGAATCCTGAATCATGATCTTTAAACTGTGGCTATAAATAGCTTTAAAGGCCATTAAATTATTCTTTACTTTTTACATTTACTTTTTTATCATACATTTTATATATATTTTCTACTTAATTTATTTTATACTCTACAGTTCAAATTTTTGTGAGAGTAATACTAATTTTATTCCGCAAGGATGTATTAAACTGATCAAAAGTGACAATGAACACATGTACAATATTAGGAAAAAATTATATTTAAAATAAATGCTGTTCTTTTGAACTTTATATTAATCAGAGAATCTTGATGAATAAATCATAAATCATTTTCCACTAAAGTATTAGGCATGTCAACTGTTTGGAATATTTATAATCAGAATTGTTTCTTGAGCACCAAATCATCATCTTAGAATGATTTCTGAAGGATCATGTGACACTGAAGACTGGAGTAATGATGCTGAATATTCAGCTTTGCATCACAGGAATAAATTACTTTTTTTCTTTTTCTTTTTTTTTTATAAATATCACAATATTACTGTTTTAACTGTATTTTTTATCAAATAAATGTTGCTTTGGAGAGCATAAAAAATCTTACTGGCCCCAAACTTTTGAATGTCAGTGTATATTGCATTTTTTTTTTTTTTCAGAAAAATTAGTTTAAGATCAAACTATAATTGGTAGACCGGACGCCTGCAGTACTGCAACGGAACCCAGCTTTCTTGGATCCTTTTTAACATTCTAATACAATCTAATCTAAAAACTATTCTATTTCAAAACTCGACTGGACAGACTGCAGTTTTGCTCTTTTCTATTTTTACAATAAATAACATGCTATATAACTCTGCTCATTCAGTAGTGCCAAATACAACCACAAAATATCATCATGCTGGAATTATCAGCTACAAGCTAAAAGTTTATAGTAATTTGAGAAGATCGCACAGCTATAATTATGCAGCACTGTAACCTCTAGGTGGGCAAGTGTCATCATGGTGGTTACAATACCATTCCAATACATTCAGACCCACTGATCACAGAGTGAGATCACAAAGCAACACTAAACAATTCATGATGCTGAATGAAATCAGAGAATGACTGCAGACTATTCGAAAAAGAAACCAATAAAGACCCCATGAAATCATAATGATTTTTGTGGTTCTTCTGTTGGCTTTGGGGTCATGTAGAACGTCCTTTCCACCAATACTAAATGCAATCGACTATAAAGAGCAAATTATGGTTTATGGTGCTAAAATAACCAAATCTCACTTAAAAAAAAAGTTGGACTTCCTGTAAGAACATAACACAAACAATACAATAAAAAATGTTTATTATAATATAACTAATAATACTATATTAGTTGGAAAAGAGTCACAAAGCTTTCATCCCACATTAGAGAAAATATGCACTTAATAAATCAAAAAAAATTTTGATTGCACGTTCATAGATTTAAGAATAATGGTGAGAAACTCAATGGATCTTTTTCGATGTCACATTAGGATGATATATGGTCCCTCAAAGGACGATGGGATGAGACCGGTGCTTATCAACCGAATAGGGAATTAAGCTGTAGCACCATCTCTCCATCACTTAATTTGAGAAGCAGAAAAAGGGACAGAAATAGCCCGGGAGTGCTCCTCCCCTGCTCCTATGATCAAAAGCAGACTGTTTTTGTCTGGCCTGACTTTCACCTAGGTATGCCATATCCACTTTTCATTCAACCAACCACAACCCCCCCCCCCCTTTTTTTTTTTTTTTTTTGAAAAAAAGAGCAATCACGAATTTGCTCTATAAAAGACCTTTTTAGGTAAGTGGTTTCAATCAGCGGGCATGAGCTGACCCTGAAGCCTGGGCCTGTTGAGATTCTGCAGTTGAAGGACAGAGAAAATATCACACTTTTCTTACAAAAAAAGGAGACTACATGATAAGACTGTCCTTACAATGATTATTTCAGAACAGTAAGCTGGCTATCTTGTGTTTAGGAAATGTGTAGGAGTGTCAACGTGAGGAGACGTCTGTGTTTAGAGAGTTGAAGGTAACAGAGAAGAACCACACCATCTACTCGCAACAGCACAGAAGTACCATAAAAACCCACAAAGCATGGTGAATTTACATGGTGTAATAGATTACACACCATATGTTTGAAAAGGCAAGAGAAATGCAACAGGGCGAGGAAAATTCATATAGTTATACAGGCCTGAATGTAACATGTCTGTTCTTTCTCTAGGGCTGTCTCTCTTTCTGAGGGGACTTTCCCTTTTTTTGTTAGCGATAGAGGCGTTGTCTTGTGCCAGCTGAATGCATGATTTCACTTCCTGTCCCTATCTTATTGTCCTCTTTGTTTGAAGATACGAGACAACACTTTTATGAACCATGCATTTTATTATTAATAAAAAATAACTCATATGCTCTACATAATAGATTCTAAATATACATTAACCTAATATTCAACTTGTAGAATTTATTGTATGTGGTGTACTCGTCAGTAACGTTATCTGTCTGTCTATCCATCTGCAGTGACAAAAAACAGGCGTTCGCTTCTAAATCCAGCACTGAATTAAAACTGACAGTGTGACCCAGAGTCTATGTGGAAGACAGCAGGGTAAAGGGACAGGGATCCTCACCCACAGTGTCCAGAAGGACACGAGAGAGCCTGGGGGGTGGGATTCACTTGTTATTTTTATCCCTCCGGCTGTCCCATCTCCCCAGTGAGCGGAAACACTGTCCTTCGCGCCTAACCTCAGAGCCCACTGGGACCGGTCACCTCATTCTCATCATGAGTGAGAGCACCATGGGAAGAAAAAACCCTCGCCTCACTTTTTTTTCCTCATTTACTGTGCAACGATGCATGAACCACACAGCCTGTACTAGCGCTGTGGCCAAAAGTATTGGCAGTAACATACATGTTTTTGTTTCGCAAAGTTTGCTGCATTGTTCAGAGTCATCCGATGCATTCTGAATAATTGCAAAAAGCTTCATTGGCCAAAATTTTTTTTTACATTTTTTTGGCCCTGGCACAAAACAACCAGCTAACATTATTTCACTAATCGTACCATCAGCATATAGGAAACTGAGAACAAGTACTAGTCAGGTAAAATCACTGGGGTGCATTTAACAAAAGCATGGTTAGCCAACTATAGTCGCAATTTCCGTCATTATCGGCATAGCATCACAAAGTTGTGTGGTTGGAACCAGTGGTGTAGTCTAGTTTTTTGAAGTGAGTATACTGTAATTTTTCCCTCCCACTCGTCCCAAAGCAAAACCATACTCACTAATGCATATAGTATGCATATGATCTAGGCTACATGTAATTGGAAGCATTCTGAACTGCTTATGTGTGTGTTATCAACATGTCAATTTATTATAAGCAACACAAGACTTTAACAGCCAATGACATTTGCAGCTGGAGAGACTGGACTGATTTTCTACTGTTTAGTGTCAATGACCATCTAACTCAGCCAGTTAAGATCTACATTTAGCCATGGATGTCATAAGAATATGGTCCCTGGATCATAGGTTTTATCAGCTGGCAATTTTCAATGCACATTTAAGAGTGCAAGTTGCAACTATTATTAACAATAATGGAAAGAAGAGGCTTATCATTATTACTTTGTTTTGCTTCATTTCCTGCCAGTCTGTCATCATAGTTATGCATTTCAATTCACAAGCTTGCAATTTGATCCAATACCAATTATTTTGGATATACTGTATATCAGGTACAGTACATGGCAAATTTTCTCAAGAAAAAAGAAAAGATTTCTCTCGCTAATACTGTAAAATATAGGCCTACATGGGAATCAGCTAGCACTGCATTAATATTGAAGGTTAAAATGAACTGATTTGTATACACACTTAAAAAAAGTTTATAATAACAAAGTTATAATAGGGCTATTAAATTTAAAATTATTTCTAGTCCAATTTGTTTTTTTGAAATACAAACAAATAGTGGCTGTCAACTGAACGGATTTATTCAAACATGCATTACATAGGCTATTAAAGAGCATTAAAAATATACTTAATATGTAATTTGGTGCATATACAGGTGCTGGTCATATAATTAGAATATCATCAAAAATGTAAAACTTGTATATTATATTCATTCATTACACACAGACTGATACATTTCAAATGTTTATTTCTTTTAATTTTGATGATTATAACTGACAAATAAGGAAAATCCCAAATTCAGTATCTCAGAAAATTAGAATATTACTTAAGACCAATACAAAGAAAGGATTTTTAGAAATCTTGGCCAACTGAAAAGTATGAACATGAAAAGTATGAGCATGTACAGCACTCAATACTTAGTTGGGGCTCCTTTTGCCTGAATTACAGCAGCAATGTGGCGTGGCATGGAGTCGATCAGTCTTTGGCACTGCTCAGGTGTTATGAGAGCCCAGGTTGCTCTGATAGTGGCCTTCAGCTCTTTTGCATTGTTGGATCTGGCATATCGCATCTTCCTTTTCACAATACCCCATAGATTTTCTATGCGGTTGAGGTCAGGTGAGTTTGCTGGCCAATTAAGAACTGGGATACCATGGTCCTTAAACCAGGTACTGGTTGCTTTGGCACTGTGTGCAGGTGCCAAGTCCTGTTGGAAAATGAAATCTGCATCTCCATAAAGCTGGTTAGCAGCAGGAAGCATGAAGTGCTCTAAAACTTCCTGGTATATGGCTGCGTTGACCTTGGACCTCAGAAAACACAGTGGACCAACACCAGCAGATGACATGGCACCCCAAACCATCACTGACTGTGGATACTTTACACTGGACCTCAAGCAACATGGATTGTGTGCCTCTCCTCTCTTCCTCCAGACTCTAGGAGCCTCATTTCCAAAGGAAATGCAAAATTTATTTTCATCAGAGAACATAACTTTGAACCACTCAGCAGCAGTCCAGTCCTTTTTGTCTTTAGCCCAGGCGAGACGCTTCTGACGCTGTCTGTTGTTCAAGAGTGGCTTGACACAAGGAATGCGACAGCTGAAACCCATGTCTTGCATACGTCTGTGTGTAGTGGTTCTTGAAGCACTGATTCCAGCTGCAGTCCACTCTTCGTGAATCTCCCCCACATTTTTTTTTTAAAAAGTACAATATTTTCATATGTTGTTAGTGTCCTCTTTGCTCCGTGATGTATTTTTCACCTCATGAGAACATGATGTGTGGTGTGAGAGCGCATGAGTTGTCGGGCATAGCAACAGGGGGCAGGTTTTGTGAAGGGTCAATTGTGTCACCACCAGTGCAGAGCTGCTCAATATCAGCAGCAGCTGGGTGTGAGTGCATGGAAGACGGCCTGGTGTTCAGAAGGGCAGCAAAGAAGCCACTTCTTTCCAAGAAAAACATCAAGGACAAACTGATATTCTGCAGGAATTACAAGTATTGAACCGCAAAAGACTTGTGCATAGTTATTTTCTCTGATGCAGCTCCCTTCTGTTTGTGACATCTGGAAAATCAAATGTTTGTAGAAGAAAAGGTGAACGCTATCATGAGTCCTGTGTCGTGCCAGTTGACAATCTATGTGTGGGCCCGCTCATAGTTCTGGCCTTGATAAAAAGAATGGTATCAAAACGTCTTGCAAGAGCAACTTCTCCCAACAATCCATGAGCAATTTAGTGATGATCCATGCATTTTCCAGCATGATGGAGCACCAAGCCACAAGGTAAGAGTGATAATGAAGTGGCTCTGAGATCATTACATTGAAATTTTGGACAGGCAGCTCCCTGGATCTTAATGTCAAATAGAACCTGTGGTCATTCCTCAAAAGGACAAGCAGAAGTCCACAAATTGTGATAAACTCAGCCATCAATCAGGATTTGGCCCAGATGCTGATATCCATCCAGCATGCCAAAGTGAATTGCAGAGGTTATGAAGAAGAACGGTCAATACTGTAAATATTGACTCTTTGCATATATTGATTTTTGTTTTAAATATAAGGCTTTAAAACATATGAATGCTTATTGTTTTCCAGTATACCACAGAAACATGTGAATAAATAATCTACAAACACTGAAGCAGCAAACTTTGCAAAACATAAAATTTGTCACTGCCAATACTTTTGTCCACAGCTGTAGTGCCAAAAGCTGTCTTGTTGCACATCTTTTAGAGCAAAATAAAGACCTATACCAGTACTATGAGTTTGTGAGAGTGTGTGGGAGTGTGAATTGTAAGACGTGCATATGCAACTCCTATTTCCTCAGCCTGGTATTTTATGGGAGGTATAAAAATAGAAAAAGAAAAAAAAAAACAAGTAAAGAGGAGGATAAAAGATTGCAAAAGCCCTTATAGACTGACAGTTTTTAATCCAGCATGTTTGAGGAAACATGAAGAGAGATCACATAATAACAAATCTTTAAGTAGGCTAAGCGCTTAAAGGATTATTTTATACAAAAAATTATATTGTCTTTATTCACTCACTGACATCAGTCCAAACCTGCATGACTTTTTCTTCTGTGAAATACAATAGAAGAAATTTTACAGAATGCACTAGTTGCTCTTTTCAATGCAATTACAATGAATGAATTTAACGCTTCAAAACTATATCAGAAGACTTATGCACTTTTAAGGATACTTTTCAGGTACTTTTTACAGATTTTTTTCGGTTCTAGATACATGTAGCCTACACCACCGGTCAAACATTTTGGAGCCAGTAAGATTTTTTTTAAAGAACTTAATTCTATATTCAGCAAGGAAGCATTAAATTCAAAATGACAGTAAAGGCTAGAGATGAGTCAACTAAACAATAATGCTGCTGCTAGTCAACATTGGAAATACTAGTCATTTACATTTTTTTTTTTTTTGCACACACTGTTTTGCTTTATATTTTTACAAATGCTATATTCACATTATTGTCATGTTGATACTGCATTTCAAAAATAATGTATTATTTTGAAAAGTGTATTTTCAAAAGCTCATTCAAGTGTATAAGTGTATAATCATTTAATTTTACCTCAGACCTTGCATGTGTTTCTTTTTCTGTGTCACTCACTCGAAAAAAAAGAAAAACAATTTTACAGGATTCAAGGTTCACTTCTTCGAGTATTGCATTTTGCACATTGCAACAACAGGAAGTGAGATTTCCCAATACACTGTCAAACTGTGATCCAATTAAAGTGTAAACAATCCAGCATAGTAATTCCAAATTTCCGCACTATTAAGTAGCTACAGATGTGGAAATAAAAATAGCAAAAAGGCCTAAAGGCTATGTTGAAACATATGCCTTGTTGTTTTTTCCTCTCTGAGTTGGAAATAAAGGGAGGGGGGAAAGCACCAGTTATATGACCACCAATGGGTGCAGTGGACAAACAGTTCTGCATTAATGCACATCCTAGTCTGTAACAGATAACCACGTGGCTCCATTAAATCTCTACCCCATAATGAGATCCAAAGCTACATCACTAGGCTGGCAGGCTCATCCCCAGAGACACCAAGACAGAAAGAGAGGGGAGGAGATGTGATGAAGAAGCACAGCACAAAACAACTACAACAAAGCTGACAGGCTTAAATTTCATAAAAACATCTTAGACTTTATTCAAGAACATTTTAATTGTAATTCTTGGCTCGCATCAACCAAGATCAAAAAAAAAAAAAATGTTTTCAAAAGAAGTTGCAAAGAACAGATTATCGTGGTTTGAATTGCTCATTGAATTAGCAACAGGCACTTTACTTGCAGATAAAACAATAACAGCTTGTACAGAAGAAAAAAATATGACAGTGATGTGGCACTTATGATCACAGTTCAAACAAACACCGAAAATACTCCATGGGTACTTAGAGAGATTCGCTCAGTTCTGGGAAAACCAGAGAACTGTGATACATTTTCACACATGCACGGCCTGATACTGCATGTTACTGACACCCACCCACACGTGCATAAAGGTCACACATACGCACATGAGGTGAAAAACTGACTGTGTCTTATCTTTGCACAGACAGGACAACACTAAAAGAACTGACTGGCTTTCTACCACCTGTATGATTATAGTTGTTTTCAGTACATTTTAAGTTAAAAAGCTTTTGGCAATTCAAGTAGATTGGTATTACATTATATAACGTAATAAAATATACAGCTATAAGCTCTAAAATGTGCAGGCACAATATCCTGTAATACCTGAAACATTCTTTTTTTACAGTTAAGTAATAAAAGTTGAGTGCATTCTATGCAAGCAATTATCTAGCTATTATTATTTACAATATTACACCAATAACATATTCAAAAAACAATATTAATTCAAATAAAATGTCAAATATGCCATTGCAATCTACTACATTGATTTTATTGTGTAAAAGCTAACTAGTAGTCAACACAAAAACAACATTTTAATACAAATTTTATTAGGCAATAAGTATATATTATAATAATGTTATTATAAGTTAGCCTAACACTGATCCTTTGCAAAGCCCCGCCCCCTTTAGTTACTGTTGCTATGTCCGACAAGCCACGCGCTCTCACGCTACACATCATGTTCTCACAAAGTGAAAAATACATCCCGGAGCAAAGAGGACACTGACAACACGTCGACAGACATGAAACAGTTTCATATGTAATATATTGTAATTTTTTAAAGAAGTTTAAACAATAAATAGCGTATAGTGTGTCTTTAATGTGTCGTGACAGATCGCTGTAGCTCCTTCAAGCGGCTCGTGAACCGATCATCTCTTCATACTAGTTCATTTATACCATCAAATAAACATGAATGAACATCAGAAGGAATGTTGTTTCAAGCGTGGAAAGACGTGAGTACACACAACTTTAATCCACTAATCCTGACTGGTTTGTAAGACAAAATGGCGGATTCTGGGTTATGATTGGTTAGATCGCCTGTCAATCAAACTGCCGGCGAAGGGTCAATCATCCTAACTATTTGTGGCTGCTAAATAACATAGAATATAGAATGTGCAGGCACAGGAGTGATTATAGTCATAGAATTTTGACTATAAGGTGCAACTATCTGTTTGAGTTGTAACAATTCACTAAATGCTTAATAACGCTTTGCGCAAACCACAATTTGAGGACATAAAAACTTCCTGTGCTTGTAACAGTGACAAAGGCAGGTTGAACTCCTCAGCTCATCTTTTTACCACAGTCATGCACACATTTGCAGAGATAGCGATCTGGTTTCCTCTGCAGGGACCTCCTGCTCTCACTTCAGCATTTCCTTTGATGTAAGCAACGGCAATAGCTTTACGTGAGTGAGTAAAAACACTGCCACCCAGTTTTCAGTTGTGACATTATATGGATTCCAAGTACTTCATTATGAACAGGTGCTTGGAATAACACCAGCACAGCACTGACAGGGAATCTATCTGCACATCTATGCCCTGACATGAGAATCAATGTCTCTGGCAGCCTCTTGATGAATGGTTAACATTAGCGTTACAATGCACACAGTACATTTGCTACCACCTCTATTAGTATGCAAATGCACACAGAGTATCCTACCTTCAGGAACCAAGGGAATAACTCGCATATGCATCTCCCTGTACAAGTTTCCTTTTCACCTTGGGACTAAATATCATTAACATTAATCGCAAAGCGAGTAAAAATAATAATAAAAAGGGGAGAGTGGGTGGGGGGGGGGCAAAAAATGTATTATACATTTTTACATTTTAATTTCTACCATAATTTAACCATGGTGAGCTGTCTTGCTTATGTGTCAGTTTTTAATAATTCAGCATTAGGTTTAAATAATTCAATTTTGATTTAAAAAGTAGATATTGCATTAGAAAATTTAAAGACATGAGAATAGACTGCAGCTGGGGCTGTAAATATGTTTAATGCAACATTTGACACATATACAATCAAACTTTAATTACCTAAAACTACACTTCAGCTGTGAGACTGGATTTTGGTAAAACATAAGTATACATTATAAACTGCTTATTGTTTCACTCCAACTTTATGCAGTCAAACACAGCAGAGAAGGTCCTGATTACGATTCAAAAATCAATATTTTGCCCTAAAAAGATTACACACTTGGGATCTATTAGGTTGCTATAAATACACAACTGGAGAGTTCATCCTTCAGTGATAAGCACTGTTTGCTTTGACAATAAAACAAACTGGGCTCGATGAGCTCCAGCACATTATTACTTTTCCACAGTTGCATCATTTTACTGCTTGCCTCGAGCCACAGCCTCTCTGTTTGCTCACAATCACATGGACCCGTCAGGTAATTGGTTTTACTTTGAGAAGAGCGCCATGTGGATGTTTTTTTTGTTTTGTTTTTTTACCCCAATGAGAGGCCTGATGGAACTTGGAACTGTTTATTGAGACAAATCCTACAATGGCGGCAGTGGGAAAATCAGCCATGTTAAGCATCAGCTATGAGAATAATCTGGGCTAAATGAGCAATGGATGGATGGGAAGAGGCTGCTGGAGAAGAAGGGGCTCGAAACAGCAGGCGGCAAAGAGAGATCTGACTCAGCCACAAGCCGAGGGTGGGTGGGACCTCACAGTGCGAAGGGACAAAAACCACTGACAACGAATCATTACACCCACCACTGACAGATATGTTATTACCGAGGGTGGAAATAATTAAGTGAAGTCGGCAAGTCAAGGAATGCAATTTGGGAATTGCTTTTCAAAGAGCAGGTTACCTTGTGCCTGTGGTGGGGCAGCGGAGGTGGTGCTTCCCCTGTGGTGTAGAGCAATGCATTACTGTGTCACAATGTAGAGTTGGACAAGAGAGAGGAAACAATACTGTTAAACTTTTGAGTTGTTCTCTCAAGCTCTCTCACAAGCTGCGATGAGTGTACCTAGATTTTATGTCCTTGTTAAAGTATATCATGCATTTTTAATGAACTGCATTATTGTTTAATATGCTTCTCTTTTTGCTTCCATGGAAATATAATAATTTTTCTTTCAATGGTCTTAAAATAGATAAATGAATTATTGAGTTCAGTTGGCCTTGGGTCAGGTAATATTTCAGGGTACATTTTTGGAGCCATGTTCTGTGTCCAAAACAAAACTTATCATTTTAAACTGACATTTTGGTCTAAGAATGTCTTACAATTGTTTCTTAATTGTGCTACTTTCAAAGCATCTAGCGCTGCAACTAACGATTATTTTGATTATCGCTTAGTTGATCGATTATTTCTTCGATTAATCAGATAAAAAGCCCAATTTTATTTTTCTTTTATTGACAGATCACTATTCCACATCATGACCAATGCTGTCTTTCAAACAAACAAACCAAATGAATGCATATATAGTGAATATATCTATATCTATGCTATATGCCAAATGTGAAAAGAGAGCTAAACAAAAGAACAGTTTAAATCCCTATGTTACAAATGAAGAAAATAATAAAGATAATAAAGAAAAACAAAAACACAAACTCAGTGTAACAATTAAGAGGAATGTTCTGCAGGAACACACATTCACTCTGGACACAGTAACCTGTTGCTGTCATTTCTTTATCCTATAAATCTATGAAACATCTTACATTTAAATTACAAGCTGTAATATTTTTCAGATATTTTAGGCACTGAATATTGTCTCCCTATCTAATGCGTCCCGTCTGTTTGACGCGCATGTGCACGTGAAGTTTAACGCATATAAGGATATAAGGATATAACCGTAAAATGAAAGTTTTGCGCTGAGGAAACATATCACACATTAAACAGCACACACATCTGCCAAAGCACCATGTTAAACATTACGCTATTGCATTCGCTTGAAGCCTAAAATAAATAATTCTCGTGTTTTGGGCAGCTTGGATGACGTACCTTTCCCGCAGCAGTTTCCTCCACTATTTATAGATGCATTTTTGTCCATAGAAATTTGTTATTCACTGCTGTGATTTGACGCGACTAGTGGAAGTTTTCTGTGCACTGTGGCCAGACATGACTAATTAATGATGACAATCATTGTCGATGATTTTATCGATAAGTTGTTGCAGCCTGATTTGGATATAATGTATTTCCCATGATGGCATCACCACTCACATGTTTGAGAAACTTACAATAAGATGACCATACAGCAATACATTCATAACTGTTTCATAGTGATAAAAATCAACTTGAAAACTCCTAAAAAAAAATGTCTTGAAGCAACATTAGGTTCACAGAACAATCTGTACAGTAATGGATTATAACTGAGGGTGCTCAGCAGAAACCATATTGGTTAATCTAGCTCAAGCCACATTTTCTCTTGCGCTGAATGATATTTACTACTACACCATCCAGATTAATATGAAGCCAAAGGCTGGAAAATACCAAAGAAATGTGTAATAACAAGCAACTGAAAGGTCATGCACGCTAATGAGCATGACATGTATACATGTATATCAGCAGAACATTTCCTAAAAACATTTCCATCACTTTCACATTTCCCTCTCTGTTATTCCAGCTGTCCCTGGGTAAAACTACACCTTGGACACCTCTCCTCCCTGTAAATACAGTGCTAATGTGATTAGCATGCCTCTAGGGCTCATTACAGAGAACGTAATTAGCAGTCAGAGGAAGAATAAAAGGCAACATCTATCCAAAAGATCCAACTTGTTTTCACAGTTTCATATTTACATGTTTTACCAAGCAGCAAATTCATTCTAAACGACAGAGGTGGCTTGAAGAGATTATTCTCTAATCATGTTGTTACCGGCCTAATGCTCAGGTTTTGATGTAAATGAAAAGGAGAGGGAAAAGGGGACAGAACGAAGGCCACCAACCCCAATGAGATGACCTGGCAATGACATCAGCAGCTTGCTGTCACCATAGCGATGGAAACCTCCCAGGGAATACAGAGACCTGGAATGCTAGTAAACATCTCAATGTACAAAAGCATAACCTTCTCCCCTCAGTTAGCTGAAATGTATTTTGGTCGCTAGCATTATTCTTCAAAAAGTGTAGTATCGTTAGAATTCGTTTTTCAAGCTAAACCACTTTATGACCTCAATTTTAATGTGCACTTAGGTTTTCACAATTATGATGTAATGTGGGTGGGTGTATTATCCCATTTAAGGATATGTTCAATATGTACACTTGTTAAATAGAGAAAATGCTGGAGTTACAACTCGAGCAATTTGCAATGTTCATTTTCATTACTGTGAATCAATAAAAACACCATAAATAATAATGGCAATGCAAGTTTATTGCTTAGTCTAGTGTTATGGGGGAATTTCATCAATGCTGTAATAAACTGTAACTCTTGAGTTTTTGGGTAAAGAATAAACTATACTATATGGATAAAGAAAAAACTTTGCATTTCTGTATCATTTGTTGGCAGATTTAGCGCCCGGGAAATTCAGTATATGAATTCCTATATACCTTGTTTATGTAATTGGTTTTTGTAAAACATTCTGTTCTCCTCATTGTCTGAGTAATTCTGTTGGCCTTATTTGTTTTGCAGTGATGAAGCATAAGCAGTGAGTTTCTGTGGGGAAACCTTGCCGTGCTGGCATCCTCCCCCAATGTCTCAGCAGTTTTTAATTAAAATGCTCCATTTGTGCCACCTATCCTGTTGGCAGAGAAACTATATAAGAATAAATGCTGCCCTCATCTCCAGGCAAATGGCCAATGCTTTGCATTTTTGCAGCCTTTTATTAAACATCAATGGGAAAGAGGAAAGACATAAAAGTATTACAATCAACTTCAATCAAAGTCCCTGCAGCTGCAATTTAACTGATAAACAGCTAGCTCCAACAGTAACACTTTATTTTAAGGTTCAATTCTTACTTTTAAAGGCACAATATGTATTTTTTTCACCGCTAGGGGTTGCTACTAATCTAATAATGTTTATGGGGAAATAATGTTTATGGATGAGTGAATGCATGTTTTTAACATGACTGTGGTGTGAAGCAGGGCGTGGCCGAGAATCGCGGGTGCGATTACTAATGAGACAGATATCAGTGTCACACGCGAGTCCCGTGGATAAAAGACAGAGGACATTTCATTCTATCGAACTACTCATAAGTGCTGAAATACTACTCATACAGGTCAGTTTATTTGATGAATTAAAACTGTGAGGTAATCTGGCCACTCTGCCATAAAGCCTCGACTGGTGGAGGGCTGCAGTGATGGTTGACTTTCTACAACTTTCTTCCATCTCCCGACTGCATCTATAGAGCTCAGCCACAGTGATATTTGGGCTCAAGGCTCTTCTCCCCCGATAGCTCAGTTTGGCCGGATGGCCAACTCTAGGAAGGGTTCTGGTCGCCTCAAACGTCTTCCATTTAAGGATTATGGAGGCCACTGTGCTCTTAGGAACCTTAAGTGCAGCAGAAATCTTTTCGTAACCTTGGCCAGATCTGTGTCTTGCCACAATTCTGTCTCTGAGCTCTTCAGGCAGTTCCTTTGACCTCATGATTCTCATTTGCTCTGACATGCACTGAGAGCTGTACGGTCTTATATAGACAGGTGTGTGGCTTTCCTAATCAAGTCCAATCAGTATAATCAAACTCAGCTGGACTCAAATGAAGGTGTAGAACCATCTCAAGGATGATCAGAAGAAATGGACAGCACCTGACTTAAATATATGAGTGTCACAGCAAAGGGTCTGAATACTTCTGTATTTTTCTATCAATATGGGGTGTTGTGTGTACATTAATAAAGAAAAAAATGAACTTAAATGATTTTACTTTCCATACCCACTGTAACTGTGCAAGTGGTTTTTGGATATTTTTATATAAATTTTTTTTTACATATTGTGCCTTTAATTAGTTGCCTAGAGCTTGGATATTGGTTGTTTATTAGTACTTAAAAAGCACATATTAATGCCTTATTCTTTTGATGTAATATTTAAGGTGATATAAACGTGAATTTTCTATTGCTGTTCTTCAGCTGCCAGATTATTTCTTGATTTGCTGTTCAATCTAGAAGGATATGTTTGATATTTACAAAAAAAACACATTTCACACCAAATAATGGCAATTCATTTCTCCTTCAGTGAATCATTTTCTTGAGGTCACTTTATACCACCAAACTGCTTTTAACACAATTAGCACCTCCCCTTGACATTTCTCCATTTCTGTCAATTGCTTTCTCTCAACTGTCACACTTCACCATGGCCCAATGCAGACAGCGTTCTATATTTTACAATGGCAGGTTTCCTCTCTCATTATCTCTAGTTAGAAAAGGTCACTGCTTCTGTGTTGTTTTTCCTTGCACAAAGACAGTTCTACAACACTGTTGTGCGACCTACTACAACACACAAACATATGGCTTGGGTGCCTGTTGACAGCCCACACAATTAGACTTCTTTCTGCCTGACATCAAATCATCAAATATGTAGTTAGTGTAGCTCAGTGTGTTACATAAGAAAAGATTTGACTGCTACTTTTGACATTTCAAATACTGCATACCAAAAGTACACCTACAGTGAGACAAACCACACCATTCCTACACGAAAGTAGCACATCATTGTATTAATTAACTGCAGTATACAAATACACTGCAACATTTCAAATAACATACGAAGTTATAGTCAAGATATTATTTTTTCACACTCAAATCTAAACCGTAACAAGCTAGCTATGTAATCACACACGAAGATGAAGATGTGTATAAACAGGTAATCTTTAGTAATCCAAACAGGTACGATCCGACAGCAAGGCAAACAATCCATACAACAAAAACCGAAAAGAGACCAGACAAAGACACACCAACAGAACTGAACTTATATACACAGACGATTAACTCAAATGACTAACAGCTGTGGTGATTAGTGCAGTGTCCATGGTGACAGATTGTGGCGGGAAAATAGAACAAAGGAAACATGTGACTAAGGAAAACAAACTGAAGGTCCATAATATGAGCGACTGTGACATAAAGAGTATATGAAATTGTATCTTTCTCTCCTTCAAACATGTCTAAAAGTATAATGCTATAAATTGTATTCAAATAGTTTTAAATGTAAAGGCTTCCATCAAAAGTGTTTTGTCTGTTTTGCAAAATGGAAATGATACATTATAATAATAAAACAGTTTGACAATTTAAGGAAATGCGTTTTCCCCCCATCATCATTCACTGTACTTAGGATCCAAGCAGATGGAATGGAAATTATTGAAATTAATGTCAAACTTAATAAAACATATATATTGTATAAATTACTTATATTGCATCTTATCAAAGAGAAACTTTGCTTCTTAACATGAAATGAGCAGAACTGCCACATCACATTTACACCTACATTTTTCCAAATCATGGTTTGACATAAGTCAGTTTTTCATATGTTCCTCATATTTCCATGACAATGTGCATATCTCCGAATTTAAGATAATCTAGGTGGAGAATGAAGACACTTTCTGGAAAGTGTGAATGAAACATTTTCTATTCCTTTTGAATTAAGATCCTCAAATCAACACCACATCCACTACGTGGAAGAGTGCGTTCATTCAACACAGAGGAACCTTCTGTTGTGATTTAAAAATGTCTGACGGATTATACATGGGATGGAAACTTTAAAGACATAGGTCATGTTTAAGGTCAGGCGTATGGTGTTAGATACCAATCTGGCTCATGCTGTTATGACAACCTTGGAAGAAACACTGTGAATGGATCTGTGCCTGTATATATTGTGTTTAGTATCAAGAGACATCATTCTGTCAAACACCACTGAATGCCCATGATGAATGTCCTAATGCTGCAGGTGTAAAGAACACAATACTATAACAGCCTTAGAATCTGCAGAGCAAAGCAACAACAAAAGAGCAAGATGGAAAAATGAAATAACATCCGTTTGTCCTTTAGTATTGTTTTTAATTTAAAAGATGTGGAGGTATTAAAGAGAAGGGGGCTGATGTGCCAATCCTCAATCCTCATTGAGATGCAGAGAGCAGCCTACTGCACTGTGCAGAGGAATGATGAAATAAGAGCTAAAAATAGCAACCTCCCAGGATCCCCCTTTGCCCAGCACTGTAAACACCTCATTCCCGAGACAGTCCTGGGAAAAGCACCACATCTGCAAACCCCTTTAAAAAAACAAGCGTGCTTGTTTTTAACGTATGCTTTACATACACACTGCAGGCTATTATAAATATAAGACAATACAATAAAGAGTTTTTGAACATGAGTGGACAGCATATAGAACACGGCTCCTGATTAGGTTGTGTTGTCCATTGATGTTTATGAAGCATAGTGTTATTTACATTCCGATTGTATTAATGCCAAGATTATAAATGCATGGAGACATTAAAAAAAACACATTTTCAATCGCTATAATATCATTCAGTGTCATGAATTAAATCGCTATTTGCAGTCTAAAATCTATTAGCAAAAATCCCGAATAACTAATAAAGGAAATAACGTACCCACAGATGAATTCATTGTGTCCTCTCCAGTCTGAAGTCGTGACTCCGGCTGTTTCTCAAACATAGCGACCTGCCTAACTAGACAGCATTGTTGGGTGTCTTGTGCACGTGAGTGTTGAGCTGCCTCGAAACGCCTTAAAGCCGAATAATGCAATGAGCGCATCAAATATGACCCAAAATGGTCGCTATAGTTTTTAAAACGCAGCCTCCATCAGCTTATTAAACAAACACATTGAAACGCCTTGTTTAAAGGCTTATTGGATGCTCAACATTGCATTGAATTTAAGTAATCTTGTGGGATTTCAGTTGTTTATTATTTATATTCTCTGAACAACAGCTGGTGGGGTTAGATTCTTTATAATACACAGCAGGGCCGTGACCAGAGACATTGAGGGAGACAGTCCCTCCAAAAATAAGAAACGGCCAAATTTCCAGGTGGGAAGTTGAGTTTATGACGTCAGGTCGTGGCAGCGTAGCCTTCTCTTACACAAATATACAGCAAGGTTTTTGAAAATTATTTAGCTTTTTTTTATTATTAAATTATGAAGCCACTGTAGTCTTTATCTTTAAGCTTACATATTATTATAATGCTGTTATATTTTGTGCAGGGAATTAGCTTATTTTTATTTTTTTAATTAGCCCACAGATCTTAAAGAAAATGTCGAGCTTCCCACTGGTATTTACGACATTGTGCTGATGTTCATGTACGTTCAACTCGTAAATACGATCTTTTCATGACTTGATCGCACCACAAGTGTCAGTTTACGTTGAAAGAGAGTGAAGTAAGATGTAAACAGCGAAACATTTAAACTTTTGTGCGATAGAAATGTTAAACGACAGACAATAACATCGTGACCTGACCTTTTCTTTTTTTCCAAATATGGCAATTTTGAATTGAAAATGCATTTATGTGATTCATGTAATTCCTGTGTGTGAAGAGACAAGAAACATTTTACGTTTTTGACACATTAGGCATACAAATAAAAGTGCACATCTGCATATTTTAATGCAAACTGCTACTAGATAATACAATTCTACTAGAATGACCTACACTTGGGTCATTTTCTGAGAGGCTAGCAATAGCGAGCTAGCTTTGAAAGCATAAGATCCCAAATGTATAAATTATAGAAATAAACTAAAACATACGTTGATAGGAAAGACATCCTATAGTATACTTTGGACAGAGGTATATGATTGGACGAACATTTTATGGTCTTACACCTTCCACAGATGATATAAATACATTAGTTAGTGATTGTTATCAGGATGTGAAGAGACTTTCAACCAGCAAAAATGTTTTTGGAGCAATTCACGTACTCTGCCATTAATATGAAAATCCATGCTGCCATGTTCTTGTTCTACTTCATTAAGTGGGTGAGGGAAGACTTTTGATTGTGAACCAGTCTGTGTTTTTAGTGAATCGTTTAAGTGAATGATTAAATGATTCACTCAAACGACAATTCGCTTGATGCCACCTACTGGTTAATAACCTGCATAAAGGGTCCATGAACAAATTTTTGGACAAAGAAATTCGAATGACCAGGATGAATCCAAATCCCTGCAATTCATGTGTGAGCGGGAGGGAAACCCATTTCATCAGTACTGTTTTTCTTACAGAGCAACAACTTTGTGTAGGTAGGCTAATTTATTGTTATGACTCATTACGGTTAGAATCTGAAAATTTCCACCAATAATTTTCTCTGTGGTGATTCAGGTATTTTTACCCAAATTTAATGAAAAACATTTTTTTCCCAATGTATTAGGTTGTCGTGGGGTTTGGGGTGCGATCTCGTGACAAGCATTTTGCTGCCAGGGTGGAGAAGACAAAAAATATTGGTTACCATGGAAATATTTTCTCATGCCATCATCACGCATGCACTCTGGAGAATTCTTACTCTAAGATTGTTGTTTATCAACATCTAAGAATGCTTCCTGAGTTCACAAATCTAAATTTACTAGGTTTTGTAAAACAATGTCAGTCAAAACCTTAAAATAGATCTGTAGTGGCCTGTTTTATATTACACTGACTCTACTCTCCTCTTCCTCGTGCTGCAGGTTACCGGACTGAAATACATGGTGTGGATCTCTAAGTACATATGCCAAGATTCCAAATTTAATAACAATTATAATAATACATTAAAAGGAGAAATATGTACCACTGGCTAAAATACTAAATACTATGCTGCCCTCCTATGGTGAAAATAAAAGGCACAAGTGAATCCAAAAAGACCTACACTTAAATTTCATAGAAGACTTTAGCCTATAAACCAATTAACATGTTTATTGATGAAAATTTGAAGTGAATATTAAAGTTCTTCTGGAGATCGTAAAGTGTGGTAGGAGAGGTTTCATTATTTTGGGATTCAGAGGCCGCCTGTATTTGTAACAGATTTATGGCAGCACTAGGTGGACCATCTAATGTACCGCAGGCAGAGGCCCATAATTAAGGACCCAGCATGCCATTCTGTGCCAGGTGTACCACCAGTCTGTCTATCATCACCAGAAAGGAGTGAGATTGCCTTTAGCTCACTCCTCCAGCCTGCTCATATAACAATGAATCATAATTTTCACCTGTATTTTAATAAACCTTGTTGGACAGAATTATTAAGGGTAAAATAATCTTTTAGTATAGTAAATATGTTGGGGGTTTTGGAGTGTGTCTTGTACTTTTAACCAGACAGTGGTTACCGAGCAGAGGTCTGGATATATAGTGCAAATCTGTTGCCTTTAAATCTTAAGCATCTCATAGGAATACAGGCAAGAAAGAGGTTTTATTTAATAATTCATGCACACATACTGAAGAAAGTGAGGAGAGGTGTTAAGAGACAGGCAATTAGTCTATACTGTAGCACTTTAATGAGCTGTGCCTATTCCAGGAGCTTTACTGCACAAGAGGTTAAAGAACACTGTTCTTCAAGATTATACTACTGCCTGTTTTATAGAAAATATAATACACCACAAAAGACAGGCGTACAATTACTATTCAAGCCTCGTTTCAGATTCTATACACTTTCCTTTGTGTCATTGTACAGCATTGTTGGATTTTACAGTGCCCAAGGAAACTCTTCAAACATTATTACTGAAGAAACTAGAAGGCTTTTGTATAGATGAATATGTTTTTTTTTTTTTTACCCCTGCCCCCTCATTTCCCTCTAACTCTGTTGCCATTTCCTTACAAGGCAATTGTCTTGTCTGGAAAGTTTATTTTTACATTCTTTTCATAGGATTAAAGTAATTCCTTTCAGCTGTTGACCTATATCAGTGACTCAGAGGTTTAAAAATAGTCATGGAGGAATGTGATTCTGAAAGCAGCAAGAAAACGTGAAATTTTATTCATATGGGAAAAAAATATCTGAGGGGCCAGACAATTCAAACTTTTTTATTTATTTATTTTTATTTTTAGGCCAGTGACACAGCATATATGTGACATTTTTACTACTGTACAGTAAATCATTACTATACTTTTTTTGGAAAAAAATGAAAATGGTTTCAAACATTTTATTACTGGGTTTAAATTACATTACTGCATTAGAAGTCTATTTTATACTTAATCTCTGCCATTTTAAAGATGTCTCCATCTTTTAACAGTGCTATAACATTGCAGCAGGGGTGTCTCCACAATGACCTTGCAGGTCCCAATCACAACTGCCAGGTAATTAACACCTGCAGATACTTTGCCAACTTGTTAATTCATAGCTGTACCACATGGTAGCAACTGATAAATCTCACAGAAGAGGTATCCTGATTAAAATAAAACTAAAATAACTCAAGACGTAAGAACAAAGGATCATAGCAGATACTGATTATTTTTTTTTTTTTTTCTTCCCTTAATATTGCCTTTAGTGAGTCAATGGTTGTAAAAATCATGATTTATATTTGTATTTCGTTTTGGGTGAATTTATGTGCTGCAATATTAAAAAAAAAAAAAATTAAAATTATGTGTACAAGCACATTTGCTTTGACCTTCTTGATACATATCAAAGCAAACTACAGAGACTGAAATGTGGATGTTTAGAATCTCTCAGAATCAGCTCAGAATCTCTATCACTCTGTAAAACAGTGTTGGGGAAAGGTACTTTTAAAATGAATGCATTACAATTTTGCATTACTGCTTAAAAAAGTAACTAATTATGTTACTTTTGCGTTACTTTCTCTCACTTGGGCCGGGCCTGCTTGTTAGTTTTTTGTTAGTGGCTTGTTAGTTAATGTTTTGGCAAATGTAAAGGTCCTTTCTCACCAGAAGTGAAATAAATAAGACTCATGCTGACATACATTTGCAAAATTCCCTAAGCACTTTCCCTTGGGGGAATCCCCACTGTCATTTTGAAGTGGGTTCAACTACGTCAAGTGGACGAGGGAATTTGTCTGGACAGACCCTCGACCCCTCGAATTTGACAGAGGGTGTTAGTCTACTTATATGTGTACTTCAGGCAGATCCAAAGACCACAATGCAACATGACTGTACGCAATACAGCTTCCGTTACAAAGCAGAGTCAGTACGTCATAAATAGAACGAGGCATCAGTTTACTGTTAGAGATTTGTCATTCGTGTCGTGCCACATCCAGTGTAGACAGAATCACGGTTTATAATAAGTTTTAGTCACGTTGAGTGGCTCGCATCTAGTGCAGACGAGGTGTTAGGGCATTCCATTTAAACACATTCCAAGAGTTCTGCCAGTAGTGGGCACTTGTAAGCAATGTTGTGAGTGATCGAGACGAAGGGAAGTTAGTGAAAGGAATAAAAAGTGCATAAATGTTACATAACCAAAGTCATTTTTGGTTATTCATGTGTTGAATTGGATGAAAGTAAACAGCAAACATTGTTTAATAAAGTGAGAATAAATACATAAAGTATATATGTGTTATTTAACGTTTAACTAATACAGGGTATGCATAATATTCTGAGTTTGCAATTCACTGTTTTTATTCTTTTTGAGGAATACTGATTTTTGTGCAAGTGAGATGAGTAAATGCATGCTCACATTTAGTCTAGAACAACAATAACCATCACCACACAGCGCACAATTCTTCTCAACATGGAGACAGGAGAGATGTCAGTCAATAAATGAGAAAACAAAGTAAATTGCGTAAATTATGCTGCATTCACGACATGTTGTAATTACGTAAATAAAGCTCTGTATGCTATCGAAACGCTGTCATGATACTTTGATGTCATACACCAATCTGTCTGCACAGCGCCACTTCAGGTCAAACACACCTTACATCTGCAGTGGTCAGGTTGCAGAGGTTGTAGCTCTCAGAAAATTACGATGTTGTAATTGCCAGTTCTACAAGCACGACATGGCATGAACACACCTTTATCTGAAAAATTCTGATATTAATGATCCTGGACAATTCCAACACTTAACCGAATACTTGTAAAGTAGGGTATTTGAAAATGCATATTTAGAGGCCTACACTCTAGTTGCGTGAAACTCTATAAATGTCTTCTCAGTAAACTTGGTCGAAGCTTTATTATGTTCATCTCAGTACAGTCAAAAATCATTTGGAGTAGTTTATCAATGACTTACTGAATTAGTTCTGCAATGTGAACAATAGTAAACCTTACTGCCCGCTGAAATCCACTGTTGCATTTCTGCATCTAAACATGTTTTTAATCAATAAACTTATTGAGAATTGTGAAAAAATATTAAAGGTCAGCTACTTAGAGGACTGCTGTAGTAGACAGTAATGGTTTCAGTCCTTTTGTGTGACATTGGCATGCTAGGAGATTACAATTGTGAATACTATTCTGCTTCTGTTCTATGCTTTTTTTTTTAAACCAAATTTAGTGATCTATGATCACAGATAATATGAGTACTTTTAACATGACTGCCACAAGAGGGTGCTCTCAGGCTAGCACAAAAAGCACTAGCTCCACTACTAGCAAGTGAACTTTGTGAACTATTCTTCCATTCAGTGCTGGATGCCTATGGAGGAATCTGGACCAACAGAGACATGCTGCCCTGTGGGCCCATCAGTGAAAAAGTGCTTGCTGGTAGCCTTTGTGCTGGGGAAAAAAAAAAAAAACCCTTTGTTTCAACATACCCGTGTCCCTCTCTGGTCTGCATCAGCATTGTGGACTTTGGGTACATGCTGGACTCTCACTGGTAAAGCTCCTGAGTCATCAACATGGCCTGAACTATTGTATGGGGAGATTTACCAGGGGCTATTGACCAGCAGCTGCCCAAACAACTGACAGTTCATGCTCTCTGACAATGCAAACACATAAGCATTCATTCTTTTTAACATACAAATGGTTAAAAACATGTGTGGTATTTATATTCATGTGAACAGGTACTACTAGCAAAAACAAAATTCCTGACCACAGTGTCTGTAAAAGGCCTGAAGAGACAGTTTTAAGCCATTTATTTGAGCCTAATTCGTCATGCCGATTAATAAAGTTTAAATAAAGTGTTTAGGTACAACTGCATTTATCAGTTATATTTTAAGCGATCAGTAAATAAATGTATTTATTGTAAAATGTACAGTTTGTCATGGCAGTATTCAAAAACAAACATGTAAATTCAATCTTGTTTTCTATAAAGTACAAGAGGTCTAAATTTTTATATTTTAAAATTTAAGTTCAGAAATACCATTCAGAAACAATAAACCAACAGAGGGGAGTATTGAGTTATATCAACTGCAGGAACTGTTGAAAGCTGTGATGAACATTAATACCACAATTTTTCTAATTGACATTTGACACATATACATACACTACTGTTCAAAGATTTTTTGCGGGGTTTTTTTCCAGCAAGGAGGCATTAAATGTGATAAAAACAGTAGACTTTTACATTGTTATAAAAGATTCAAATAAATTCTATTTTGAACTTTTTATTCAAATAATCCTGAAAATAAATGTATTATATTTTCTACAAAAATATTATGTAACAACTATTTTCAACTTTGATAAGATTTTTTCTTGAGCAGCTAATCAGCATATTAGAATGATTTCTGAAGTATCATGTGACACTGAAGACTGGAGTAATGCTAAAAATTCAGCTTTATCATCACAGGAATAAATCACATTTTAAAGTTTATTAAATCAATTATTTTAAATAGTAATATTTTGCAATATTTATGTTTTTACTGTATTGTGTTGTATTTTTGATTAAATACAGCCTTGGTAAGCATAAGAGATTTCTTTAAAACAACAAAATAAAACAGGAGATAGGAGCTTTAGGTGTGTCCAATGTCATTTTTTATTAAATAGTTAAGGAACAATCAACTACACACTGAAAGACCTAAAACTCCTGAACACGGCGGATGGAGCCGACAGTAGGATGCATGGCATTCCAGTCAGTGAAACGGCGGTATTCGCCTCTCTCCAACAAGTACTGACGTCCCTTGTAGTTAGGATGCTCAAAGAAGACCCAGGCTCCATCCAAAACGTTACAGGACTGGACCTCAAGGTGATGGAAGCGGTCATAGAGAGAGGGCCAGTCCTCACTGCACTCCATAACCTGCCCCTGGAATTCAGGCCGCTCATACAGACGGATACGGAAAGTGCCAGCGTGCTAAAACAGAGAGAGTAGTTTCCCAAATGCCATTACAAATTCATTTATTTCATGTAGGCTGTTTATGAAGAACAAAGAAAGCAGCACCATCTATAGGGTGTGGTTTATAAGGTAAAAAGGTCTGTTCCCCCCTCACAGAATTACATAAAATAAATTCAGATCCATGTTGGTTGTTTAAATCTCCTTCAAGAACAAAACGAAGGTTCAGTGGGAAACGAGCACAATAATACTGTTCCTGGATGATTAGTATCGCACATGTATGTCCAGCAGGTGAATGCTTTTGCTGGAAAAGAGGAAAACAGACCTACATTGGGCAAAATAGCCTAGCTACGGTTCTCCAAACAGGGATGACTTACATTTCGCACCATGCGGCAAGACCTTATAGAGTCATTGTACCCCATCCAGCGCTGGTAATCAGGATACTCTCCCCTGGTTAGGATGTACTGGCAGCCCATGAAGTTTGGACGCTCATACAAAACCCAGGCCCCACTCTCGACTCTGACGGAGTTACAGCGGCTGAAGTGGGACGACAGCTCTGGGCAGTCCTTGCTGCACTCAAAGGAACGTCCCTGAAAGTTTCTGTCCTCATAAAAGACAATCTGTATGGGAGAAGATGTAGAAACAAAGTTGAGCCAAGAACAAGAGTGTAGAGCCAGTTTATGCAAGCAAAATATTTCTTACTTTTCCCATTCTGTCCATGTTTAGGGCTAATTTGATTGCTCCTTTTGCTGTATGCTGTGTATTAAAAGGGCAATGAGCGAGATTTATATGTTTCACATTGAGTTGCTCTGCCAGGCAAATCATTGTTATATGAATGGCTGCAGCATTTGCATCATCAACAGCTGATACTGCAATTGTTTCTAGATTGTTCCTGCAGATTAATGCAGTGGCCATTGTATGAAACCCTGACCTTTTGATTCTGCAATGGCTGAGTCCAGAAAATATTTATTGGGCCAATTAAATTGTTTTCCAGCTGCTGGTACTGGCAGAGATCGAGCAGCATTGGCATTTAGCCACATGCTCATTTTGTATGAGGCATAACACGTCCTTTAGTAGAACTGATGCATTTGTGTTTTTGCCCCACCGCAAAATGTTCTACAGTTGGACAGCAGGTTCATTTAGTTGTACAATAACACAGGAACTGCTAATAGGCTATACATAATACAGTGCCTTGAGAAAGCATTTGTACCCTTCATTTTTTCACACTTTGTTATGCTGCTATATATATATATTTATATATATATATATATTTTATATATATATATATATATATATATATATATATATATATATATATAAAACCTTATAATAATTACATTGCATAAGTATTCATACTCACACTTGAAATTTTGCTCAGGAGCATTGTAGATAAGTGGAGTTAACCTGTGGCAAATTCAATTGAATGGGTATGACTTGGAAAGGCACACACACCTCTCAATAAAAAGGTCTAACAGCTGAAAACACATTTCAGAGCAAAAACAAGCCATGAAGTCAAAGGAACTGCCTTTAGACAGGATTGGGGAAGAAAAAAAAATCTTTTGCATCGAAGGTTCACAGAAGCTTGCAGCCTCCATAATCCTTAATGGAACAACCAGGACTCTGCTCAGGTTGACAAGGAGGCCAGCTCTAGGAAATCAATGGAGAAGTGCCTTGGTTAGAGTCATGACAAAAAAGCTGATGGTCACGCTAGTCACATCATCATATGGAGATGGGAGAAACTTACAGAAGGACAAACATCATTGCAACACTTCACTTATCTGAGCTTTATGGCTGAGTGGCGAGACTCAAGCCTCTCTTAAGTGAAGACACTTTTAAGAGAAAAACAAGATTCTCTGGTCTGATGAACCTCAGTTCCAAGCATCATGCATGGTTTAAACTAGGCACTGCTCATCACTTGGACAATTCCATCCCAACAGTAAAGTGGTGGTCACAGCATCATGCTGTGGGGGTTTTTCAGCAGCAGGGACTGGCGGACTCAGGGTAGAATGAAAGCTCAACCCAGCTTTTTAACTTTAATAAAAACCTAGTCTTCATCACTCAGGACTTCAGACAAGGCAGAAGATTCACTTTCCAACAGGACAATGACCATAAGCACATAACTAAGACAATACAAGAGTGGCAGAGCCTGAACTTAAACCCAATCGAACATCTCTAGAGAAACCTGAAAATGACTTGAGAGGATCTGAGGAGAAGAATGGCAGAAAAAAAATCGCCGAATGCAGATGTGCAAAGCTTGTCACGTAATACCCAAAAGACTTGAGGCTGTAAATGTGATTCAACTGTATATCGAGTTAAGGGGTTGTTTCACCCAAAAATGAAATTTCTGTCATTAATTACACACCTTCATGTCGTTCCACACCCGTAAGGCCTTTGTTCATCTTCGGAACACAAATTAAGATATTTTTGAGATCCGAAAGGTAGCTGATCCCTCAGAGGAAGCAACATAATTACCCCATTCAAAGTCCAGAAAAGTAGTAAAAACATTGTTAACATTGTCCACATGACTATAGTGGTTAAACCTTAATGTTTTGAAGTGACAAGAATACCTTTTGTACAAAATAGGTAAAATAACAACTTTATTCAACAATTTCTTCTCTTTCCTGTCAGTACTCTACATTGTTTACATTGCATAGACAGTGCAGCGTGTCCGGGTTCTACGTCAAAATGCGATTCTGTACACGTGAGCAGTGTGACGAATGCTTTTGATGCTTACGCAGGAGCCGGCCAATAATGAACAGGTGTTCTGACAAAGAACCAGGAAGTGCTGCACTGTCTATACAACATAGAAGACTGACAGATGTTGAATAACACTGTAGTGTTTCCCACTGAACGTTTGTTTTGTTCTTGAAGGAGATTTAAACAAAAACCCCATTATGGATCTGAATTTATTTTATGTGATTCTGTGGAAGAAAAAATAACACGTGGCTTCATGGCAGTTTGATTGCCTCAGGTGTTGTGTTGTGCTGAATAAGAGAGTCTCATATATATAGTTTATGGCCAATAATACTGTTCCTGACTGATTACTGTCACAGATGTATGACCAGCATAGGTGAATAATTTTGCTGGAATAGAGGAAAACAGACCTGCATTGGGCAAAATAGCCTGGCTACGGTTCTCCAAACAGGGACAACTTACATTTTGCACTTATTACTCACTGTACCCCATCCAGCGCTGGTAATCAAGATACTCAACCCTGTTAGGATGTATTGACAGCCTATGAAGTGTAGACGCTCATACAGGCCCCACTCTCAACTCAGACAGTCTGAGCAGTCCATGCTGAAAGTCCTCATAAAAGACATCTGTATAGGAGAAGATGTAAAAACATAATTAAGCGAAGGACAAGCTGCCATGAAGCCAGGTGTTACCATCAAGATGGCAACGGATTAAACAAAAGTGTTTTCTGCTTTCAGAAGAGGAATAAAAGTGTTTTCATAACAGCCTAAATAATGTGATGAAGGCTTCAAACTTTTCATGAATCATAATCGGTTTCACCTTTTTTTAAAGCACTGAACAAGCATGTGTAAACAGAATATTTTTACAAGGTTGCTGCCATTTACTGTGCACTAGGTAAAAAAGGCATTTGGAAAAGGATACCACTGCATCAAGTACAAATAGCAACAAATACAGTATCTTTATACATAAACACAGCAGTGACAGATACTGTGTAAATGGATGCCAGGAATATGCTATTATAAGGTAAGATATCTGCACAATGGTGGATGGAATTACTGAAAATAGCCTTTTGCACTCTGTAAATAGATACTTATGTTATCTTAAAAGAAAATATATAATAATTTCTTTTGTTTCATGTTCATAAGATTTGTTGGAAAAAATTACAAAACACATTTTTATTGCAGTAAAATATGGAAAACATCATTTCTGCTCAAGAGCTGCACACATACACACTGGCTTATAAGAATGCTTTTTAATACAATTTTAGCATCAGCACAAAACAATTTTATATCTGTCAACTGGCAACCAGTCAAGAAGAAACACAACTCACAAAAATGAATGCCTCTTCAAAAAATTTATTTTTCAAAACCTTTTCAGTATCAATGATTACAGGTTTTCATTTCAACAGTCTGTGGTGATCTGGCGAATAGAGCCCACAGTGGGAAGTATGGCCCCCCATTCAGTGTGGCGTCTGTACTCTCCCTTCTCAAGGAGGTACTGACGACCACGATAGTTTGCATGCTCGAAGAACACACAGGGACCTTCGTGAACCTTGCACGAATGGACCTCTCTGCAGAGGAAACGTTCCTGAATGGACGGGATGCTTTCTGTAACTTCCCACATTTTGCCATCAAAATTGGGCCTTTCAAAGAGTTTCACCTTGAGATGTCCAGTAACCTGCAGGAAATACAAATCATGTTTCTATTTATACACCCAACCACACTGTTAACTTACTGAGAGCAGTTCAAAGTGATCATATGTGGTGCCATTGGACTTACATGCCTCACTAAACGACAAGATCGGACACAGTCATTGAAGCCAATCCAGTGGTGATAATCTGGATATTCCCCGGGGGCCAGTATATACTGATACCCCATGTAGTTTGGCCGCTCATATAGAACCCAAAATCCCCCATTCACCCTTGCAGAATTACAGCGGCTAAAAAAAGAATGAAGGTCACTTATGTCCCCCTTACATGCATAGGATCTTCCCTGGAAGTTCCTGTCTTCGTATAACACAATCTGTCAGACAAAACACAGCACTGAGAGTTTACATTGTGCAAACATCATGAAAGACTGAGGGGTATGGACAATCAGGAAGAAAGAGGCACTTACGCTCTCAGTCGTCATTGTCAGATGTGAAATGTTGGGATAGTAAACCGTGCTGTAGTCTCTTTATACAAGTCCTGAACAAAGGCACAGGTTCTAAAAAAAATGTAATCAGCAATTTAAAAAAAATTTATCCAAGCTCAATGTATTGTTCTAAAGCACTGAATCAGATTTGTTTAACAATAAAATTGTGAGTACGAAGCATCCCAACCTCAGCCAATGAATCTCATCCTCAGGCTTGAACAACATGCACATTGTTAGTCAGCATGCACTTTGTCAGCTCAGGCTGATTATTTATGTTATTACAGAAATATCTTTCTGCATTCAAATATTTGCCAACACTGTTGCCTCACATTTTCAGTTACAGCAAAGTCACTGTTTATGATTGGGATCCATGATGTTCAGTAGAGAAGACACAAGGGCCAAGCACCGAAAGTGTGGAAGTGTCTACTTTGTCTAATTTACTTGAGCACTGTTTTTACAGTGCTGTGTTATGTGCAAGACTCAAGCTCAAAATAAATAAATAAATATATATATATATGGAAAACGAGTGCAGTGGAATGCAAAAACAGGTTCTGTATAATAAAATTATGCAATTTTTCACAGTTCTTGGGTATTGTCTAAAAACTAGATTCTCTGGTGATGCCGGCAGTTCAGGGAGCCAGCGTGGTGCACGTAGTTCAGTATCCATTGCGGTGCAGGTAGGTCGGGGGACCATGGTGGTGCAGGTAGCTCAGGGGGCTATTGTGGATCGGCCTCTGTAGCCTTGAACCAGGGGCTTTGCTTGGCCACTCTGTCCAAGGATATATAAGCACCATACCGACAAGCTCTGAGTACTTTTGCTGCGGCCGCACTGAAGCACGCTCTGCAACAGACTTCTACCCAACAGTCATAGCGCCGTTTAGTCATGAAATTGTGGACTTAGAGGAAGATTAGGGTTTAATTTTGGACAGGGCTTAGGGTTTAATTTGGGACAGGGCCGGAAAGTGTCATTGGCATAATTTCATGATGCTTTAGATTCCTTTAGTTATTTAGAATGCAATAATACCCATGATTCCAATGTTAGCCAACATCGTATATTTGGCCATTTTGAATTTAGTCAATAACATATATTATTAAAACCTGTTTATCACATTTACAATGTTTTGGCCTATTGACATGAAACATTTTTTTATTCAATACCATAATGCCATGACAATATTCTATCAATTTGGTAACAACACCACGTATTAGTCAAATGAATTTGTACAATAGGTAATTATCCTTGACATTTAAACCACTTTGTAAGTCTTTGAGTGTTGCCATTTAAACCCATTCATTGCTGGCACTCTCTTGAACTTTACTAATACCCGATTTGATTTGGGGTCAAAGCTATGCTTCAAACACACCTGAAAACTTTTCTTCACATTTGCTCTTGCATAATGTCCAATTAACCATAAAATAAACTGGAAGTTTCAAATTATGTTATTGCAAATCACATCCTGCAGGATTGGAAAAGGGAGACTTAAAAAGGATACATAAGGCACATTGGTATAAAAACTGATATATTAGAGACTTGGCAGATATTGAATATAAATTCAGATTTCACTTTCATGCACATTTACATAAAGTTTATTTTGGCGACCTCTCATGGAAGAATTGTTAAAATTGCTATAGTTAATCTGAAATCATGTAACATACTGTAACTGCTCCTCTCCTGCAAAATTACATAATGTATACATTTCATAATTTCTTTATTAAAATATTTAGCATTTCTGGTGGCAATTTAAATATTGTCCACAAATTTAATTATCAGCATGATATGAAACAATTCTGAAAGAAAAACTATTGACAACAGATAAGAGCAATAAATAAATAATTTTCATTATGACTGCCAACACATTTAAACAACTGTATTATAAGCTTTATGGCAAACACATTTCTTGATTAAATCTTGGTAATTTGGTCTAAGACTGAATTTTAAGATCAATGTATTAATGCGAGAGCATCTAGAGTCTTGTGTTTTAACCATACATGGTAACAAAATCAATTATGTTTCAGTACATTACATAATAATGTAATGAAATGCAAATCTGAAAATTATTAACTAACTTTGGTATTTTTTAAGTACTTGGAAAATGTTTGGTACTTTAAGGAATTCATCAGACTTGGTAACACTTGCCTGACCTAATTTCTCTTGCTCTTTCACGCTAGTTTGCTGTCTCTGTCTCGCTCTCTCTTTCTGTTTGTCTTTCATTCCGTTTGTTTCATGTAGGCTGTGATTGCACAATTTAAATTAACAAAAATCACAGACCTGCTTGATCATCAGGTTCCAGGGTATTTGAATGACAAAAACCATTATCAGCCTATAAAGTATAAAAGGCTGCAGTCAGACAGACAGCAAGTGGACAGAATCCCACGAAGAACAGCAAACATGGGCAAGGTATGTATTGGGTATAGCTGTCAAAAAACAGCCAGAACCTCTATAACATGGTAAACTTCAAAGATTATTTTTAAGTGGAAATTGTCCAGTTCATAAATATGTTTTAGGTCATTTTATTGAATGTTTGCTGGTGTATAAAGTCCAGTTACTCCACCTCTTAAAGGTTGCAGAGAGTCCATCAACTTTAGATACATTTAAATATTCATTACAACATTTAAATGTTCATTATTTCTTGGTAGATTATCTTCTACGAGGACAGGAACTTCCAGGGTCGCTCTTATGAGTGCAGCAGCGACTGCTCTGACATGTCTACCTACCTCAGCCGCTGCAACTCCTGCAGAGTGGAGAGCGGCTGCTTTGTGGTCTATGACCGTCCTAACTTCATGGGAAACCAGTTCTTTATGAGGAGGGGCGAGTACGCTGATTACATGCGCATGGGGATGAGTGATGGCATCAGGTCCTGTCGTATGGTTCCTCAGGTAACAAAAAATAAAATAAAACAATGATAATATTCATACCTGCTGAAAAATCCAGCATGAATTCTATGTTGATCCAGTTTGGTTAGAGTTGGTTTACTCATAGTCATGCTGTTCTCAAGCAAAATTGTGTTGGTGTCCATCAGCACTTCCACTTCCCAGCATCCAGCAAACCAGTGCGAGCTCACATGACTATAAGGCTAGCTAATTTGCTGCGTGCTCACGCTACACAACAAGGTTTCTTGTCATCTGTTGTTGTGTTGTCTTAGTAGCACGCATACTACACAACACAACGCTGACGAGGCTAACAAACTATAAGACATTTGTTCACAAGGCAGTACCGACCAACGGCGTAAAAACGTTTTCTCACATAAATTCATGCGAGAAATTCACTCAAGAATTTTCCGTTTATACCATCTGCATTGTGATTGGCTGGATTAGTTGCAACTTATTACATCGCACACACACTCCAATATCATGTGGCAATATTGCAGTGACCTGCTCATACTTAACGAGTATCAGCGACCACAACAGGGCAACGATTTTGCCAAGATCTGGAGGTTTTGTCACAGACCTTAGAAATCTGTTTGCGAAAGTCATGTAGTTTGAGCTTGCCTAAATCCAGCATTCCAGCTAGTCCCAAACTGCTGGTGACCAGCAATGCTGGATTATTTCAGCATGGATTATGTTACAGAATTCAATGAATTTTAATCAGATTGTGCTGAATCAGACTGGATTAATACATTTCTTTTCAACTTACAGTACAGGGGACCCTACAGAATGAGGATCTATGAGAGGGAGAACTTTGGAGGTCAGATGTATGAGCTGACAGATGACTGCGATTCCTTCATGGACCGTTACCGCATGTCCGACTGCCAGTCCTGTCATGTGATGGAAGGCCACTGGCTCATGTATGAGCAGCCCCACTTCAGAGGCAGAATGATATACTTTAGGCCCGGAGAGTACAGGAGCTTCAGGGATATGGGATACAGCAATGTCAGATTCAGCTCTGTTAGAAGAATCATGGACTTGTGTTAATTTCACAGTCTAAAAACATAAATCATTATAGTATAAACAATAAAATTCTCATCATGCATTTATGTTGTTGTCTGTTGTTTTTGCTTATTTTCACCACTTAACTTTTTTACCAGTAGTGTCATTATACAACCATTATATGAACATATATACCACCAATATCATAAACATTTAAACTTCTTTTTTTAAGCAGATCATTTTCTGTTGTGAATCAATCATTACATATAAAAACAAAATGATAAAGATTTATACATTATACACAATAACTCTAGATAGATAGACAGCTGAATGTTATTCTGATCGTGTTCTACTACCAAAATGGTCATGAGTGTCAGAGTCATACACTTGTTGACACATATTCGACATAACAGTTGTGTTATGAGTTTTGGATTGAGGTCTTTTCCTGATTCAGTTCCCTCTCCCCACTCGTTCTACAGCCCAGTCCAATAAAGGTAAAAAGCATCACTAGACCAGTAATGATCACAATCTTGCTAACATTTATAATTTATTTACTGGTGGAAACTTTGCATGTGTATGTAACAAGCAAAGTTTTTATCATAATGTACTTTAAATAACATTAAAAAACAACGATATCAGTTCTGCTGTTGTTCATAAAAAGCAGTAGTTTTGTACAATGAGGATGTTGTCATGTCGCCGGAAATAGTCAGTGTCCTTATTGTCCTTACCAGTGCCTGAATTTGTGTACACGATATACTGATTCATGACCAACAGTAGGAAGCTGGTTGAGATGCACACCCTGTCTGGTCTTTATGTTGATGCAATTATGTTTACTTGTGAAGGACTTACCCATTTCTTAAAGCTTAATTGATCCTGTGATTTTTTTTTTCTGTCTCCAATTCCAAGGAAGATACATGATTTTGTTTTGCTGTGTTTTGCTCATTCATTTGATATTTAACCATGTACCCAAGTTCTTTTGTAACTTTCTGCAACAAAATTTTGTCCAGTGGAAAGAGAGAAGTTGAATAGACTATGTTAGCAATCCTTCCTTTCCTGTATACTCCCCTTGTTTAGTCACTAAACTCCCGCAACTGGGTTCAATCTCATCCTCTGCCACTGTGTGTTGTAACAATCAATCAAACAAAATTATTAAGATTAAATTATGCTTGAACTTAAGGATTTCTGTGGTCTCTGATTCATGATCGAGTTCTGTCTTTAGTTTAATTTCCCAATCTTAATAAAGTGTTTGAACAAACACAAACATAACTCTGCTAAGACAATCTGCTAAAATAACCCATTGTAACTTTTGAGTTTCCGGGTGTCTCCTAAAGACAAGACTCACCTGGCTTGACAATGTCATTTTGACTAATTCAGATTCAAATAAATAAATAAAAAGGAGTGGAAGGGAAACATTAAACGATTCTTTGGTAATTTATCTTTGACTGAGACACCAGTGGGTCAGCTACTGTACAACCAAGAAAAGCCACAGATGGCAAAGGTACTGGACCAAACAGTTCTGGTAACTACTTAGACTGGTTTAGAAAAAAATAGGATTGCTGAGTAAGAAGTACAAACAATGGTCTATAGATTTTTAGCAATCAAGTTGAGTATAAAAGCAACACAGTAAAACACTGGCACCATTGAAACAAATGCAAAATCATGGGAAAGGTAGGAGCTTTCTATGTTGAAGAAGACAAATGTTATTGAGTGTTTTGAATGGTATAAATACTAAGACCAGCAGTCAGATCCAAAATAAGACCTACATTTTTTTTTTTTTTACAATATCAGCTGTTGATGGATGAATACAAGGACATTGTATTTTCAAATGGATTTACAAGCAAAGTAAAGAACAAAGAATAACTTTCTATTGTAAGCATGCTTTTTGTTGCTATGCTTTCCAGATCATATTCTATGAGGACAGAAACTTCCATGGCCATAACCATGAGAGCACTGGTGACTGCCCTGACGTGACCTCATACCTGAGCCGCTGCAGCTCCTGTAGGGTGGAAAGCGGCTGCTTCATGGTCTATGTACACTCCAACTTTATGGGTCACCAAATTTTGGTGAGAAGAGGAGATTATCCTGATAACCAGCGGATCATGGGTATGAGCATGAGTGACTGCATCAGATCTTGCAGAATGATCCCTATGGTAAATCTAGACAGTGATTTTTTTTAAGTAAATTAGTGTTAATAATTGACTTACTAAATACTAATTTTGTCTTTCCAGCATAAAGGAACATTCAGAATGAGAATCTTTGAAAGGGAGAACTTTGTCGGACAAAAGTATGAGCTGATGGATGACTGCGAGTCAATCCAGGAACGCTTTCACATGTCTGACTGCCAGTCCTGCAATGTCACACACGGTCACTGGCTGCTGTATGAACGGCCCAATTTTGAAGGCAGAATGATATACATCAGGCCAGGGGAGTACAACAGCTTTAATAACATGGGTCTAGGCACAGTGAAAATTGGTTCCATCAGACGCATCATGGAGTCCTGTTAAAGGGAATTACACTTTCTTCAGGTGATGAAAGACAACAAATGATTTCCATATAGTTTCCCAACAAGAAATGCTGCGACACTAATGTGCCTAGGATTTATAATGTCAAACATCACATTTTATATGCAGCTTCTTTTGTTGGTGGAAGTTGCACTTTCAAATGTTTATTTACATGCATCTAAATCATTAAAGTATCATCTCATTTTGTTAATTATATAATATGTGATGCTAAGGTTCATTGCTTTTGCGAAAATTTACATTTCCCTACATTTACACACTGTACCAAGACTCAACAAATGCCAATGACTCATATAAATTATATAGATGAATAGCTCAAAAGATTGTTTTTTCTTAAAAGATGATAAAGAGACCAAATCTGTCTAACGTAAAAAGTCTTAAAATAAGCATAAATAAAATACATTCTCTGCTCTCAATAATGAAACTGACTGATATGTACAGTACATGGCCACATACACACTGCAGCCAAATTCGGTTATCAATTCACCTTTTAGTGCCTAATCCTGTTATGTATACACAGTTTAATAATTTACAGAAGTGACAACTGCATTCCACAATCAAATTAACTCCCAAAAAAAGCAGGTAGTGACAATTGCATTTCCAAAAATCTACGCAGTATTTAATGTGCATCAGGGACATATAGATCTCTCTTCTATATGCACGGTGCAAGAAGTCACATGGAAAGAGGAATGAGCGTTTACTTACTCGTGGCGCTAGATCTTGCCAGAAAAAAAAAAAAAGAAAAAGAAAAGATTTAGAAAAAAAATTGGTAAAAATAACATTCATAATAAATATCTTTTAAGTGCACAGACATTTTGAGGGTCAGTGGCATGAAAAGTGCACACAGAGCCCCACCAGCCTAACAAATTCCAAACATATGGTCCCTAACTTGAAGAAATCACAACACATTATGACCGATACTGACACACACACACTTGTATATGTGGTTTACAGGGACTCTCCATAGACTTAATGGTTTTTATACTGTACAAACTGTGTAGTCTATCCCCCTACACTAACCCCTACCCCCCAACATACAGGAAACTGCATTTTTTTGAATTTCAAAAAATAACGTTTAGTGTGTTTTTTTTAAGCCATTTGGTTTACGATGACACAGGAAGTGTCCTCATAAACCATGTTTACGTTGTAATACCCCCCACCCCCAGACCGTACACACACAGTAGTTGTCTAGAAATGTTTGCTGCTTGAGGGAGTTAGAGTAATTGAAAGAAAAATGACTAACTCATCCCAACTAATAAACTCAGCAAAAAGAAGAAAAAAAGAAAGAAATCAACATCTCACAAAAGGAACTGGAAAATCTAGTCAATGAGGATGAGATGCACTTTATAAAGCAGTTAATTCTGATAATGACCTTACCTTTGTTCAGTGATTTATTATTCAATTTCTGATCATCAAATATTTGTGAAATTTGTTCAGTTTTTGTCTCAGTTGTTGAATAATTTTATGTTCATACAAAAATGTCATGTTAAGAAATTAGGTGGAAATAAATGCAGTTAAGAAATGATGTGTGAATGCAATAAATTACATTTAGTTATATAGTATATAGATTTATTTCACAGCTCTCTAAAATGCTTAATTCTGATTGGTCAGTTGCAACCTTCCGAGGTCAGTTATTCCACGATAATGACAATAGCAAAACTGTATAATGGCAGCTCTTTCATGTCTCTCATATTACACTGCTCTCGCTCTTTTCATTCAAATGCAGCTGGTGCTATCTAAAGCCTTAGTTATTGACTATTCACTGCTAAATTAAATTACGGGAGGACTTCAGTATTAATAGTAGGCCTTTGGCAATATTACTGAAGTCTTAGTACAGTTTACACTGTAATGGATTATAATAAACATGCTTCATAAATGTCTGTATTGCAAAAGACAATGTTGATAAATGGGTTTATAGTGCATTTTTGTGTCTCAGATATGCCCAACTTAGTTATTGGAATCAATACAATCCAATATCGGCCGACCTCTATTATATCTATTGCTTGAAATGTTACAAACAGCAGCTATCCTAATTATATTCCATTAGCTTTTCTGTTTCTACCTCGGGATGCCCATAATAGATAATAATAACTAGAATATAACAAGAGATGATCACTTGTATTAATTACTTGTATTAATGAGCTCATTGTTTCAGCCTATAATGTATACGTGTTGTTAGCTAACTGCAAGATTATTACTTAGAACTGTACATTTCTGTCATATGGACATGATTTTGACACAAACACCTTTGATAACAGATTACTCAAAATTGAAATGTAGAAACATGAATTTTCTGTAAAGCTGCTTTAAAACGATATGTACTGTGAAAAGCGTTATACAAATAAATGTGATTAGAATTTAATTAAAATAAACACCAATATAGTTTTTGATATTTCTTCCTTGCTAACACACCAATATCACAGAAGACTATTTAACCATGAAAGGCAAAACAGAGATTTACAATAATGTATAAAAAATGTGCAGCGCTGGTGTCTCCCTTAGTTTGCCTGTCCACTATTACAGACACAACAGACTCAATAATCAGCAGAAAAGGAGCAAAACACTACCAACAAGTTTCTGCATTTCGAACATAGACTGGAATGTAAAATCAATGTCAACACAACACAAGGAAAACTCATAAACTAGGTTGATTAGCTGCCATGTGAGCGTGACTGGGGTGCAAGCAAGAAATAGGAACCCTGGAGCGAATATTGATCAGCAGTAACTTGTTTACAGAATGCTTTTAGTGTGGATTCATTGAAATCAACTCCCCACCACTTCACTCAGATACAGTATTCTGTATACTAGGGGCACCTCAGCCTATGAGGGCCACTCCCTGTGTACATCCCTGCTTGGATCTAAAAAAACATGCGACACAACATTTATAATTATTGGCTAAGTATTCTTAATTGTTTGTTCATTTGTTGTAAACTTTTAATTCATACTGTTTAAAGTTGTTGCATTTAAACTGCTTTTTCCTCTTTCTCATGCTGCATATACCAATAAAATAATTAACTAAGACAAAAGGTAACAATTGATTATTAGTAAGGTTTATTTATATATTATTTTAGATATACAGGTGCATCACAATAAATTAAAATGTTGTGGAAAAGTTCATTTATTACAGTAATTCAACTCAAAATGTGAAACTTGTGTACTAAATAAATTCAATGCACACAGACTGAAGTAGTTTAAGTCTTTGGTTCTTTTAACTGTGATGATTTTTGCTCACATTTAAGAAAAACCCACCAATTCACTCAATCTCAACAAATTAGAATATTTCATAAGACCAATGAAAAAAACATTTAGTGAATTGTTGGCTTCTGGAAAGTATGTTCATTTACTGTAGCATTGGAGGTGATCAGTTTGTGGCACTGCTGAGGTGGTGTGGAAGCCCAGGTTTCTTTGACAGTGGCCTTCAGCTCATCTGCATTCATTGGTCTCTTCTTTCTCATTGTCCTCTTGACAATACCCCAAAGATTCTCTATGGGGTTCAGGGCTGGTGAGTTTGCTGGCCAGTCTTGGTGCTTTTGGCAGTGTGGGCAGGTGCCAAATTCTGCTGGAAAATGAAATCAACACGTACAAAAAGCTGGTCAGCAGAAGGAAGCATTAAGTGCTCCAAAATTTCTTGGTAATTTCTTGTTCTTTTCAAACACAATGGACCAACACCAGCAGATGACATTGCCCCTCAAATCATCACAGACTGTGGAAATTTAACTCTGGACTTCAAGCAACTTGGGCTATGAGCTTCTCCACCCTTCCTCCAGACTCTAGGACCCTGGAGGACTTTGGACTATTGGGCAACAGTCCAGTTCTTCTTCTCCTTAGCCCAGGTAAGACGCCTCTGACGTTGTCTGTGGTTCAGGAGTGGTTAAACAAGAGGAATACGACAACTGTAGCCAAATTCCTTGACACGTCTGTGTGTGGTGGCTCTTGATGCCTTTGCAGGTGTTTTGAGTTGATTAGCTGATTGGCATGTCACTATTGGTGGCTTTTTGTTAAATGTGAGCCAAAATCATCACAATTAAAAGAACCAAAGACTTAAACTACTTCAGTCTATGTGCATTGAATTTATTTAACACAAGTCAAAAGTCAAAGTTTCACAATTTGAGTTTAATTACTGAAATAAATGAACTTTTTAACGACATTCTAATTCATTGAGATGCACCTGTAGAATTAGTATTAGTATTAATGGGTAAAGTGCTTATGAAAAGATGAGTCTTCAGACTTTTCTCGAAAATTGCTAAAGACTCAGCAGCTTGTGTTACAATAATAGTCCACAACTCCAAGGTTCCTGGCTATCCTGGATGGAGATGTGGGTGATGAACCTAGCTGAATGGAGAAGTTGTGAAGTGTTGGGTTGGCTGAGACCACGAGCAGTTATGTCTTCGTAAGGTTTAGTTGAAGGTGGTGGTTCTTCATATAGCAAGAAATATCTGTCAGGCAGGCTGATGGATGAATGCACGTTCATATTAATTTGTGAGAAATTAAGAAAATTAAGCACAAAATCTTCAAGAAGTGTTCCACAGCAGGACATAGCATACGGATACTTAACCTTTATGCTAAAGGTACACAGTAAAAACCCCAGAGTTAAATCAACTCTGCTCAGATAACATTTGGTCCCTCTCTAAATAGTGTGAAAGTCACACTGAACTAGTGTTAAAGTAACACTCTTCAGAGATTGAATGTCTTTTATCGTCAGTTGATTTCATCTAAGACTGTGGCTGAAGTCAGTTGTTTTTCTTGTGTTTCTCTTTTCTTCAGAGATTCTGCTTGTTCACAGCAGGCGTTCATCATTAATGTTCAATCATCGCTTAATTAATTGCTTAATTATCTCATTAACTTTAACTCTGCTTCAGTGTTACTTTAACACTACTTAGAGAGGGACCAAATGTTATCTGAGCAGAGTTGATTTAACTCTGGGGTTTTTACTGTGTATTTAAAGTCTACGTGACCTATAAAATTGCTACCAACTTTGCTTCAGTGTTCTGACATATTACCAAGTAGAAATGAAAATTTAATAAGGGATGGGGTTTTACTTTACCTCCACTCCATCTCTTGCTCGTAGCAAACTGACGGTTGGAGGGGAGTGGTTAATGACATTCTTCTCAAGCCATCAAACTGACATCATCAGAGAGGGAACGCCATTCCAAAGATGCAAAATTTAAGATTTTGATTAAAGACTACCACAACAAACTTTTTTTTTCCTGTGAATCAACTTGCATTGGTTAATATATATATATATATATATATATATATATATATACTATATTATAATGTGACAATTGGTCATTATTAGAAATATAACAGAAAGTTATACAACTAATATAACTAATAGTTTATCTTCTACTGGAACCCCACATAGCACAGAGTTTAGTGCAGTGGATCTCAATCTTTCTGACTTCAAGGATTAGTTTCAAAATTAAGCCCCCTCGGAAGATTGTTAAGGCCCCCTGATTGAGAACCACTGTTTTAGCAGAAATGTAAGCAGTCAGAGGGCATAGAGTGCAAACTCAAAATGGAAAAATCCAGTGCGGTGAAATTATATATATATATATATATATATATATATATATATATATATATATATATATATATAAGCTCAAATTCATAACATATATCTTGATTTACTACTGTACAACTATTTTACTATTAACTGTTAAGTAACATTCACATGTACAGTAGTTTTTTTCTATTCATTGCACAATGTAAAAAGGCAAAATTGCACACTGACAGCTGTACCACTCATGCTGACAAATATCTCTGTGGATCTCACTTTGCATGGTGGGCCTCTATGTATTTTTGCTGGGTCAGGAGCTCGCCCACAATGCAGGGCACATATTCTTTGGTATAAAAGTGAGCACTTCAAACAGACTGTGTCAGTGTAGCTGGAACAACTACTCAGTCCCGAGGAGCAACTAGCACAACTGTAACCATGGGCAGAGTAAGTTATGCAATCTAAAGTTACAACAACTGAAAAAAAAAAAACCACAAATTGTAACTATGTAAATAATATAAGATACATTATCTAATCAATACAGTTATCTAATCAAATTACATAGGAGGCATACATGCAACATTTTTTATATATTTAAAACAGATTAAAATACTAAAAGATAAACTTTGTGTTTTTAGGTCGTCTTCTACGAGGACAGGAACTTCCAGGGTCGCTCTTATGAGTGCACTGGAGACTGTGCTGACATGTCCCCCTTCATGAGCCGCTGTCACTCTTGCAGAGTGGAGAGCGGGTGCTTCATGATGTACGATCGTCCCAACTACATGGGAAATCAGTATTTTTTCAGGAGGGGCGAGTACGCTGATTACATGTCTATGTTTGGAATGAATGAATGCATCAGGTCCTGCCATATGATCCCCATGGTAAGCTCAATGAACATCTGGATATATTTGCTAGATGTTTTCATAACTTTAATAGTCTAGGAGAGACACATTTGCATTTGCATTATTTACATTTGATTTCAAATGTTCTGCCAGTAAAACTTAAATATAACTGACTTCTCTTCCACTACAGCACAGAGGATCCTACAGAATGAGGATCTACGAGAGGGAGAACTTCATGGGTCAGATGTACGAGCTGATGGATGACTGTGACAACATCATGGACCGTTACCGCATGTCTCACTGCAACTCCTGTCATGTGATGGACGGCCACTGGCTCATGTATGAGCAGCCCCACTACAAAGGCAGGATGTCGTACTTCAGGCCTGGAGAGTACAGGAGCTTCAGCAATATGGGTAGCATGAGATTCATGAGCATGAGGCGTATCATGGATTCCTGTTACTAGGGTTTCAATAAAACTTGTCTAAATTGAATCTTGACTGACTGAATACTTTAACTATTCAATGAATTACTTGTTTGTTTGTTTTTTGTTTTTTACTGAGGTAGCCCACATGGGGCACAGGATCATTCAAGGATGACAGGAAGCATAAACTTTCCTGACCTGACAACTATAATGAATTAGTACATTAGTAAATATAAAATATTATAAATAAAATACTTCTTCATGAACAAGAAAACAAGAACACTTTATGATTGAACAACTATTATTTAACACTGAAACTTCAACATGCATGTAGAAGACTCCAAATAACATGCAGTTTTTAAATACTTTAAATACATTTTCTTAAAGAACATGGGAATTATTAATAATCTCTATGAATGCATTTGAATGCTCATTATCAATTTAATTTGTTTCACCACTTACCACAAATAAATTATTTTTTTAGAAAAATGCAGATACTACAAATATACATTTTCAATAAAATATTTACTCTGATAAAATTATGTATGGATATTTTAAATCATATAATAATATGCAGTATACAGCATTTATTTGAAACGGAAATCTTTACTGTCACTTTTGTTCAATTTAATGCACCCTTGCTGAATAAGAGTATTAATTTCTCTAATTTCAATTTTTCTAATTTAAAAAAAAAAAGAAAAAGAAAAAAACATTCTGAAGGATCATATGACACTGAACACTGGAGTAATGATGCTGAAAATTCAGCTTTGCCATCACAGAAATGAATTACAATACTTTTTTTTTTAAATATATACAAATAGTAATAATTTCACTATATTACTGTTTTTACTGTATTTTTGATCCAATAAATGCAGCCATGGTGAGCATAAGAGACTAACAGGGTTTGGAAAAGTCAAACCCCTTTTTGGATATGTCTGTACTAGCTTTGCACACCTAGATTGGGGAATATTTGGCCATTCTTCCTTGCAGAATTGCTCAAGTTCAGTCAAATTCCATTGGATTTAAGTCAGGGCTCTGACTTGGCCACTCAAGGACATTCACCTTCCTATCCTTAAGCCATTACGTTGTACTTTTGGCAGTATGTTTAAAATCATTGTCGTGTTAGAAGGTGAATGATCTGCCCATCTTCTGCTGTTAAGCAGAGGGACGCAGATAAGCATGTGAATGTACTTGGCAGAATGTACTATCCTTCAATCCTGACCAGTCGCCCAGTGCCACACTCAGTCTCATTTCGCTATGCAAAAACACACACTGAACGAGCTGTCAATTTTCCTTCTCGTTTCATTTTTCAGACATCATGAGAATAACATAACGCTCTGCATTTTCATCGTCTCTTGTTTTTCTCCTCAAATCCTCATGTCTTTCTCTGTTTGTTTTTACAGGTAAATACAATTTATTATCTGTCAAATTGACGGAAATTACTTTGAAATAGTATCACGCAATGCTGAAGTTAATGAACATTTGATTAAGGCAACTTATTTAACCTGTTAATGGGTGGGATATATAAGGCAGCAATTGATCATTTTGTATTTGTGGTAGAAGCAGGAAAAATGGGCAAAAGGGCTCATTGATGCTCGTGGGCAGCGTAGGCTGGCCCGTGTGGTCCAATCCAACAGACAAGTTACTGTGGGTCAAATTGCTCAAGAAGTTAATGCTGGTTCTGATAGAAAGGTGTCAGAATACACAGCGCATCCAGTGTGGGTGCCCATGCTGACCCCTGTCTACCACCGATAGTGCCAACAGTGGGCATGTGAGCATCAGAACTGGACCATGGAGAAGTGGAAGAAGGTGGCCTGGTCTGATGAATCACGTTTTCTTTAACACGGGTGCATGTGTGCCGCTTACCTGGGTAACACATGGCATGGATGCACTATGGGAAGAAGGCAAGCCGGTGAAGGCAGTGTGATGCTTTAGGCAATGTTCTGCTGGGAAACCTTGGGTCCTGCCATACATGTGGATCTTACTTTGACACGTATCACCTACCTAAGACCATGCAGACCATGTACACCCTTTCATAGAAACGGTAATCCCTGGTGGCTGAGGCCTCTTGCAGCAGGATAACATGTCCTGCCACAAAGCAAAAATGGTTCAGGAATGGTTTGAGAAGCACAACGTTGAGCTTGAGGTGTTGATTGGCCTCCAAATTCCCCAGATCTCAATTCAATCGAGCATCTGTGGGATTTGCCGGAAAAACAAGTCTGATCCATGGAGGCCCCACCTCGCAATTTACAGGACTTAAAGGATTTGCTTCTAACATCTTGATGCCAGATACCTCAGCACACCTTCAGGGGTCTAGTGGAGTCCATGCCTTGACGGGTCAAGGCTGTTTTGGCACCAAAAGCACTAGGCAGGTTGTCATAATGTTATGCCTGATCGGTTTATATTACTACAGTGATATTTAACCTGTCCGTTTTTGCTGTTGAAATAATCGTGCATTTTGGGTTATTCATGGTCTATTGAAAGTACCTTGATGCTTTTACACTTTTAAATCTCCTTTTAATACTCAATGGTTGAAGGGTGAGTAAAATAAAGTCATCTTATTGTACCTAGTTTAAAAACAATGTATTACTGAGTTCATAGAGCAAGTTTTTCACTGATTGTTTACAGCTTAACGGAAGTTATACCCATAATTCATGCAAAGTGTCAGGGTGCATAAGAATAAGGTGGATAGGTAATGACAAGAATAACAAAATCTAGTAAAGTGCCACGGAGGCACTTTATGTTCTACAAACCAGTGTGTTTATGACTACAAAATACCAGATACCTGTCTGCAATATCAAGCAGCATAACGGGCTGTTTTTGTACAGCTAAAATAACTGGAAGACTTCCACCTTCAAGGTAAACATTGGCATACTCACTCTTACTCTACATAGTAAGGTGGATACAGTCAAGTACCCACACAGTTCAGTTATTTACGGGAGTGATAACCGCATTCTATTACCAAACTCACAACCACATTTTTCGGGTAAGCCCTGCTGTGTGAACGGAACTGGACTAAACCACTAGCTATGTCATGTAAAACAGTATAAAAGAGCATATGGGTATCTGGCTGGACACTTTAAAGAGACACTAAATCAGTCCACTCCAACATCTTTACAGGACTTCAACACCCCACCACCTTCAGACCTGACTTTGAGTCTAGGCCAGGGATGGGCAACCTGGAGGGCCACTGTCCCGCAGAGTTTAGCTCCAGCTCTGATAAAAACTTTCTAGTAATCCTGAAGACTTGATTAGCTTGTTCAGGTGAGTTTGATTAGGGTTGGAGCTAAATTCTGCAGGACAGTGGCCCTTCAGGTCAAAAGTTGGCCATCCCTGATCTAGGTCCAATTACAACAGCCGAAATTGAGAAGGCCATTTCACTCACCAAAAAACAACAAGGCATCAGGAATGGATCAGATCCCAGCTTCTAAAACAGTGAGGAAGCGCAAAAATACAGAAGCTGACCACCTTGCTGAACGACAGCAGCCAAAGCGAATGTGTTCGACTGCAACCTCAAATCATACTTCTTTGACGGTTGCAGAACGAAATGGACCAGCAGCTATTTGAAGAGCAGGAGGCATTCCAACATTACGGAACATTGACCAGAGTGCTGAATTCAAGAAGCCAATAACTAACTTCATTGATTTCATTAAAATCTTTGATTCCATTCATAGGGAATTGCTATAAAAGTTCATTCTGTAGTTTGCAGAAGAGAGGGAAGATGAAGGAAGACATCAAAGATCTGAAAAACGTCAGTATTCCATGGGAAAATGTAGAAAATGTGGCCATGGATCAAGCACATTGTAGAACGGTTGTCACCAGATACGCCCGGCACAGGACCTGATGATGAAATAAGAAATAGGTACAGGCCATATTTGGCTTTGTTTCACTATATATTTGGCTATTAATACAGAATAGCTCAAGGGAAAAATAAGAGTTGGACCAAAATTCAGTTTTTACAACCTCTATTGTAATAATAACACATCCATTTTTTTTTTCTGGAGGCAGCTGACCTAATGGTTAGAGAGTCGGACGGTTCAAGTACTGGCAGGAAATGTAGATGGGGGGAGTAAATGAACAGCGATCTCTTCCACTCTCATTACCCACAACTGATGTACCCTTGAGCAAGGCACCTAACCCCCAATCTCTCCCTGGGCACTGCAGTAAAACGGCTGCCCACTGCTCTGGGTGTGTGTTCACGGTGTGCACATGGAAGGGTGAAATGCAGAGCACAATTTCCGAGTATGTGACATCATACTTGGCCACACATCTCTTCACTACTTCACTTCATATATATAACACAAACTTGCAGAACTTACTTATTTTTATGCAGTCAGTTTTTCAGTCCGCATTTTTATGCATTTGCATCACTCCGCTTAACTGTTCTGTGTTCCAAATCAGAGTACAAGGGGAGTGCAGAGTGGAAGAAGATAATAGTTTCTTGATTTTGCATCAAGGGTTTTATTTCACCAGTGAACTCTGCATACACACATATGTGTTAATGAGATTAAATTTTTACTACAAAAAAGATGTTAAAAACTTTGCACACAATCAGAAAAATTCTAGTAAATTATTCCCGCAGAGATAGAGTCAAAGGTATTCTGAAGAACAATTGACAGTCAAATTACAAAAGCATGTATGTTGGTCCTATGATGGCCTCTATGCCAACTTGCACAGTCAGGAATTGACTAACAATAGGGGCTGTACAGTCTTTGGTCTTGGTCTAGTATAAAGGTACGGGTGACAGCAGTGAGTCAACAGTCAGAATCAGCTTCTCCTTTGTGGAACTACTGAGGACCAGCCAGCTCAACCATGATGGGCAAGGTAAACTTCACTACAGCTAACTTTGCCACACAGTTTAAATCAAATTATTTAATTTGATATATTTCACTTTAAACCACTAAAATGTTAACACTGAATTTTCAGGTGACCTTCTACGAGGACAGGAACTTCCAGGGTCGCTCTTATGAGTGTATGGGCGACTGTGGTGACTTCTCCTCCTACCTGAGCCGCTGTCACTCTTGCAGAGTGGAGAGCGGATGCTGGATGATGTATGATCATCCCAACTACATGGGAAATGGATATTTCTTCAGGAAGGGCGAATATGCTGATTACATGTCTATGTTTGGAATGAACAACTGCATCAGGTCCTGCCGTATGATCCCCATGGTGAGCTCAATTAAAGCTTATGAATTTAGGTTTTTATTTTAGTTTATATTTAGTTTATTTATTTTTAAATTAAACTGACTTCTCTTCCACTACAGCACAGGGGCTCCTACAGGATGAGGATCTACGAGAGGGAGAACTTCATGGGTCAGATGTACGAGCTGATGGATGACTGTGACAACATCATGGACCGTTACCGCATGTCTCACTGCAACTCCTGTCATGTGATGGACGGCCACTGGCTCATGTATGAGCAGCCCCACTACAAAGGCAGGATGTCGTACTTCAGACCTGGAGAGTACAGGAGCTTCAGCAATATGGGTAGCATGAGATTCATGAGCATGAGGCGTATCATGGACTCTTGGTACTAGAGATCTAATGTTTCAATAAAATAATTTGTCACTAAATATTGTGTATTGTGCTAATTGATTGTTAAAGACCCACAAAATTATTTTGGCAGCTGTGGTTTCCAAATAATTGTTAAAAAAATATGGCACAAATGTAAACATTTACAGAACAACCTGTACATTTTTACAGGATAAAACTGTAATTTACAAACTAGAAAATTTTAATTTAAACCAGCAAATACAACAATGCATGCTGCTATTTTGTACCTTTAACATACACTGAAAACCACGATAATTATGCAGAAGGTAACAGAGGAAGCCACATGAACAACCATGAGCAAGCTCATCAAAAGTCGCTTTTCCACAGGCAGAAGTATAGATAGAAGGTGCACAGAGTCATTCAAGCAAACAAAAAACACCATCATGATAACACGCATGACACAAGAAAAATGCAATACATTCATTAACATTCATTAAACGATGTAACATAAAACCAAGATGTACATAACTGATAACAAAAACTATTAAGAAACCTGATTCTTTAAACAAAATGTGAAGTGTCACATAGGGAATTCTGGGAATGTCAGTTTACAGTTTTTGATTGTAAGTTATACAATGATCTTTTTACTTCTAAAAACTACAATTAACAGCATTTTTAGTGTAAAATTACATGAAATGGCTGGTTAGTTATTTTACTCTTTATTTTTTCCCTGTATATAGTACAAGAACTTACTGTTAACCTATTAACAGTTGTTTTTCCCATTGCATTTTTAAAATATTTTACAGTTAAAATTACACTCATTTTTTTTTTATAGTGAGCCACAGTGGTCAACCAATACTGATTTTTTTTTTTGATAGTCAATGCCGATATCCGATGCCCGACATAAAGCTGATTTTAAAGATAAAAGTAACAACACAAGCAATCCATGAAATTAAATTTATATATATTTTACACAATATTTAATAAATTACAAATAAAGTTGATAGTGAAACATTTTAAAATGAATAATTTGAACATGATAAAAATATAAATGTGTAAAAAAAATATACTTTAGATGGCAACTGTCATTCTATTATAGTACTTTTCACAAATAAAGAAATTATTCAAAAATTAGGGCCATCAAAATTAACGAGTTACTGTGTGTAATTAATGTTTTCAATTTAACATGTTTATTAAATATTTAACGCAATTAAAGCAGCATCCATTATTTTTTCTGTCATCCTTTGGCTTTGCCACAGTATTTGATAAAGCTATCATTCATTCAAGTGCCATTAAAACATTCAAGCACAGAAAACACACACAAAAAGGCTGTGTGTGTGAGACGGCTCTCTGTGAACAAACACCCGAAACGCACAAGCAGAATATCACGGTCCCACTTTATATTACGTGTCTTCAACTACTATGTACTTACATTTAAATTAATCATTTGATTCAATGCACTTATTGTGTACATACATGTTTTTCCATTGTACTTATATTTAAAAAAAAAATACCTGCATGTAATTATATCTGTAATTAATTTCTGTATAATTACACCGTTGACCCATCCCTGACACCTCAACCCTATGGCAAGCCGTTTTGACTTTTATTCATTTTCAGGATATGAACTAGTTAAAATGTTAATTCTTGATATCAGGAATTAAATTTCCTCTAGTAACAATGGCAATTTTTGATATCAAGAATTACATTTCCACTAGGAACAACGTTAATTCTTGATATCAACAATTTAATTTCCACTAGTACAAACTATAATTCTTGATATCAAGAATTGTACTTTAGTAAAAACTATAATTCTTGATATCTGTAATTGAATTTTTACTAGTGAAATCTCGCCGTAAGCTGCCGTTCAAATTCAATTGTTGATATCAAGAATTAATTTCTTACTAGTTGAAATTCCAGTTTCACATATCAGGAATACAATTCTTACTAGTAAAAATGCAAATTTATGATATCAACAATTACATTGTTACTAGTGCAAATGTCTATTCTTGATATCAACAATTGAATTGCTACTAGCAAAAATGTTCATTTCTGATATCATGAATGTGATTGTTACTAGTAAGAAAGCCGTTTTAGATATCAGAAATGAATATTTTTACTAGTAGCAATTCAACTGTTGATATCAAGAATAGACATTTCAACAAGTGACAATTGAATTCTTGATATCAGACATTTGCATTTTTTCTAGTAACAATGTAATTAATGATATCAAAAATGATGATTTTTACTAGTAAGAATTCCTGATATGTGAAATTGGAATTTCAACTAGAAAGAAATCAATTCTTGACATCAACAATTGAATTTGAATGGCAGCCTATGGCGAGGTTTCACTAGTGAAAATACAATTACAGATATCAAGAACTATAGTTTTTACTAGTGGAAATGTAATTCCTGATATCTAGAATTTAATTATTGATGTCAAGAATTGAATTGTTGATATCAGGAATTAACACCGTTACTAGTGGAAATGTAATTCCTGATATCAAGAATTAGCATTTTAACTAGTGAAAATTGATTTGTTGATATCAATAATTCATATCCTGAGAACGAATAAAAGTCCAAATGGCTTGCCATACAACCCACCCTTACACCGTGTCCTTACTAAGTGATGCCTTAAGATTCCAGGGACAAGCAATTTGACTGTCAACACTAGACTCGACGCGCCGATGAGAAGCGATCAAATCAAAAACCGCAGCCAATCAGAAGAGATCTCTCTAACCAAGAGCACAGCAGACACGACAAAATGGGTTAGTACATTCATAAATTACACCATGTAAACATTATTTAAAGTACATACGGAGAGACTGAAACAATCGTGTCATAGAATACACTTGTTTGTTCGCATTGACTTTACAGTTTGAACGTTCTTGTGCCCATTTATTTATTTTCAAGATCTGAGGTGAATTAGCCAGTGTTGTTTTCATTACAGCTAAAAAGCTGGAAACACAAAATGATATTAAAACGCACATTAGATGCTTTTATCATTAAATAAAGCACATAAACAGTAGGCCTACCTGAGATTATCATTGCGATACTTTGTTTTGCTGTTCCAGCCGCGACGTCGCAGAGAAATAGAAACCGTTTCTACAGCCGAGCTCGGGGTTGATGTCACGCGATTTAACTCCGCCATTTTGTCAGGCCATCAGGAGAGCGCTTGTAGTATTGATATCGATAGTGGTCCGAACAATAATTTAAAACCAGACTGTTTAGACCTTACAAACCCTACTATTTCAACATGGTGGACAGCTGCTGTGCGCCAGGATTCCAGAACAGGCGGGGAAATAATTTTATTGTATTACTACGGATCCCAATAGACGACTGAAGTGGTTCACTGCAATAAAACATGCTAACCAACACAACAAAACAACAGATGGTTTAAAATGTGTTAAATAACTGCGCAGATATAGATATATAATAATTTTCAGTATACACAATAAAACACATTTTTTCGCACACTATTCCGTTAAAAAAAAGTATTGATTATTTCAAGGGGCAACTAATGACACCTCATTTGGATATTTTCATGTCGGAAAAATTAGGGATTAAACAGGTTAAGATTTCATGACATTTACCTACAAACAAGGACAGCTAGGGTCAATTACGTTACCTAACAACACAGTTGACTTACCCTTCCAATGATGACAAAGCAGGTTTTAGCCGGAAGACTATAAAAGTTGAATATTCATCACAAAATTAGATTACGTCCATTTGTACCCCTCCAAGGTTTTGTAGGCTTTTAAAGAGTAGGATGAGGGAATGTTGATGAGGGAGCTGTAGATATTAGGATACTGTGGGTCAGAAAGCTATCCGTTCCTTTTATTGATACACATTAAAAGCACCTCATGGGCATTATAGAGATCTGTTATGTTTAATCTATTAAGTTTTGCTATTTACAGGTCTATGTTTTTTTAATTAAAGTGCGGAGTGAACTCTGTTGCCTTGAAACTCATGCTTGTTCCCAGCTGTTTCTGCCTGCCAGCATGGAGGCATTAACAGAATGGGTCGTGTGACATCCGGCGCTCTATAGAATCGTTGTGTATTCCGTCGTGGCTGGTTAGGACAAAAACTCAGATTAACATGGAAAAGATACCTCTTATCGCGTGTCGCGGTGTCACGTGTGGTTAGGACACGATGTCACACTGAACATGAAATTCGGTGCGAATGTTCACCGCAATGATGCTCTTGAATCGAAACAATAGATCCCTATGGGGCTGTTCACACCGACTGCGAACATTCGTAACGCGAAAAGGCAAGGATTTTTTTTTCGACCTGTGTGTCAGTTTTTCCCCCCGTCACCCCGCGATGAAATGGGCCGTCCATTTAGAGTTGCGCCTGGAGCAGCTGCTGTTGCACAGAAGGGCAAGAGTGGTGGCGCCGTTTCGAAAACTAGTGTAAACAAACACCAAAGAAGAGTATCAAATTATCGAATAAAAACCCACTTAAGATCATATCAGAAGTTATTACAATAACTTGATAATGGTTTAAAGTGCGTTTTGAGCAAAGACATTAATAATTATGTAAGTTTAAAATGATGTGTTCTTGGAAGCATTATAGATAGTTTGTGCTTCTAATGTAGTATCACACTTAATTAACACTTAATTTAACGCTGTATATTATGCAGCGGACAATGTTAAAGCCATATACGAGACATATACATAAGGACAAATGCATTGTTGATCCACGCCACCTAACGTGCAGGAGTGAATTAGCAGAAGATGTTTGGTCATTTCGTGTTCGGTGTGAAAGGACCGTTCTTCCGCGATTCGCCTTGCTTTTTCGCGTCGATTTCAGGTTGAAAGGGCCTTTAAACCCACCCATACCATCAAACCTGTTGCTAACTTTACCTGTATCCCACCTCAATAGCAGTAGAAGTGTTTTGCAATACAATATGAACACAATAAGTACATTGCACTTATTTTTGATGCAAGTACACAGTAGATAAGGCCAGCTAATACAAAGTGGGACCAATATCAGACAGCACGCCAACAATGCATTGAGTTCTCTTTTGGACAAAAACACAAGATTATGTCCAAATTCCCTTTTTGTCGAGTATCCTCATAAGCACAGTCTTAAATGAGTTAAAAAGTGTTAAATGAATGTTAAATGTAAAGAGTTGTGAGAAAATAGACTGTTTTTCAGATCTGTGTCATGTGCGTCAGGTCTTCAAGTAACAGCAGCCTAATAAACCCGCTGCTGTCTGTCATTAATGTTTATAAAAGACAAAAGCAGGCGTCTATCACGGACCAGTCCACGAGACCGTTTGAAAGCAGCCATCTATCAGCAGACTGGTCCGCAATAGACACCTGCTTTCAAATGCTCCTGCTTCCGAATTTAAACACTTCCTTCCGTGTGCTTTCAAACACTCCCGTGCGTTGACCATTGTAACCAATCTCAGACATATCCGATGAGCGCATCAACTCAATGACCAATCAGTGGTGTTTACGAATCTGCTCAACAGCGCTCAAAGTAAAATTTCAGCACCGATTGGTACCGAAGTCTGTACTTTTGACAACTCTACTCTCAACTGAATAACTTTTGTAGCATAATAATGATTAACCCTAACTTATAATTTATACAATGAAGACTGTGCAGTGTTTATTAACTGCACAGATACAGAAACTATTCAAGAAATTATTCAATTTACGTATGAACAATAACTTTTTTAAGTTATTTACTTTATACATTATTATTTACTTATTATTAACTTTTGTGTGCATTTTAGCAGGGCAGGTAAAAACCTGAACCAGCCTGACTGGGCTAATAGAAGAAGAAGAAAAAAACAATTATTGAGCACTGATATACAGTATTAAAGGCACAGCTAAATTTGACATTTATTACAGTGGGTTTATGTTAAGGTTGTTTCAAGTTCCTTAAATTAAAAGTAATTTTTAAAGCCTATTAAATGTTAAAAATGATGGCTTTCAATTATACTGTGATGTTGAATGGTTAACGGATGAACACGAGAAGTCTCCTAGTTGCTGTTTTCCATTCCAAGAAAATGAATGGGAACTGGAAAAACAAGTAATAAAACACTATTTAAAAAAAAAAAAAAAAAAAAATATATATATATATATATATATATATATATATATATTTAATTATATATATATATATATATATTTATATATTTTATTATATATAAATATATATATATATATATATATATATATATATGTGTGTGTGTGTGTGTGTGTGTTTCTTCATTAAAATTTGGAGTACTATGTGAAAACCAAGTTTGTGGTTTCTCTCATTGAGACAAAGCTATCAACTAATCACCCAAAATAATTTTCACATTGGCAAAACAAAAAAGGCTACATAAGACACCAACGGTGAATTCTCCATTGTATGAAACAAAGTAAATATTAAAACAGCTCACCTTGTGAACTGAGGGGAATTGCAGTAATTGCTATGTAAATTATTGTAATTAAAATGTTTTTAAATGTAGTACAAAATATTTTATACATTTTTAAAGACCACTTAATGGCTTTGAATGTGCTCACAATAAAATTTAAACAAAAAAGAAGAGCTTGACTTACATGAATGCAAAACCATACTGAAGAATAAAAATCTAATATTTGGTTTAATAAAATGGCTAAGTGAAAGGTTCTCTTTGGTTATTTGTTTTACTAATATTTAATACTTCATAATAAAAAATGAGAAATGCTAGAATCCTGACAAATTGAGCTTTAAGATTTACATAATAAGCTTTAGTTGTAACAGAGTCTATTTGAACTTGCACAGTCAGGAATTGACAGACAATAGACAGTGTTAACTCTTTAGCCTTGGTCTTGTATAAAAGCACAGGTGACAGCAGTCAGTCACCAACCAGAATCAGCTTCAGCTTCTCCTTTGTGGAACTACTAAGGATCAACCATGATGGGCAAGGTAATTTAACTTAATTCCAGCTACAATTTACATCAAGTGTAATTCACCTTACTTTAATTCCATAGATACAACTATAAACCACTAAAAGAATAACTTGAAATTTTCAGGTGACCTTCTACGAGGACAGGAACTTCCAGGGTCGCACTTATGAGTGCATGAGCGACTGTGCTGACTTTTCCTCCTACATGAGCCGCTGTCACTCTTGCAGAGTGCACAGTGGATGCTGGATGATGTATGATCATCCCAACTACATGGGAAATGGGTATTTCTTCAGGAAGGGCGAATATGCTGATTACATGTCTATGTTTGGAATGAACAACTGCATCAGGTCCTGCCGTATGATCCCCATGGTGAGCTCCATTAAATCAATTCACTCTGGACAATTGTCTTAAAACATTTTCAATTTAGAGTTAATGATTACATTATTCAGAAACATGATGTTGGTTTTGATTTATTTCTAATCTTGTCATGGATTTGGTTACATTTATCTCAAGTTGGGACCAACAAAAAAATAAAGTTAAAGGACTTCTCTTTCCACTACAGCACAGAGGATCCTACAGAATGAGGATCTACGAGAGGGAGAACTTCATGGGTCAGATGTACGAGATGATGGATGACTGTGACAACATCATGGACCGTTACCGCATGTCTCACTGCCAGTCCTGTCATGTGATGGACGGCCACTGGCTCATGTATGAGCAGCCCCACTACAGAGGCAGGATGATGTACTTCAGGCCTGGAGAGTACAGGAACTTCAGCAATATGGGTGGCATGAGATTCATGAGCATGAGGCGTATCATGGACTCTTGGTACTAATGTTGAAATGTTTCAATAAAGTCATTTCTGTACAAAAGTAAACATTGTGTAAAGAAAATGAGTATTACACAAAAACTAAAAAGAAAAAGAAGACAAAAACACTATGTACTAAAGGCCTCAAAAGGGCAGTATACTTCAGGTCTAGAGAGTACATGAGTTTCAAGTATATGAAAATGACTGACATGAGACTTATAAGAATGAGGCTATCAAGGATCCTTATAACGTTTATAACTCCTTATAATCCTATTATTTTAATAAATTAAAAACAAATAATATCATATGAATTTAAACACTTTCCTGGTTTGCTTAATTTACTACAAAGTCTTCATCTCGATTAAATAGTGCATGATTAACTACTAATACTAGATTAACTATTAACTTTTTGCTACACTAAAAAAATGCTGGGTTAAAACCCAATTTTGGTTATTTGGCAACCCGGTGTTGGGTTGTTTTAGCTGGTTGGGCTAAAATTTTTGACCCAACATGCTGGGTTGTTTTTAATAAACTGAACTATTGATTAAAATTACTTTATTGCTGGCTTAAAATTAACCTGAAATACATTGAAAAATAAAATCACACACAGAATTACTAGAGTACCAACACAGGCAACAGTAATAATCAAAAGGTGAACATTTATTACTCAGCAAGAACACCCAGGAATGCAAAAAAACCAACATGTACATGTGTGAGTGAAAAAGTGCAGAAAAGACTTACAACTCTAATATACAGCTTATACAGTTAACTTATATAAGATAATATCTGAAAACAAATTTGACCATATTTCTCTTTTTTTCTCACGCCAATGAACAGACTAAAAGCACTAAGTCCAAAACTCACTGCAGCCAGTTTTCATAGTTCTCTATCCTCTCAAATTCACTGAACTATCTTAGTGAGGACATTGCATAGACTTTCATTGATTTTATATCAGGTCAATAATATTTTCTATCATCTAATCCAACTTCTACTCCTAAACCTACCCATCACTGAAACATATGACCATCACTAACTGGCTGATTTATAAGCCTTTTTATCTAGTGAGGACACAAATGTCCTCACTAGTGGGTTGTGAAAGTGTTTCACAATATATGTGAGGACATTTGGTCCTCACAAGTATAGCCAAAACAAGTGCACACACACACACACACACTTGTTAGGTTTTCATGTTTTATGGGGACATTCCATAGACATAGTGATTTTAATACGGTACAAACTATATTCTATATCCTAACCCTAATTCTACCCCTAAACCTACAAATCACAGAAAACTGCATTTTTACATTTTCAAAAACCAAAACAAGACAAAAAAAATGTCAATTAGTATGATATATAGGCTGTTTTTCTCATAGACCAAAACATGTCCCCACAAGGTCAAGGATTATAGATAAAGCCATCTATGTGGGGACATCTCCCCATAACATAGAGAATACCTGAACCACACACACACTTGCATATGTGGCTTCTGAGGACTCTCCATAGGTATAAATATTTTTATACTGAGTTAATCAAATTTTCTTTACCCTAACCCTAAATAACACAAAAAAATTTTTTTGGATTTCAAAAAACAGTTTACAATGTTCTTTTAAGCCATTTGGTTTACGAGGACACTGGAAACCATGTCATTATACACATCTGTGTCCTCATAAACCATGTATACAACACACACACAATGGTACGCCGACCACTATGAAGACTTTCCGTGTGCATGTGAGTTTCATGATTCTGTGTAGGTCCTCAAATATTCTTATGCGAGCTGGAATTATTAACATTGCACAGCATGTGTAACAGCGTGTTCTTCTTAAAATGTACTTGAAGTAAAAAAACAACAACAAACACTTATATTCTGTCTGGGTACCTTGTGTAACTGATAGGAATGATTCAGCAACAACATTTTATAATATTTTAGGATAATTTTTTATAGACAATTTCATGAAAATCATCCAAACAGATTCTCTTTTGACTTACATTAGAAGTGAGTAAATGTCAAAAGCAAAAGAAATGGTTGACAGCCACAGTTGTTAATATAGTTAAGTAACATCTTTGCCAGAAATTAACATAGGCTCCCTGTATATACTTTACCAGATATATTAAAAAAAAAAAAAAAAAAAAGAATAGAAAAAAGAGTAACAATAGATTTGCCAGGACACGTAACATTACTATAAAACCCTGTTAAATGTATGATTTTTGGAAGTAAAAAAGTATGAATTAACATATATTAAGTTTAAAGTCTACATTATTCAACAGGACAATAAATACACACTATTAGGAAATATTACTAAAAAGGCAAGTTTCCCCAAAATGGCACAGTCAGTAAGAATGTATTTTTTATATATACTGATTACTCTAGAAGCATTGTATTTTATAAAACTACACAACAGGTCACTATATTTGGCTATTCGACATTTAAGTTGTGAAATAAAGGCCTAACCTAGCTAAACTATTGCCCCTAGGTATAACACAGTGGAAAATATCTACCAGTTGCTAAGAAATAATACCTTATTTACACCTGTAATTATGTCACAATACAGAGTACTAGAAATGTTTAAACAAACTAGTCCTAATACATTTGAGTACTAAGAACAACATACCAAGCGTTAGCTAGAATGGCCTCTATTCCAACTTGCACAGTCAGGGATTGCCTAACAATAGGTGCTGTGTAGTCTTTAGTCTTGGTCTAGTATAAAGGTACGGGTGACAGCAGTCAGTCAACAACCAGAATCAGCTTCAGCTTCTCCTTTGTGGAACTACTGAGGATCAGCCAGCGCAACCATGAAGGTAAACTTCATTCCAGCTCACATTAGATACAGCTTAACTCCAAAATTATTTGATTTGGTTATCACTAAAATATCAATTTTGAATTTTCAGGTCACCTTTTTTGAGGACAGGAACTTCCAGGGTCGCTCCTACGACTGTATGGGCGACTGTGCTGATATGCACTCCTACATGAGCCGCTGTCACTCTTGCAGAGTGGAGAGCGGATGCTGGATGATGTATGATCATCCCAACTACATGGGAAATGGGTATTTCTTCAGGAGGGGCGAGTACGCTGATTACATGTCTATGTTTGGAATGAGCAACTGCATCAGGTCCTGCCGTATGGTCCCCATGGTGAGCTCAATTAAAGCTTGTATATCTATGTTTTTATTTTAACTTTTTTTTCTGGCTGATAAACAAATTAAACTGACTTCTCTTCCACTACAGCACAGAGGATCCTACAGAATGAGGATCTACGAGAGGGAGAACTTCATGGGTCAGATGTACGAGATGATGGATGACTGTGACAACATTATGGACCGTTACCGCATGTCTCACTGCCAGTCCTGTCATGTGATGGACGGCCACTGGCTCATGTATGAGCAGCCCCACTACAAAGGCAGGATGTCGTACTTCAGGCCTGGAGAGTACAGGAGCTTCAGCAATATGGGTGGCATGAGATTCATGAGCATGAGGCGTATCATGGACTCTTGGTACTAATGTTGAAATGTTTCAATAAAATAATTTCTATAGAACACTAAACATATATTTAATGGTTTATTTAATAAATAATTAATGCCACTATTACATGAGTAGTCCATAAAAAACACCACAAATTTAAGAGAAATGTGAATAATTTTTCATTTTGTAACACATAAGTGTAAAATGAGAAATTACAGAGTCAAATCTGCCACGCTTGCCCCCTCAAAATACATAAATAAGCTCTGTCTAAAGACATTCTGGGGACTAGAAGTGTCAACCCTTTCTCTCTTTTAAATGAAAGTTCACACTGCATGCTGAAGCATACAGCAATGTCCTACCAGTCATAAACTTCTTTGCAAACAAACTAAAATCTCGTTCACGCTTTGTAACTTCTTCACAACGAACACAGTCATGAATTATTCATGAAATATGCGTTTGAGCAAAATTATTTAGAAATTAAAACCTGGATAAGAATATGAATTGTGAACACATCACACATTGAGGACATAGTTCAACAGATGTCTTGAGTGAATACAAATCTAAATGTAGGATTAATGCCATTATATTCTTCTTACTTTTTTATTAGAACACACATGGGTTGGGAGAAATCAGGAATTGGTTACTAAACCACATCCAAATTTTTAAAGATAACCATTCCAGGAATTTAGTTTCAGCTTCACTTTAGTGTTTTATCAAACCTGCTAGTGGCTACACTAAACAAAAACAAGTGAGACTAAATGACAGGACCAAATATAAATTTGCTTTTGCAGAAACATAGGTTAGTCATTAGATGGGGCTCTCTATTCATGTAAACATTCTTATAAGTCTGTATATGGCGCTGGGCGATTTGTTACATTGATTTACTAATTGAAAAGGGCTGTGTTGGAGAGATTATAACAAGTAATTCATTATGTAGACTATTTTAAGATATCAGGGGTCAAGATATCATCTATGTATAATTATAAGCGAAAAATAGCAATGAGTGGCATAGAACTGCTGAGCCTCCGTCATAATTTTGTTTGATTGCTGCACAACAACAGAAAAAAATATTTGAATTTAACTAACTGCCCAGATTTCTTCATTTACATAATTTCCTACAGGTGCATTAGGCATACTTGTCTGTTGTCATGGATAACATTTTAATTCATACAGAATAAAAAGTGGAAAGTCTACTGTATATTAAAGAATTGCTGTATTCACCACTAACCACACAAAACTGGCATCAACTATGCCACTATAGGCAGCTGGGAGGGGAAAATTGATACAGAATAATATTGCAATATTTTTCATGGGGACATTGTATCGATACACAGGCACCCAACTTTTTAGGGCCTGAATTCGGGGTCGTTATTGCGAATATTGTGCATAATTTTACCATAAGCTCAGAACTTATGGTAAAAATATTATATAATCTGTTTGTGAAAACAAAATCAAAAACAGCACGAGTAAATCAGTGCTATTGAATCTCTCTCTCTTTCTCTCTTGGCCATGCGCAGCTAGCTGTGTGTAAAGGAAGCAATGCAACAAATCTTTCGGTTATGACTGAAATCAAAGAAGCTTTCTATATAATGTCATATCTACACTCCTTCATAATACAACACTACAGACAAGAAAGGAAGCACCATCAGTAAAATGTGTCTAATGCTATGATAGGCTGAGGAAGGATACTTAAAACAGCCTGCATCATCACTACATGATTCATTACGGTTACATACTGTTGGTAAAAAAAAATTTACTTTGAATTGAATGTCAAACATTGAAATGTGCAAACATTTTTATTTGACTGCTGGGTCACACTTTATATTAAGTGTCTTTAACTATTGTACTATGTACTTTCATTAAAAAAAAAATGTTACTTACAATGTACTTATTGTGTTCATGTACTGCAAAACACTTTTGCTGCTATTAAGGTGGGATAGAGGAAAGGTTATCGACAGGATTCGTGGTATGGTTAGGTTTAAGGGTGTGTTTAGATTTAAATGTGTAAGGGAAGAGTCAGTTAATTATAGATGTAATTACATAAAGTAATTATAGCTGTAGTTTCATAGATGTTTTACATTGTACTTAAATATAATAATAACTGCAAGTACACAATAAGTGCATTGAATCAAATTATTAATTTAAATGTTAGTACGTAGTAGTCAAAGAAGCAATATAAAGTGGGACCGAAAACAGAAACAGATTGAAAATGTGAAATAAATACATTGAGAACTGTATCTTATTAGTTAAAAACATATGTGGGTTGCACTTTATTTTACAGTGCGTGCACTTATGTGTTCTTACACTATACTTATCTAAGAAAGTACTGTACTTGAAAGTACTTGTAATTACTATAATAAGTACATAGGATGTACTCGGGGAACTGGACTGTAAAATAAAGTGCTACCCATATCTGGACAAAGTTTTCCTTTGGGAATATTTACAGTTAAGTCGCAATATACAACAATATATTATATTGCAATACTCAGGATATCGCAAAATATTTAAAAATCGCAATAATATATTATTGTGGCATAAGAGTTATGTGATAATATTGTATCATGGGGCCTCTGGTGATTCTCATCCCTACTGCCTAGCTGCCCTATCAGGTAATGATTTGGTCATAAGCATACATTTACACACAAACTGAAGACCAATCGCAACTCACTATATAACTCAGAAGATAGGACGTGACACAATCATTGGATCTCATGATTATTAGTATTTCAGCAACACTTTACAATTTAATTTTTAAGTGATGCATTAAAAATGATGGCAGCAATACAATTAGATCACAAACTATTAGTATCACAAACTTTTTTTCAGCATTCACTAATCCATAACAATGCTAATTTATGAAAATAGTTAATTCAATAAATAAATAAAATAAAATGATTCAATAAAATAATTTATTTAACTTAGTTAAAATGAGAGTATTAATATATGGAGTAATTAACATTAAATTTAACTAGATTAAATACCATAAAAATGATTCACTGTTAATTAATGATACCATTAGTTTTACTTAATCATAACAAACTGAACACTGTTGTAAAGCATTACCAGAATTTCTTAAGTGTTTTAGATTTACATTCTTTTAACTAAATATAATCATTTGTCCTAAAAAAAACCCCACTAACACTAAGAACTACATACCAAGCTTTAGCTAGAATGGCCTCTATTCCAACTTGCACAGTCAGGAACTGACTAACAATAGGTGCTTGTAGTCTTTAGTCTTAGTCTAGTATAAAAGCACAGGTGACAGCAGTCAGTCAACAACCAGAATCAGCTTCAGCTTCTCCTTTGTGGAACTACTGAGGATCCGCCAGCGCAACCATGAAGGTAAACCTTGTTCCAACTGCCATTTCCACATATTTTAACTTCTTATAAACTTAATTTGGAATATTTCACTTTAAATCACTAAATTAATAACTTTCATTTTCAGGTCACCTTTTTTGAGGACAGGAACTTCCAGGGTCGCTCCTACGACTGTATGGGCGACTGTGCTGATATGCACTCCTACATGAGCCGCTGTCACTCTTGCAGAGTGGAGAGCGGATGCTGGATGATGTATGATCATCCCAACTACATGGGAAATGGGTATTTCTTCAGGAGGGGCGAGTACGCTGATTACATGTCTATGTTTGGAATGAGCAACTGCATCAGGTCTTGCCGTATGGTCCCCATGGTGAGCTCCATGCTGAAGTATTTGTGTGAAATGAAATATTTAAGTTATATTCATTTCGAAACATGAAGCTGAGAACTCAGTCTGGTTTTTTGGGTGTTAGAGAAAAAATGTTTAAAAAATACAGAGGGTCCCATCACAATGGTGATTTGAGACAGAAGTAAAAATATACATTTTATGTTAATTCTGCCTGACAAACTTTAAAATAATGGACTTCTCTTCCACTACAGCACAGGGGCTCCTACAGGATGAGGATCTACGAGAGGGAGAACTTCATGGGTCAGATGTACGAGATGATGGATGACTGTGACAACATCATGGACCGTTACCGCATGTCTCACTGCAACTCCTGTCATGTGATGGACGGCCACTGGCTCATGTATGAGCAGCCCCACTACAGAGGCAGGATGATGTACTTCAGGCCTGGAGAGTACAGGAACTTCAGCAATATGGGTGGCATGAGATTCATGAGCATGAGGCGTATCATGGACTCCTGGTACTAGAATTCCAGTGTATCTACTAATAAAATAATTTCACTAAAACACTAAATATTGTGTCTTGAAAATCATTAATGCCACAAATATTTGCTTGAGTAAAGCACAAACAAACTAACTAAAACAGAAATGCAAAACAAATTAAGAAATGTAAAAATAATGATAAATTACCGTATCTTTTGTGATACATCCTGTAATTTTAGGATTTTGTCTTTCAAATGACAAGTTAGTCAGTTCTTTTGCAGAAGAACATGTCAAAATGTTGGAACCATACAGATACTTGGAGGAAGTACAGTTCCTTCAAAGCTCTAGGTCAAATGACTAGTGATACCAGTAGTCCATCGACATGAAAAACTGAAATTCCTGAAAAAAACTGAAATGGCCTGAAATACAAAGCACTGTATCCTCAACAACAAAAGAAACTAATACCTTGCTTCCTCACTATCATCTAAAAAAGGAGAATGTTCAGGGAACACCAAATATTGATCTACTCTATGTGGCACACCACACTTTCCATGTGTTAAGTCAAATAGCTCATTTAAATGCAAGGTGGTGGGGATTTGACAGAATTGATCCACAATCATCGACAAGATTGTCAAGCTTGTCCAAAGAAATTTTATGATCTGCAGTGTCAAATCCAGCACAAGTGTGAAGTTCTAGTAAAACTACTTGAGTTAAAGGACAACAACATTGTATCAGATGATATGAAATGTGTTACCATAATTATAGATCTGAGAGAACAAAAAAAAAAAAAAAAATCAAGTAAACAACGATGCAACAGTTTGTGAATGGTTGTACATAAAACACAAAAAAGTGCATAGATTCTGTGATAGGAAAAATTCTATTACACCAGGTGGGAATATACTATAGGAATACTATTCAGTATTAAATGTATATAATTTTTAGCTGGACTGCAACTTATTTCCAGTTCATGTACAGAGTGCAAATTATATCACAGAAAACAGACTACCATAAGTGCATATGTGCGAGAAGGCTCTACTGAGTTTGGCTGTTGAACCAAGATGCAAGTCATTTCACTCTTTTTCTTTCGTAGATGTGCAATAATGTACAGTGTAGAAGGAAAAGTTGTACACATGCCAGATCAAGTACTTGACTACTGAATGGATGTAGTGATCGGACCAATTGTTAATATTAGTTGAAGTATTAGCTTTCATGAACTAACAACAGCGTTTATTAGTATTTGTAAAACTATTTTTCATTTATGTTAGGTTTTAACCAAACTTATTTTTAATAAATGTATCTGTAAATGTTGAAATTAAGTGTGTGGAAGCTAGTAGCACGATTACTGTATGACATGTTTAACTTAAAGGGGTGGTTGATTATGATTTCAGTTTTTTAACTTTAGTGTGTAATGTTACTGTTAGAAAAAAGTTACAACACTCAAAGTTCAACGCAAAGGGAGATATTTTCTTTTAAAGAATTCTCTGTTTAAGGACTACAACAAATGGTTGGTAGGGACTACAAGGAGCTTCTTCCCGGGTTAGTGACATCACTAACTCTAAAATGTACATAAACCCTGCCCCCGAGAACATGCAACAAAGGGGTGAGGTCATGTTAATGCAATACAGTAGTAACACAAATGCAATATCATGTCACAAAAACAAGATGTTAACATAAGTTATAACCATAATTACACTAAACTATACCTGTTTTAGCTTCATGCAACATATATTCTCTGTAGGCATTTTACAACAGTTCCCACACAAGCGTTCCTCCACATCAACTACATAAATTAATCAATTAACCATTCAGAAACATCCTATTGCATTCTACATGTTGTCACTTCCTGAGTCTGTCCATTATTGTCCGACATCAGTTTGAACACAAAAGGCTGAAGAGTTTCTCACATTTTCAGTGAGTCTGCGTGGGTTTGGAAATAAGCCACAGATAGTTAGCAATTTTAACACATTTTCCATCTCCTTTTGAATAAATGTCCCAAGCTGGATTTAAACTAATGCAAATAGACCATAACAATCATGACATCCAAACATTTGTTACGCATTTGCATGTATTTTTGTCACATTGTTCTTATTGCTTAATATGTTACTAATGTTAATGTCCTCTCAGCCTTTTTGGCAAACATACTGCTGTTCTCTACTAATGCAACATCTAGTCAACAAATTGATTATTTTAAGATATGACGACTTGTTCTGTGCTGTCCCATTTCTTTGTCAAAGTTTTACATCAGCATCTGATTCCACTCTTTGCAGAGTGTGGAGTCTCGTGCCAAAACAAACACCACGAGGCAATGGCCAGGAGCTGTGTGTTATCTGTCTGGGTGTGGACCATGCACGTTCATCCCTCAGGGGGGATGGATGCATTCATTGTGATAATTTGAGACTGAGAAACCTTCGCTCTCTGCTGGCGCTCTTCATAAGTGAAGAGAGTCAAGCCGCTGAGCCTCATGACTCAAGCTCCATGCTTGCCAAGGCAGCGTGCAGTCTGCAGCCACGGGGATCTCAGATGGAGCTGTTTGAGGAACATGGGGGAGTTCCCCTCACTTCTCCGACTAGCTCCATTGTTCTTAGGCCAGAAGAGGAAGCCCACTCAGTGGCTTCTTCCGAAGAAAGTGAGGACTCACTGCTTGCCGATGACTCTGATATTTTAGACATGGTGGCACTGAATTTGAATTTAATGAACTAGTGGAACTTATGACTCTTGCAACACTCTTGAATGGTCCGGCTTGAAATGCGAAACCGCAGATAGTGGCTTAGATGAGCACTATCTGTGTACTCACAAGTGCACTCGCGTGGCTCATTCAGCTTCTAATTATTTGAACGTAGGGGGGGTGAGCGAGCAGGGTTATGAGAGGATACCTCAGTTGAGAGAAATTTGGCATATTACTTTTCCCCAGGGACATCCTCATCAATGAAGCCTCCCGTTTTGCCCTCTAAACCAGGCTCTCTCAACTCTTTCAGTTCTCAAGGGCCATTGTCCTGTGGAGTTTAGTTCCAACCCTAATCAAACACACCTGAACCAGCTAATTAAGGTGTTCAGGATTACAAGAAAGCTACAGGCAGGTGAGTTTGATCAAGGTTGTGGGCGGCAGTGGTTCAGTGGTTCATGTAGGTTGTCTACTAACTGGAAGGTTGGTGGTTCAATCCCCGGTTCCACCTGACCAAGTGTCGAGGTTTCCATGAGCAAGACACCAGCTGCTCCCGACGAGCTGGATGGCGCCTTGTATGGCTGACACCGCTGTCGGTGTATGAATGTGTGTGTGAATGGGTGAATGTGAGGCAAAAATTGTAAAGTGCTTTGGTGGCCATAGATCTGTGAAAGCGCTATATAAAATGCAGTCCATTTACCAAGGTTGGAGATCAATTCTGCAGGAAAGTGGCCCTCAAGAACCAGGGTAGAGAACCCCTGTTCTAAACCATGTCAGATAACATCGAGGTAGGTGGTCAAAGCATCTGCAGCAGCTGGTCAGACTGGTGGGAGATTTGCACAATGACAATACTGCAAGCTTATCAGGCAGATCAGCTCAAAGCTCCTGTATCAAGGGGAGGTGGATAGAGGTGGACAGGTTTAGAGAGGTGAGAACACAGTCAGCCACCTTTGGGAAGTTTATCCCCCTCTGAGTGCAGGCTGCTCCTAAACAGTCTGAGTCCTCACGTCCCTCACAAGTCAGGGACGAGTTCCTAGAGAGAAGAGCAGAAGGCGAGTGTTACCTCCCCGAGCAGTCTCAAGCAGGCACTGGTCAGCATGATGTACTTACTATTGACGCCCCATAGCATTAGCTGAAGCGTCGCTGAGCTCGCACAAAAAGGGAAAATCTAGGTTACGACAGTAATCAAGGTTCCCTGAGACGGGACCAAGATGCCACGTCACATTGCCATTCATTGAGCATGCATGTAAGTTCCCTTTCAAGGATTGACCGAGGCACAGCGGCAATCTAGATCATGGGGATCGCAAATTGATCTAACAGAGGGGTTAGAGATGGGCCCAGCCTTATCTCTGCCTGTCAACATCCTGACATCCTGTTGAGGCAGGAGCTGAGGCCCGGGGATTGGAGGCTCCACCCCGAGGTAATGGAGCAGATATGGAGGGTGTTCGGCCAGGCTCAAATGGATCTGTTTGCGTCTTGACAGACGTCTCACTGTCCACTCCGGTTCTCCCTCACGTATTCAGCTCCTCTTGGACTGGATGTGCACGTGGCAGAGGCTGTGTATGTACGTATTTCCCCCAATCGCTCTGCTCCCGGGAGTTCTAGAGAGAGTTCGCCGGGACCAGATCTGGCTTACCTTGGTTGCTTCGCGATGGCCGGGCAGAGTGTGGTTTCTGGATCTAATATCTCTCCTAGACGGCTCTCCCGTGGGAGATTCCGGTCAGGAGGGACCTTCTGTCCTAGGCGGGTGGCTCAGTACTTTAACCCTGCCCAGAACTGTGGAAGCTGTGGGCTTGGCCTCTGACGGTGCCCAGCTCATAGACTCTGGTCTTTCGAACAAGGTCATTAGTACCATCCTTCACTCTAGAGCTCCCTCCACGAGAAAGTTGTATGCCCTGAAGTGGAGGGTTTTCATTTCTTGGTGTAGTGTTTGCCAGTCAGACCCAGTTAACTCCCCAGTTGGCACAGTGCTGGAATTCCTGCAAAAATGGTTCATGGCAAGGTTATCTTCTTCCACTCTTAAGGTATGTGTGGCGGCTATAGCGGCTTACCACATCCCTCTGGGTGGTATGTCTTTGGGGAGAGACCCGCTTGTAACGCGCTTCCTCCGTGGTACCTTGAGCCTCAGGCCTGCAGTATGAGATAGGGTACCGGCATGGGATTTGGCCTTGGTACTCCAGGGTCTTTCCCTGGCCCTGTTTGAGCCGGTTGAGGAGGTCCCAGTTAAGTTCCTGACACTGAAAACTTTGTTCCTCCTCACGATTATTTCTCTTAAAAGAATAGGAGATCTCCAAGCCCTGTCGGTAGCCCCGTCATGTCTGGAATTTGCGCCTGGAATGGTTTAAGCTTTTCTTCATCCCAGACCAGGTTATGTTCCTAAAGTCCCTACGAATGTGGCAAGATCTATAGTGCTGCAGGCATTTTGTCCTCCTCCCTTTCAGGATTCTGACCAGGAATGCCCGATGAGGGCGCTGGACGCTTATGTCCACAGAGCTGCCCTGTGGTGGAAGACAGAACAGTTGTTTATGTGCTTTGGATCCCCAGCTAAGGGATCCCTAGCATCTAAGCAGAGAATGAGCAAGTGGATAGTCAAGTCGCCCTCTCCGATGGTAGTTCGTGCTCACTCTACCCGAAGTATGGCTGCCTCTAAAGCTCTGCTTTCAGGAGTATCTTTGCAGGATGTTTGTGATGCAGTGGGCAGCTCCTCGCTGCACACATTCGTGAGGTTTTATGACCTGGACTTGAGCTCCACTCCTGGGGCTTGGGTACTCTTGTCCTAGTGCCACTCTTATCACACAGACATTGGTCAGTATGGCTGCGTGGGTATAGACGTTCCCACAGCGTCAATTCTCGATGCAGAGAATGGGAACTTCTCGGTTACGACTGTAACCTTAGTTCCCTGAAGAGGGAACGAGACGCTGCTTCGCCCTCCATACTTCCGGCATGGCTGTCAACCACTACTTCAGACTTTTTCGAAGCTAGCGTTGCACTGCTTGAGCATGCTTTATGGTTTCCTGGTCGTGACGTCACCCACCTCTGACGTCCCGCGACACCATTGGACTGATTTCACATGTGCTTCATGACGCACTCATGCGAAGCGTTCCCACAGCATCAATTCTCGACGCAGCGACGTAGTTCAGGGAACTAAGGTTACAGTCGTAACCAAGAATTCAGAATTCAGATTTTCTTCAGAAAATTTGAAGCTGATGGCATGTTTTCAGATGCCCTTCTTATTTGCTGCGGCACACCTTCCGACATCATCGCACTGTGTTCGACAGAAATGCTATAAAGGTACACGTGCCTCAGACACCAGGTTCTGCAGAACATGTCCCCATAACATCAACTGACACGGCATCTTGTTCCTTTTTTTAGGGAATGTTTACAGCTGTAACCTAGAAGTTTTCTAGTCATAGAATGTCATAGTCATAAACAGACTTGCTTAACAAGAAATTTTCTGTCTTTTGTATCAGTGTTTCACTTATGCATACTGATCAAAAAACATAAATCAAATCTATGCGGGAAAGGAGGGAATATGAAAAACTGAAACGTTGAAAGATGACAACTCTTAATGTTTTGTTTTTTATTGTTTGATATACTTTTAATATCTCTATTCTAGGGAAGAAATTAATGAATTAAAAATGTTATTCTAAATTTATCCACAATTGTGAGCCTCTAGTCTTTCATTTGAACAAATATTAACTTCGGAAGAAAATCTTGACAAAGTACTAAGATCTAGATACTACGCTTACTAGCAACCTCTATGCCAACTTGCACAGTCAGGAATTGACTAACAATAGAGGCTGTGCAGTCTTTAGTCTTGGTTTTGTATAAAAGCACAGGTGACAGCAGTCAGTCAACAACCAGAATCAGCTTCAGCTTCTCCTTTGTGGAACTACTGAGGATCAGCCAGCGCAACCATGATGGGCAAGGTAAACTTCATTCCTGCTAACATTTTCAAAGTTGAATTCAACTGAAAATAAAAGTAGGGGTAAAAAATAAAATCACGGAAACTTAAACTTTTGACTTTTCAGGTGACCTTCTACGAGGACAGGAACTTCCAGGGTCGCTCTTATGAGTGTATGGGTGACTGTGGTGACTTCTCCTCCTACATGAGCCGCTGTCACTCTTGCAGAGTGCACAACGGATGCTGGATGATGTATGATCATCCCAACTACATGGGAAGTGGGTATTTCTTCAGGAGGGGCGAATACTCCGATTACATGTCTATGTTTGGAATGAACAACTGCATCAGGTCCTGCCGTATGATCCCCATGGTGAGCTCCATGAATGTATTGTTTTGTAATATACAAACCTAAAGCCACATCCTTTCATTTAGAACATTTCTTAATCAAATATTTATATTTAGAATCATGAAGCAGAAACCTGATCTAAATTTGTAGGACAGAGGAAAATGCTAAAATCCATCAACTCAAAGCACAAATGATCCTTTCAGAATAGTGATTTATAAGGCAGAACTTCACAGTTCTTGTTATTTGTTTACATTAGATGTTGTTTCTACCTGCTAAACCTGAAAATAATGGACTTCTCTTCCACTACAGCACAGGGGCTCTTACAGGATGAGGATCTACGAGAGGGAGAACTTCATGGGTCAGATGTACGAGATGATGGATGACTGTGACAACATCATGGACCGTTACCGCATGTCTCACTGCCACTCCTGTCATGTGATGGACGGCCACTGGCTCATGTATGAGCAGCCCCACTACAGAGGCAGGATGATGTACTTCAGGCCTGGAGAGTACAGGAACTTCAGCAATATGGGTGGCATGAGATTCATGAGCATGAGGCGTATCATGGACTCTTGGTACTAGAGTTTATATTAATAAAATAATTTTTCAACTACATTAAACATTGTCTTGAACATCATTAATGCCACTAATATTTTCTCAAGTACTCTACAAAACCCCTCCATAATTTTGTCAATAAAAGTATAAAACATTTTCTTTCTGAAAAACATTTATCAGAGAGATAATATCACATGACTCTTCACAGTAGATGTGCTAGGTGACAGCATTTAAGTTTGTAGTTTAGTAGGCTTACATGTTTTGTTTTATTTTTACTTCACAACTTCCCAAATCTACTTAGGGATTATTGGTGGCAAATAAAAGTATAAACATTAAATTAAATTGTTAAAAATAACTTGATATAAAACTTGGACACTTAATCCATTTTCTCTAGATTAAGAAATAACTAATATCCATGTCCTTAAATATATTATAATAAACGTATGACTTTAATACTTTTATCATGATCATATTATCATAGCTGTATGTTTACTTTGTAATGCAGTGTTTGAAAGCCTTTTTGTGGCTTTGAAGCACTTTTTGTCCTAAAAGGGAAGAAAATTTGTTACTGACTAGGGGTGGGTATCTTTAGGCATGAACCGAACCCAATTACAGAAATCACAATCCAATTCTAAAAACAATTCTGAGTTTACCAACATAGAATATCCCATTTACATGTTGAATTTTATTAAATAACTTATTAAGTTCTCTTTTCTTCTGCATTATTTTGGTTTATTACTGATGGCATCATAGACAGCAACAGGTCTAATTCACACTAAAGCACTTATCTATTTTAACATTTATATATCTATTTAACATTTCAGATGTTTTGTACAGTCTTTAAGGCATAACTGTCTACATTAATTGTGCATCATGAAAGCATTTGGAAATGCAAGTGCATTTAACCGCTTACACCACGTCACAGACAGCTGTATGCCATGAAGCAACTGTAGTTCTCTTTCAACCATGAAACCTTATACAAATTTATATACTTGTCTGATGGTTTTGTGTGTGTGTGTGTGTGTGTGTGTGTGTGTGTGTGTGTGTGTGTGTGTAATTGACCCTTTGCCGGCAGTTTGATTGACATGCGAATCCACCATTTTGTCTGATAAAGTAGTCAGGGGAGTTTGTAGATTAATGTTGGTGAACTTGAACTTCAAAAATTGTGTGTACTCACGTCTTTCCGTGCTTGAAACATTCCTTCTGATGTTCATTCATGTTTTTTTGATACTATAAATGAACTAGTATGAAGAGATGGTTGTTTCACATGCCGCTTGAAGGAGCTACAGCAATCTGTCATGACGAGCCACTATACGAAATTTATTGTTTAAACTACTTTAAAAAATTACAATATTTTAAATATGAAACTATTTCATATGTCTGTCAATGCGTTGTCAGTGTCCTCTTTGCTCCGTGATGTATTTTTCACTGCGTGAGAACATGATGTGAGGCGTGAGAGCGCATGACTTGTCGGACAAATCAACAGTAACTAAAGGGGGCGGGTCTTTGCGAAGGGTCAATTGGCAGCATGAAGAATATGGTTGTTTCTAGTGCACATGTAGTGCACATATATATATATATATATATATATATATATATATATATATATGTATATATTAATTTTAATATATTTTACCCTTTTTAATTAATTAATTTTTTTTTTTTTCTCTTTTATTACCAACACACACACAAGTTCCATCGCACATGCAGAAAAACTACATTCAGAATCAATTCTGAATTTTTCAGAATCGTTAAAGAATCGTGATGCATTGGAGAATCTCTTTTTTCTCTCACCCCTATTGCTGACAAACTTGTAGAAGGTCTCTAGGAGAAGTGGAATATCTAGTTATGTAATACAATCTTTGCTAGAAATGTCAAATTATTTTGAAATAGGTGATGTAGATTATTTTTACACATCATAAATTTACTATTATATATACAAACTACAATTTTTATCCTAGTACTTCTATGATTCTTTAAACATTTGTAACATAAATATTAAAAATACTGAGCGGCTGAAAGTAGAAGTTGTTTTGTACACAAATTGCAACCATTTTCTCTGGGTCACCAGCGGTATGAACAAATGGTGCAAATACAGATTTGCGAATCCTTTTTGTCAAAGGGTTAAGAATTGTAATTAATTATTGTGTTCTCTTGTACTATAGTAAGATAACAATTCATCTTTTCAAGTAATGCATACCATAATAATTGACCATTCTATACTTACTGTACCATAATAACAGATTGGTGTGAATAAAGAATTATTTAAACAATCTTCAAAAGCACTTATTGTATAAATTTAATCCCTCGATTTTAAAGTGCTTTCTGCTTTTATATATAATATGCTTCGGACTAGATATCCCACAATTAGGCTCACAATCAGACTGCCCATTTTCAATATACTGTATGATACAGCCAGGCTTCACAAGGATATGAGTGCTTTCTCTCATTGTGTCCTGGATCCCCAATATTTCAAGTAGAGGGTGTAATCAAAAGGATGGATGTTGTGGCAAATAAAATAATATCACTGCATAAGAGAAAATCTCGTCCTATTGTCTTTTTCAAAAGTTTTATTTCTTGCAAGAAAAGTCAAACAATCATACAGAGACAAGCTTCTGCAGAGTGTATCACCAAGAAGGAAGGGATTCCTCCTCCTTTTATACCTCTCCTCAGCCTTCAAAGTTACATTTCTTTGCAGCTCTAGGTTTTCTCACATAGTCAGCTATAGTAAAAAACATATTTTCCATACATCTTCTCTGATGTCAAAGTAGCTTCATGTGAAGCAGTTTCACGTGAAGTGAACATCACACAATTTTTCATAAGCATATTAGTAAATATATACAAAATAAAAAAAAATATATTCTTTTTTTATTTTTTAGGACCTATAAGCATTATTTTTTAATTGATCACCATTAAAACCAAAATTTAACCAAATCCAAATAACAGAATGTGTGAGTCTGAAAGGACAAACAATCTGTAAAAATGAAAACTTAGTATTTCGCTGTTTAATGTTTAGTGTTTTTATATCACTAAATATTATATATATTATACCAAAAACAAACCAAATACACAAATCAGAATGCAAGACCTAACAATGTGAACACTAAGAACTACATACCAAGCTTTAGCTAGAATGGCCTCTATTCCAACTTGCACAGTCAGGAACTGACTAACAATAGGTGCTTGTAGTCTTTAGTCTTAGTCTAGTATAAAAGCACAGGTGACAGCAGTCAGTCAACAACCAGAATCAGCTTCAGCTTCTCCTTTGTGGAACTACTGAGGATCAGCCAGCGCAACCATGATGGGCAAGGTAAACTTCATTCCTGCTAACATTTTCAAAGTTGAATTCCAAAATGATTTGATTTGTTAATTTTCACTTTAAACCACTTAAAATATCAACTTTGAATTTTTCAGGTGACCTTCTACGAGGACAGGAACTTCCAGGGTCGCTCTTATGAGTGTATGGGTGACTGTGGTGACTTCTCCTCCTACATGAGCCGCTGTCACTCTTGCAGAGTGGACAGTGGATGCTGGATGATGTATGATCATCCCAACTACATGGGAAATGGGTATTTCTTCAGGAGGGGCGAGTACGCTGATTACATGTCTATGTTTGGAATGAACAACTGCATCAGGTCCTGCCGTATGATCCCCATGGTGAGCTCCATGAATGCATTGTTTTGTAATATACAAACCTAAAGCCACATCCTTTCATTTAGAACATTTCTTAATCAAATATTTATATTTATCTGGAATCTTGAAGCAAAAACCTGTTCTAAATTTGTAGGACAGAGGAAAATGCTAAAATCCATCAACTCAAAGCACAAACGATCCTTTCAGAATAGTGATTTATGAGGCAGAAATTCACAGTTCTTGTTATTTGTTTACATTAGATGTTGTTTCTACCTGCTAAACCTGAAAATAATGGACTTCTCTTCCACTACAGCACAGAGGATCCTACAGGATGAGGATCTACGAGAGGGAGAACTTCATGGGTCAGATGTACGAGATGATGGATGACTGTGACAACATCATGGACCGTTACCGCATGTCTCACTGCAACTCCTGTCATGTGATGGACGGCCACTGGCTCATGTATGAGCAGCCCCACTACAGAGGCAGGATGATGTACTTCAGGCCTGGAGAGTACAGGAACTTCAGCAATATGGGTGGCATGAGATTCATGAGCATGAGGCGTATCATGGACTCTTGGTACTAGAGTTTATATTAATAAAATATTTTCTCTACAACACTACACATTCCGTCTTGAAAATCATTGATGTCAATAATATTTGCATTAGTATCCCACAAACAACACCTCATAAATTAAACAGAACTGTAAATAATCTAAGCTAGGCACTATAAATATGAGGGAAGCAGGCTTTCAAATGACACATGTTCAGTCAAACATGAAACCCATAACTGTGAGACACATATTGCATTAAAATAGCTTGTTCCTCACAGCCAGTGAAATACAAAATTGTTTATGCTTTATTACAATTTATTAGAAGTAAATTACTCAAAATAGCCATATGTCAAAATTAAAGGGACAGTTCACCCAAAAATCATTTACTCGTCCTCATGTTATTCAAAACGTTTGTTTCCCAGTTTGTTTTCCATACAATGAAATTCAGTAGAGTCCAATGTTGTATACTGTAGGCCAAAGTATATAGATAAAAAAAAAAAACTACAGTATTTACATTTAAAGGTAAACTACAAAATTCTCGGCTTTCTATTGACACCCATAGTTGCAAGTTGCTTCTGAGGTATACCAACACTGTAAAACATTATTAAGATTATAACGGTAAAACATTGTTAATGGTTAACCGAAAGTTTCCATACTATATATAACTGTAATAGATCTAACCGTACAATCAATGTAATTTTACAAAATACAGTTAAATTTAAAGTTTTTGGAAGTGAAAAAGTCATTGTATAATTTACAGTAAAAAAAATGTAAATTGACATTTCCAGAATTCCCTACATGACAATTCACATTTGATGTTGTTTCACTGAAATAACTTTCTTCTTAGTTTTTTTTCTAATGAGTTATGCACATTAGGGTTTTATGTTGCATCTAATGTTGTTAAATTAATGTTTATTGCATTTTTTAATGTCATATGCCAAATTTATTTGATGTCATGTACATTAATACCATGATGGTGTTTAGTTTAACATAAATGTGTACAAAATTAACAAAGACTTGACTAAGGATGACATGACATGCGTGACATTCATGTCATGAACTAACACTCACCAAACAGCAGGTTACAAAAACAACACTTGATGAAGAACAATGGGAAACATGAGGGCTTAAAGCGCATGACAACAGGGAGCACATGGCAAACATGGAAAAAAAAAAAGCAATGAAAACATAACAATAAGACATGGCTAATCTATAAACATGAAACAAAACCACACACCAGCCATGGCAATATTCAATCAATGACCTCTTACACTGATGAATATTTGGTGTTGGATTTACTGTGAGGCCATTTTTAACTAAAAATACTGAAATAGTATGTCTTGTAAAATGTACTCACAATCTTCGTTTTATTTATACAACTTTGAAAAATATTTTACAGTGAATTGCGGAACGTGTTGTGAGTAACATTATAGCTAAAAAATCCATTCGGAATAGTATCTCATGCACTTTTTTGGCATAGGCTACTATGTACTAGGGCTGCCCCCGGCTAAAGATTTGTCTAGTCGACTAATAGTCGTTCATTTAAGCCATTAGTTGACTAATCATACATTTATACTAAGTTAATTACTTAAATACCATGAGGCGAGTTTTTATTTTGCCTCTAGAGACCCCTCTTGTACTGTGTAATGGCAGTGGAGCATTCTCAACCGCTCCCACAATAGACGTAACAGGGAGAAACTATCGGTATGGATTATTGCAGTTCCAGTAAACAGTTCACGTGCACACAGACCAGCATGTACGAAACACGTAGGACGAGGGGATATTTTCCACTAGGTATTCGGTCGCAGATGGTTTCATTATCTCGGTGGGAAAAAAAGTAAAAGAGGATAAAAGCAAAAATGTGTCTCCAAATAAACTTGGGTGGCCGATAATATACCTGGGCGACCCGCTCAAGTAAAGTCTGTGTGAGAAGCACTGAGAAGGCAAACCAGTGACATTTGAAGGAAGTCCAAAAAGTGCAACCAAGGCTCGATCTGTTTCTTTGTCACTAAAGAAAAACAATTAAAGATTGAAGTTATGGATGGACATATCCAAAATGTGTATTAGATCTGCAGGGGCCTGATGGTAACGGTCACAGAGAGGATTAACACTGGGCTTGATTTTTGCCAACCTCTTTTTTTGCCAACCTCTTGCCAACTTTTGTCGAGCAAATTCAATGAATAAATTTTAATTGGATGAGACAATGACGTGTACAAATAGAGGAGGTATTAACACGGGACAGGATCAAGTCTCGTCATCAAATGTGATGCAAAGATCCTACTCCCTTTGTTGTTTAATAAAAGAGAGAGAGGAAGTAGAGATAGAGGAAATCAGCCTGTATTGCGCTGATAACACACCCCTTTTATCTAAGGCTTTTTCAAGAATCTGATCAAGTGAAGATTTTGGGGGAATATTGGGAAAATCAGGGAATGAGTTTAACAAAATTTCTGAGCTGCAAATACCTAAAAAAAAAATGTGCACTAGAAAAAGAGAGAATTTTTGTTTCAATTGAGAAAGGCAGGGGAAATTGGTGAATTGTTACTCCTAAATATTTAAAATTATGGGAAGCAACTTTAAACATTGAAGCACTCGTTGGTAAATCAGAAATTGAAAAATTTATTGGATATAATTGTCACATATGTATGTCCTGTTTAGTTCATTTCTGTCTAGTCTGTATGAGTTCTAGTTAATCACCGTGTTTATAATTAGTTAAGTCTTGTCAGCTGTCCTTGTCTAATCATCAGTGTATTTAACCCTTTGACGCGTACGATTACACCGGTGTGATTAGAACGTTCAGCGCATCACGTGATCAACTGCCAAATTCAAATGTCCTTGCGCGCGTTCTCTGGCGCTGAACCAGTGACAGACGCGCTCAGCGCTGTCAATATATCACAAATATGCAGTGTTTTCAACCACATAATGTTTATTTTAGGTTTCAGACATTTAAATGCACATAAGTACTAACAAATCAATACATTTAGAGTTTGTAAAATACACACTGACGTCTATGGGAGCGGCAATAACAATAATTTCCATAATAATTAGACGACACGCTCTATTCATATCAGATACACATTGTGTAAGTAACTTTAAAGTTTACTCTCTTCTTCTCTCAGTTCACCGGCTCACTTACATTCATGTATTTCGGGATAAGTGGATGAATTCACGTGTTTTAAAACCAACAGACGCGATTCTCTGTACTGCGGGGCAAACTAACATTGCGGCGCCCATCGCGCATATAGCTCAACTAACGCGATCATTATAAAAGTGTTTAAACAGCAAAACACATCCACTTGCACATATTTGACAATCGGAATATCAGATATTTCATGCTATAGTCATCAAATTTGTTAATATTTTGAATAAAAAAAGAAAAATGAAATAAAAGCAGATCATCAGTCATACAGCGCTATTGTGGCTACCGTCTGTCACGTGACAAGCAATGACGCGTCACCATGGAAACAATAAAGTGACACGTTCTAAATAACGGTCGCCTTGAAAAACTCACGCTGGGGGCTCAGCCAGAATATTTTAAACTTACGTGCGAAAGGGTTAAGTTCCTGTCTGTTTGCCTGTCAGTTGTCGGTTATTATCTATGTTGGAAGTCGTGTATGTTGTTCTCTCCAGTATTAAAGTCTGTATGTTTATCGTCAATCCGTGTCTGCCTGTCATCTACACGTTCCTTGACAGAATAACCGACCAAAAACAGAAAACAGGATGGACTCACCCGCAGCACACTTCCTGCTCAGCCCAGAAGGCAGGCCCTACCTGGAGTATATCTTCTGGACGCTCCGGAATGGCGACCGCTCTCCCTCAGCCAGCAAGCCCGAGGCGCCCGTGGAGATCGCCACTGGACTGGAGAGTTAACGCGAGCGGGTCAGTCCACCCCAGAGCCAGGAGCGGACCAGAACCTGATTGATCTGTGGTCTGCGGATCCTCTCCCCACCCAAATCCCCGCCCTTGAATCTTCCTCGTTGCTGGTCCCGTCCGGAGATCTTCTTCTGCCCGTTTCCCTGATCCCGTCTCCTCCGCTGATCTCAGTCAGCCCCCTGGATCCGTGGCCACCGCTGCTGTCGTCCAGGTCCTCGGCTCTGCCCCCGCCGCTCATTCCGTGTGGCTCCTCACCAGCACCTCGGGCTTCTCTTCCGCCAGCGTTGTCTCCAAGGTCCGTCGGCCGGAAAGTTCCGCCGGTTCCTACGCCAGAAGCCGTGGTTCCGCTGCCGTCGAGCGGCCCCAACGCGTCACCCCGCCCTGCAGTCGGGACTCCTCCTTGGCTCCTCCCACCGTCAGCTCCACCATGGAGCCTGTGGTCAACGCCTCCAGTCTGCTACCGGTCACCAGTTCCATGCCTTCCTCCGAAGCCTCCAACTTCTTTCCTCACCATAAACTCTGTTACGGCGCAAGGACGCGCCTTTCCGGAGGGGGCGTAATGTCACATATGTATGTCCTGTTTAGTTCATTTCTGTCTAGTCTGTTTGAGTTCTAGTTAATCACCGTGTTTCTAATTAGTTAAGTCTTGTCAGCAGTCCTTGTCTAATCATCAGTGTATTTACGTTCCTGTCTGTTTGCCTGTCAGTTGTCGGTTGTTGTCTATGTTGGAAGTCGTGTATGTTGTTCTCTCCAGTATTAAAGTCTGTATGTTTATCGTCAATCCGTGTCTGCCTCTCATCTACACATTCCGTGACAATAATTCACTTTTATTTATATTCAATTTATAGGAGAAGAGGCAAAAGGAGTTTATAATTCTCAGAACTTCGGGCAAAGAAACAATCGGATCAGAGATGTAGAGCATCAGCATTTTGTGATGTGAATGGCAATTGCCAGTGGTTCAATTACCAATGCAAAAAAGCAAAGGTGAAAGTGGGCAGTGTTGTCGTTGGATATTGTTGTTGTTGGATATTCCATTGGCCTGAACAGAGCAACCTGGGGAGGAATATAAAAGTTTTATCCAGGTTATGAACGTGCTGCCCAAACTAAATTTCTGAAGCACATAGAAAAAGTAATCCCAGAGGAATAAATTATATTCAATGCCCTTCTAATATTATGAGACATTAATCTGTTTTTAATAAAACCAGTTTGGTCATTGTGTATGATTGCTGGTAAAACTGACTCAAGACGCTTTGCAAGCATTTTAGCCAGTATCTTTACATCTACATTTAAAAGACTGTGTGGGAGACTGTGATTCGTGTGGGTCTTTGTCTTTTTTCAAAATCAAAGAAATCCAAGACTGGCGGAGGGTTGAAGGCAGGCAGACGTTATTAAGGGAGTACAATAATATGTTTAGGAGTGGCGTTTTAAGTGTTTGAGAAAACCTCTTAAAAAATTCAACAGGGATCCCATCTGGCCCATGTGCTTGCACTATCTCTTCTGTGGAAAAAGTTTATTCAAGCTCTTGTCTCAATGTATCTGTTAACTTTGCATAAGGGACCTATTCGTGGGGGGTTCTGACTTGTATAGCAAATAGTATTAATCTTTAAAATGTATACTAATACTAACAGGGTCAGTAATCAAATTGCCATCGGAGGACCAAATCTTAGAAAGAAGTTTACTTGGCTTATCACTATGCTCAAATGCCTGTTTAGCTTTCTGCAATAAGTTTTCAGCCTGATGAGTTGATAAAATATTAAAATCAGATTGAAGTTTTTCATTTGGAGCCATGTCTGGAAATAGTGGCTTGAAGGGCTGCTGTAGAGGAGCGTATTTCAGCGAGAAACTCAGACCTTATTTACGTGATTTCCTCACAGATTGTAACTGTCGTGAGCATCTCTTTTAAAAGAGGTTGTTTTTAGAGACAATAAAATATCCTTCCTCCCCCTCTGAGGAAGATGTTGGGGTACAGAAGGTTGTTTCTAGAGGATAATAACTAGGGGATGGCTGGCATCAGGTAGAGCCGGCACTCTGGTGTTTGGCACGCTAATAACATATATTCAGAAGTAGCGCTGGAGAGATGTTTGAGATGACTACTCTATGATAGTTATACTTTCTTCTCGGACACCTTCCCCAGGTAACTGGGTATTAAGTAAGGTTATGCTCCTTTCCATTGTCCCATTTATGATGGAATCATGAGATGTGGGTTTTGTCGAATTTCTGGTTGCTGTTCTCTATGGGTCTTGATTTTCCTGGAGTGTGGCTCAGACTAGTTGGAACTCCAAATTGGGCATAGAAGCTTCAGGGCCTTTCCTAACAATCACTTAGATTATGGGGAGCAATGTTGTACAATGTGTGGACTGCTCACCGGCTTACACACAATTGGCTGATGGCATGTTTTCAGGTGCCCTTCTTATATGCTGGAGAGCACCTTGCGACGTCATTACACTGCGTCGGCTATGAATGCCGTGTTGATACACGTGCCTCAGACACCAGGTTCTGCGGGATGCATCCCCAAAGTGTCGACTAACACGGCATCTTGTTCCATTTCTTAGGGAACCATGTTTACAGCTATAACCTAGATGTTTTCTAATTATAGAAACCGACTTCCTTCACATTAAATTGTTCTACTTTTTGTATCAGTGCTTTATTTGGCAAATCAGAAAGCACACAACACACAACATTCCAAAATGCATACCCATCAAAGAACCATAAACCAAATCTATGTGGGAAAGGTGGAAATATGGAGAACTAAAATTATGAAAGATGAAAACTCTTTATTATTAATGTTTAGTTTTTTTATTGTTTCATAGACTTTTACTATCTCTATTCTAGGAAATAAATGAATTAATTAAAGAAAATAAATTCTCAATTTGTCCACAATTGTGAGCCTTTTGTATTTAATTTGAAAAAAATATTAACTTCAGAAAAAAATCATAGCAAAGTACTAAGTACTAAGATCTAGATACTACGCTTACTGGCAGCCTCTATGCCAACTTGCACAGTCAGGAATTGACTAACAATAGAGGTTGTGTAGTCTTTAGTCTTGGTCTTGTATAAAAGCACAGGTGACAGCAGTCAGTCAACAACCAGAATCAGCTTCAGCTTCTCCTTTGTGGAACTACTGAGGATCAGCCAGCACAACCATGATGGGCAAGGTAAACTTCATTCCTGCTAACATTTTCAAAGTTGAATTCAACTGAAAATAAAAGTGTGTGTGTGGGGGGGCGGGGGGATGATTCACTAAATCTTAAACATTTGAATTTTCAGGTGACCTTCTACGAGGACAGGAACTTCCAGGGTCGCTCTTATGAGTGTATGGGTGACAGTGGTGACTTCTCCTCCTACATGAGCCGCTGTCACTCTTGCAGAGTGCACAGTGGATGCTGGATGATGTATGATCATCCCAACTACATGGGAAATGGGTATTTCTTCAGGAGGGGCGAGTACGCTGATTACATGTCTATGTTTGGAATGAACAACTGCATCAGGTCCTGCCGTATGATCCCCATGGTGAGCTCCATGAATGTATTGTTTTGTAATATACAAACCTAAAGCCACATCCTTTCATTTAGAACATTTCTTAATCAAATATTTATATTAATCTAGAATCATGAAGCAGAAACCTGATCTAAATTTGTAGGACAGAGGAAAATGCTAAAATCCATCAACTCAAAGCACAAATGATCCTTTCAGAATAGTGATTTATAAGGCAGAAATTCACAGTTCTTGTTATTTGTTTACATTAGATGTTGTTTCTACCTGCTAAACCTGAAAATAATGGACTTCTCTTCCACTACAGCACAGGGGCTCCTACAGAATGAGGATCTACGAGAGGGAGAACTTCATGGGTCAGATGTACGAGATGATGGATGACTGTGACAACATCATGGACCGTTACCGCATGTCTCACTGCCACTCCTGTCATGTGATGGACGGCCACTGGCTCATGTATGAGCAGCCCCACTACAGAGGCAGGATGATGTACTTCAGGCCTGGAGAGTACAGGAACTTCAGCAATATGGGTAGCATGAGATTCATGAGCATGAGGCGTATCATGGACTCTTGGTACTAGGGTTTATATTAATAAAATATTTTCTCTACAACACTACACATTCTGTCTTGAAAATCATTGATTTCAATTACATTTGCATTAATATCCCACAAACAACACTTCATAAATTAAACAGAACTGTAAATAAATTGCTGAATTCTGTTATACTATAGTAAGATAGCAATCTAACCTTTGCACTATAAATATGAGGGATGCAGGCTTTTAAATGACAAGGTCCAGTCAAACATGAAACCCTGTTCAACTGTGAAACTAGACACATACTGCATTAAAACAGCTTGTTCCTCGTAGCCGGTGAAATGCAAATGCTAATGTTTTATTACAGTTTATCAAAAATAAACTACTCAAAATGTTGTATACTGTAGGTGCAAGTATCTAGATTTAAAAAAAGTACTGTTTTTACATTTAAAGGTAAACTACAGAATTCTGGGCTTTCTATTGACAGCTGCAAGCTGCTTGTGAGTTAATGGTTGTTTGTGATAATCATATCGGTGATGCAGCAAGCTACAACAAGAGTAATTAATATCAAAAGATAAAGTCCACAAGACATATTTAAAAAGAAATATCATCTGAGTAATTACCATATCATTATACAAAAATTATTATTGTTTTATCTTTTAGTTTCATGCACTTAAACAATGACCTGAAATAGTATGTCGTGTAAAATGTACTTCCAATCTTGTTTTATTTATATAAGTTTGAAAAATATTTTACAGCGAGTTGAGAAAGGTGTTGTGAGCAACATTGTAGCTAAAAAACAGTGCCTGGATGCACACTTCCAAAATCTATTAGAAACAGCATATCATGCACACTTTTGGCATACTATGTGATATTTATTTTATTTATTTATATTTATTTATATAGCACCTGTCAAAACAAAATTACAAAGTGCTTTACAATAATAACATAAGATACAAACCAAATAAAAGTATTGGATAACTACAACATACTATCAAATTAAGAAAAAGGCATGCGATAAAAGTGAGTCTTAAGGAGAGATATAAAGAGGATACTGTGCTTGCCTGTCTGAGATCTACAGGCAGGAGTTCCACAGCTGAGGGGCATGATCAGCAAAGGCACTGAAAAAGACGAGATTTTGGAACAACTAATAGTGCCCTTCCAGAGGATCTCAAGCAATGGTCAGGATTATTAGAAATGAATAGATCACAAATATAAGCAGGGGCTTGAAAAGGGAAAGCATGTAAATAATAAAAGGAAGGGGACCCAAAATAGATCCTTGGGGGACCTCACAAAATAAAGGTGCACAAGAGGAGGAAGCATCTCCAAGCACTACAGAAAAAGATCACTGTGTTGGATCACTTCCTCTCAGATCTCAGCTTCTTTTTTCTTTCATCTCTTTCTCCATGACCTACTCCTCAGAGGAGGAAGGGCCAGGGAGGCGATGCTATCCCTTTGGCCCTGTCTGCGGTCTTTGAACTGAGGGCCCCCTGAATGTCTGGGCGCAGACTCGGTCCGGTGCGGAATGCATGATCTAAATGCAGCCGAGCACACCCTCGCCTCCTTGAACTTTCCAACCACTGCCTCAATGTAGGTAGCGAAAAGTTAAGTCAGCGAGAGCAGGCCATAGAGGAGAAGCTCCTTTCCTTTCTCCCTGATGTCCACCAGGTTCACCCACAGGTGCCTCGCCATTACCACCAAAGTTGTCATCGATCTACCTATCGAAGTCTGCTTAGTGTCCCGGAGAGCCAGATCTGTGGCGCGGCAGAACTCAGATACCACCACAGGGGAAAGACCCTGGCCCTGACCCACTGCTGCATGTTCCTTGCCTTTTAAATGCGAGGTGGTTTTGAGTGGCTTTGTAGGCAGGGCCGGTGCTTGCCACTCCACTTGCAAGATAGTTCAAGTCTCGTCGATGGGGACATTTCCACGTATCCGTGCTTGTGCAACCCCTTGACATTAGCGTACTTTGCATGTCTATGTCTGGGAATAATGCTGGCCGAATACGGATTCTTCCATGCCTTCTCAATCTCAGTGTGGAGATTAGGAAGATATGGAAGGCTCACGGGATCTGGAAGGTTATGGGCGGAAACAAACCTCTCGTCTAATCTAAAGCGAGGGGTCTCTTCCTTATTGTGTTCCCATGACAGCTTAATTCTGCCTGAAGTGTGTTCCATAACGCTCAACAGCTCATCATACGTGGGGCAGGGTGGGTGCGAGGGCTCAGATATTTCACCTTCTTCACCCTCATCAGCCATCTCCTGCTCTTCCTGGCATGGTGCCAGTAGAGCACTGTCTGCTGTACCAGAGGACCACAGAGAAACAGATTATTGACTATCATAACACACTGCTCAAACATTTTAAAACCCTACAAAACAAATTGAAAAAATTGGATTGAACACTTCAATGGATTAAACATTTTATGTAAAACCTTAAATACATTGCAATATTTATAACTTAATAAGATATATTTTTGGACATATCGAAACGTTTATCCTCAAACGAACTTTGCCTTTGCCTGCTCTGTAAGTTAACTAACAAAATTGATTAGCGATTTAGTAAGTAATAGAGCTCAGTTGGAGGTGGTAGTTCACTGTTAGCTAATCAGTAGCTTACTGTTTTTTGCATACCTCCCAGAGAACTGCTCATAACTATATACAGGTTAATTAATTAATTCTAAAGTAAAGCTCATGGTAACACACGAGTAATGACTGAAGTTTTGCAAATCCTTCAGAAGGAATTACAAATTTTTTGGATCACTATTCTATGTAAGAAACAGGTTGACTCTCTATTAACTACTGAATTCATTGTAAACCTTTGAGGTTTTTGTACAGTTTGGTATAGTAATTCCTTTTGATGGATTTGGTAACACTTAATAGTAGTTAATAGAGTGCTTTTAATGCATTACTCATTTGTTCCTGTGTAGTTATTCATTAATGATGGAACTGTATTCTAAAGTGTTACCAAATTTTTTTTCTGCGACTAACCGACTAATAAATTTTGATCGAACAAGCCTCATCTTGTCAAGCCAATATTACATAAAACAAATTTTAAAAATTATAAAAATGGTTTAATAAAAATAAAAGATTGACCTCGTCTGTTCAGCATCCATTGAATTTACATTACTGTAAACAGATTATCTGTATTTGATTAAAAATAAATTATTCCCTGCTAATTAACTACAGACAACAGAAACTGTCCATATAACAGCTTGTATTAAATACAAAATGAAATTTTTAGTCATTATGACTTACACTTATACTTCTAATTTCCAAATGAAATTGTAAGCAGTATAATTTCTTCATTGAATATGTGAAAGAGTAAAAACTAAATTATTTCATTAGTAATTAAGTAAATAAAATAAATAAAATTGCAAAACAATAGATTATTAATTGAATTTCATTACTTTGCTTAAGTACTTTAAGCCTCTGTCACATGTGTTTAGTTAGCATAGTGCTTCATAATTACAAAAAAAAAAAAAGAAACTACAAAAACTAGAATCCTGACAAATGTGAGTAGTAAGATCCAGATGCTATGCTTCAGCTTGAATGGCCTCTTTTCCAACTTGCACAGTCAGGAACTGACTAACAATAGAGGTTGTGTAGTCTTTAGTCTTGGTCTAGTATAAAGGTACGGGTGACAGCAGTCAGTCAACAACCAGAATCAGCTTCAGCTTCTCCTTTGTGGAACTACTGAGGATCAGCCAGCGCAACCATGATGGGCAAGGTAAACTTCATTCCTGCTAACATTTTAAAAGTTGAATTCCAAAATGATTTGATTTGTTAATTTTCACTTTAAACCACTTAAAATATCAACTTTGAATTTTCAGGTCATCTTCTACGAGGACAGGAACTTCCAGGGTCGCTCTTATGAGTGTATGGGTGACTGTGGTGACTTCTCCTCCTACATGAGCCGCTGTCACTCTTGCAGAGTGGAGAGCGGATGCTGGATGATGTACGATCATCCCAACTACATGGGAAATGGGTATTTCTTCAGGAGGGGCGAGTACGCTGATTACATGTCTATGTTTGGAATGAGCAACTGCATCAGGTCCTGCCGTATGATCCCCATGGTGAGCTCCATGAATATTTTTTTATTTGTAATAAATTCTTTTTAATAAACTAAACATTAAATTTACTTTTATTTGAAAACACAAAGCAGAGAGCCAATTTAAATTTTGGGGACATTTTAAAATGTTAAAATCTCAAAATATAACTGACTTCTTTTCCACTACAGCACAGAGGATCCTACAGAATGAGGATCTACGAGAGGGAGAACTTCATGGGTCAGATGTACGAGATGATGGATGACTGTGACAACATCATGGACCGTTACCGCATGTCTCACTGCAACTCCTGTCATGTGATGGACGGCCACTGGCTCATGTATGAGCAGCCCCACTACAGAGGCAGGATGTCGTACTTCAGGCCTGGAGAGTACAGGAGCTTCAGCAATATGGGTGGCATGAGATTCATGAGCATGAGGCGTATCATGGACTCTTGGTACTAGTTTTCTAGTATTTTGCTAGCATTTATTAAATTGCTAATAAAATAATTCCTCTACAACACTGTCTTGAAAAATCATTAAATAACAATAATATTTCTATGAGCAGTCTACAAAAAACACCCCATGAGCTAAACAGAAGTATAAAATAACAAACTGTAAAAGGAGCAATTATTGCATTCTGCTGTACTATAGCAAGTTTTCAAATGATAAATCACAGTCAAATGACTGCTGATTGCCTTTACACCTATAATTCAAACTGCAAACTACAACTGGCTGCTCTCAATGACAAATGTGGAACAGTTAGTTCATGCTTTCATGACCTCAAGGCTAGATTACTGTAACGCTCTACTGGGTGGTTGCCCTGCTCGCTTGATAAACAAACTACAGTTCGTCCAAAACGCAGCTGCTAGAGTCCTTACTAGAACCAGGAAGTACGACCATATTAGCCCTGTTCTGTCAAAACTGCACTGGCTGCCTATTAAACATCGTATAGATTTTACAATCTTGCTAATTACTTACAAAGCACTAAATGGCTTAGCTCCCCAGTACCTGAGTGAGATCTTAATGCATTATAGTCCTTCGCGTCTATTACAATCTCAGAATTCTGGCCAGTTGTTAATACCTAAAATATCAAAATCAACCACAGGCGGAAGATCCTTTTCCTATTTGGCACCTAAACTCTGGAACAATCTTCCTAGCATTGTTCGGGAAGCAGACACACAGTTTAAATCTAGATGAAAAACGCATCTCTTTAACTTGGCATACACATGACACATTATCAATTTATGTCCTCATATCTATTAAAGGATTGTTAGGCTGCATAGATCAGGTCAGCCAGAACCGGGAACATTTCCTATAACACCGGATGTACTCGTTACATCAGAAGAAGAATGGTGTCTACGCTAATTTTAGTCTCTCTGCTTATCCCGAGGTTTACCATTTAACGTGATTGGCTGGATCCGGGCCGTGTCCAGGTCGAATGAGGAACCTGCGCCTGTGTGCGGCAGCAATGTGGCCCTGGGGTGTCGGCGGAGACTGTGTGAACTAGCTCATCCCTTGTGAAGCCCTTATCGACACATCAGCCAGTGGCACAGATCCCCAGCAAACCGTCCCATACCGGCGTGATGAAAAAGATCTTAAACTAGATGGAACTGGATTAAATATTTTGACTGTTGCGATCCCAAATCAGACTTATGACCTGTAACTCTGCCTGAGTATCAGACAAGTGTTCACTGTTGGCCAGAGGAGAACTGGCCCCCCGACTAAGCCTGGTTTCTCCCAAGGTTTTTTTCTCCATTTTGTTGGAGGTTTGGTTCCTTTCCGCTGTTGCCTTTGGCTTACTTAAGTTGGGGACACTTGTTTGATATTCAGCAGTATTTTTGGTATGTCTGCTGGACGATTACATCATTGTTTTCTCCAGTGCTGATATACATAAATTAACTAGACTAATAACTATTGATCTTTGCAATGGAATAAATCAATAATTTATAGAATAAGCTGGACAATGACACCATTTTCTTTGGGAGCTGCTGTGAAGCCAAAAATTATTAGCCAATTATTATTGTAAAGTTGCTATGCCACAATTTGTATTGTAAAAAGCGTTATATAAGTAAAGGTGACTTGACGTGACTGGCCTAGTTTGATTTTTTTCATTTTTGAGACAGCAGTTGCTTTTGAGACCAGCGCATACATGTCTTACTAATGATGCAAACTCAAGCAGGTTCAACGCGAGACTTTAGCAATGGATGTTGCACAAATTAATATGATATATAAGTCACAGACAACAGCGTTGTGGGAAAAAAAAGGGTGAGATATGCAGCTGACAAAACATCCCTTCACACAGGATGAAAAAATATCATAAAATGTGAACTAAGATGCATTAACAAAAGCTGAATTTAAAGGGTTAGTTCACCCAAAAATAAAAATTGTGTCATCAATTACTCAACCTTATGTCGTTCCAAACCCATAAGACTATCATTCATCTTTGGAACACAAATGAAGATCTTTTTAATGAAATCTGAGTGCTTTCTGTCTCTCCAATGATAGCTTACGCAACTACCACTAGCCCAAAAAGGTAATAAAGACATCATAAAAGTAATCCATGTGACTCCAATGGTTTAATCTAAATTAGCACGATTTCACGAGAGCACCACGAGGCATGTTGTGTTGACACGAGAGCAGATGTTGTTGCATGAACATTGGAGAATAATATTTTGTAAATAAAGTGGTAAATTATTTTTTAAAGGAGGTTTGAATGTCGCCTGTGAAATATTTATTATTATTATTTTTTTTTTACCTGTTCTGACTCTAAAAACTAAACAGTCAGAAAGGAAAAAAATCTCAGACATCTCACTTTAGTGAGTATCACCTTGACTTATAAAGCTACAATCCTGATCCAACTAAATAAATCGTCACAAAGCCTTTAGACTTGTTTAAATTTAAATTAAACACAGCTCGTAATTATTGTTATCAAAATTATTTGTGTACCTCTACTCTGAAAGTGTCTCATTCAATCGAAACCCAGTTTCACGCAGTCTTGAGCTAACCACTAACAAAGATTTCAGACTCTCAAACTCCCCAGGCTGAATGTAGTCAGAAGTTGCAATGTTAACTAATGCTAAATGAAGTTTGGCTGCCTGTTTTGAAGCCTTAAGTTCTAACCTGGATCACAAATTTGTGGTAACCCTATTTTCCTTACAGTATAATATCAGGTAAGACAGCATGCAGTTTACTGCAGAAAAGTTTAATGCTAACCTTTAACACATTAGAGATGACTTTAGAATGTACAAGAATAATACATTGTCTAATTTATTATCAAGGGAATAACTTTTTACTTAAAAAAAGTCATTTTTTACAATACAAATCTACATGGATTACAGTGTCCATAAATCGTCATAAAAAAATACTTTTATTATCCAATGTAACTAAGTTTACAGATGGCTATGGAATAAATCTTGTGTTGATTTTTAGATGAAAAGTGAAAGTAAATATGAGCATAACCATTCAATAAATGTCCTGAGATGACATGTAATGACACGTATGGTAGGGATGAAAAAAACGGGGGAAATCTTATCCCATCTGACCCTATAACAGCAAATTACTTCAGAAGAATCAAATGTAACTTTATTTGAAAGAAATGAAGTTTGTCCGATATATATATTAAATTTATTCTTCTGCTGTGAGAATTACACTGTTGCACCAATCACACAATCATATTCATAATGTTATTAAACATTAAATTATTAAAATTATATTTCTTGATCCAAATTAAACCATGTTTCTCGGGGAAAGTTTAGGTCAATGAAATACATAAAAAAAAAAAAAAAGGTTGAATCACTTCATAATATATAGCTATCATCGAAAGGGAAGAATGCCAGCAGATTACCAATGCCCCATATAGCCTACTCCTCACATGAGCAAAATAGCAAGTAATTTTCCTTATAGATTAGTCTACAAATGTTTTGTTATATGTCAGCAATTAAAGTGACAATTAAATTAAGCTTTTGATTTAACTAAAACAATAATTGATTTAAATAATCATAATAATAAACTATTAAATAACACCTAAGCCTAATATGGAGTAATAAATTAACTTAAATAAGATGTGAGGGAATGTGCTTAAGAGATATCAGTGGTCCATAAAGCAACATGTTGCAGCTCTTGTTGCCTTACAGAAAACCACAAGGTCATACTCATATGCTTTCAGCAACTCGTGTTAAGGGAAGGCCTGGGTATACTTCATTTTCAGCATTCCTTGTCCACTCAGTATGTTGAATGTGATTTCACCAAGTACAACATGTTCCTGGATCCCCGTCTTTGTTGGTTCTGGAACAACATTCCAAGCAACCAATCAGATTTGATGGACAAGTTTACAGTTTATGTCTACTGCTTTTTTATACTCCACCAAACATCAGAGGGCAGCATTGAGTTGTGTCATTTACAGAACATTCATTCAGAAGGATAAAAGAAGAAAAGTAATTAATCCAGCGTTGCATGCAAAGTTTAGAACAAAAACAAAAATAATAACGATACAGAATGATATGCTGCTTTGTTTATCTTGTTGTAACCCTCTTTACACATTCTTCTTTGACAATTTGCACAGTACATCACAACTTTGTGTATTGCCACCTAGTGGACTTCTCTCTCTAGTAGTAGTTTAAGTTCTAAAAAACTACGTTTTAAAATCGAAATCTACAAGACATAACAAGATAACCAAAAAGCTTACATGCAGAGTTGTAAATGTTATCGATATGAAGCTAACGTGCTTTCATATATACTGTATGAATATATGATATTCATATGAATATGAATATATATTTTAAATGAACATATGTGTATATATATATATATATATATATATATATATATATATATATATATATATGTGTGTGTGTGTGTGTGTGTGTGAATAATGAATGAAATGAATATATATATATTCATTTATATGACCCCCCACCCCCAATATTTGTTAGGATGACCAGAAGTTTTAAATGTTACATTTTTAGGCTGTATACTATCAGCGTTTTGAATTTAAAATATTCTATTACTTAAATGATTCATGTAAATCATAACTGAATGTGACAACACAAGAAACATTTTGAATTTTTTAGATATTAGACATACAAATAAGAGTGAATGTATTGGCAAACTAAATTATTTACTTCATAACAATAGACCTGATACTTTTACCCCTCTTATTTTTTTTCTTTATGTCCTTAAATCCCTTTTTAACATTTAATTATTTAATTCCTTTAAATAAAAAGACCATGCAATAACCCAATACCATCACCCCCGCACACACAAAAAAAACGTTGGTCCCCCCCCAATGTTCAAGATATAGTTACGGCCTTACTATAAACATTGACCTACACCGTATTAATTATAATCATACAGGTCTTAAAAAAATCTTTAAAAGCCTTAAATTTGATTTTAAAAACCCTGAACATACCCTAAAAAAACTTGAAAATCTACATCCTAAGCTTTTGCTAGAATAAGTTCTTTTCGATTTTGCACAGTCAGGAACTGACTAACAATGGGTGCTTGTAGTCTTTAGTCTTGGTCTAGTATAAAGGTACGGGTGACAGCAGTCAGTCAACAACCAGAATCAGCTTCAGCTTCTCCTTTGTGGAACTACTGAGGATCAGCCAGCGCAACCATGAAGGTAAACCTTGTTCCAGCTGCCATTTCCACATATTTTAACTTCTTATAAACTTAATTTGGAATATTTCACTTTAAATCACTAAATTAATAACTTTCATTTTCAGGTCACCTTTTTTGAGGACAGGAACTTCCAGGGTCGCTCCTACGACTGTATGGGCGACTGTGCTGATATGCACTCCTACATGAGCCGCTGTCACTCTTGCAGAGTGCACAGTGGATGCTGGATGATGTATGATCATCCCAACTACATGGGAAGTGGGTATTTCTTCAGGAAGGGCGAATACTCTGATTACATGTCTATGTTTGGAATGAACAACTGCATCAGGTCCTGCCGTATGGTCCCCATGGTGAGTTCAAAAGTAAAACTTATTTATACCGGTGATATGTTAAATTCTTTATTGTGAATATCCTTTTAAAATGGTAATCCACATTACTAACTTGTTCTAAATTTAGTTTTACATTTCCTAGTGATTCTGCTAAATAACACTAAAATTAACAACTGACTTCTCTTCCACTACAGCACAGAGGATCCTACAGAATGAGGATCTACGAGAGGGAGAACTTCATGGGTCAGATGTACGAGATGATGGATGACTGTGACAACATCATGGACCGTTACCGCATGTCTCACTGCCACTCCTGTCATGTGATGGACGGCCACTGGCTCATGTATGAGCAGCCCCACTACAGAGGCAGGATGATGTACTTCAGGCCTGGAGAGTACAGGAACTTCAGCAATATGGGCGGCATGAGATTCATGAGCATGAGGCGTATCATGGACTCCTGGTATTAGGGTTTCAATAAAATTATTTCTCTACAACACTAAACATTGCGCCTGCAAAATCCTTACTGTCCCCAACATTTGCATGTCTAACCAATCACAAAACAAAACAAAAAAAATTTAATGATTTAAACAGACTAATAAATAGAATAAAATTTAGGTTCATGACACTAGAACAGTGAATTCTTTCTCATATACAGCCAGTTTTAAATGAGGAAGGCTAAAATGGTTTCAAAAAATGTTTTAAAAAAAGTCTCTTAAAAACCTGAAATTCTCACAGTGAAAGAAGTGCAAAAGTAAGGAAAGTAAGGCTAGCTGTTGGATTTGTAGAGCCCAAGGCATCATGAAAATGGGCTTCAAAAATTCTATGCAAGTACAGAAAGATTTAAAAAAAAAATTAAAAATAAATAAGATCACCTGATTCAAATACCATGTGGCTGATTTAAAAAAAAAAAAAAATTAGAACTCTTTGCAGTAGAGAGGCAAAATCATTTTCACTGCATAGAGGGTCTATTTCATGCTTTTAAGAGCCATCCAAAGAAAACAATATTGGATAAAACATATACTATAAAGCAAAATTACAAATGATATATACAGTGTTGCCCCTGCCTGTACAGCGTAAGCACTCTACATGCCCTGACTTCAACAGCGTTTGAGAACTCTGTAATGTGATTTCTACATCATATACAGTATATCACTAATCATGTATGTTAATAAATAATCTGGTGTTTACACAGAATTAATTGTTTTGAGCTGAATAAGTAAAGAAGTCATTTACACAGAACACTTTTTTGCTTTTAAAAACGTGACATACAGTGAATGGGAACGAGAAAACACAAGATCTTGAGGCACATTTTTAAAAGTTGAACTTGCCACTCATGTCCAAGACACTGAATAAGCAGTGAAATGCAGCATAATGGACATAGACATCGGTCTAACACATACACTCACCTAAAGGGTTATTAGGAACACCTGTTCAATTTCTCATTAATGCAATTATCTAATCAACCAACATAATCAGCAACATGGCAGTTGCTTCAATGCATTTAGGGGTGTGGTCCTGGTCAAGACAATCTCCTGAACTCCAAATTGAATGTCAGAATGGGAAAGAAAGGTGATTTAAGCAATTTTGAGCGTGGCATGGTTGTTGGTGCCAGACGGGCCGGTCTGAGTATTTCACAATCTGCTCAGTTACTGTGATTTTCACGCACAACCATTTCTAGGTTTTACAAAAAATGGTGTGAAAAGGGATGCCAGTATGCGGCAGTCCTGTGGGCGAAAATGCCTTGTTGATACTAGAGGTCAGAGGAGAATGGGCCGACTGATTCAAGCTGATAGAAGAGCAACTTTGACTGAAATAACCACTCGTTACAACCGAGGTATGCAGCAAAGCATTTGTGAAGCCACAACACGCACAACCTTGAGGTGGATGGGCTACAACAGTAGAAGACCCCACCGGGTACCACTCATCTCCACTATTTGCACGAGCTCACCAAAATTGGACAGTTGAAGACCGGAAAAATGTTGCCTGGTCTGATGAGTCTCGATTTCTGTTGAGACATTCAGATGGTAGAGTCAGAATTTGGCGTAAACAGAATGAGAACATGGATCCATCATGCCTTTTTACCACTGTGCAGGCTGGTGGTGGTGTAATGGTGTGGGGGTGTTTTCTTGGCACACTTTAGGCCCCTTATTGCCAATTGGGCATCGTTTAAATGCCACGGCCTACCTGAGCATTGTTTCTGACCATGTCCATCCCTTCATGACCACCATGTGCCCATCCTCTGATGGCTACTTCCAACAGGATAATGCACCATGTCACAAAGCTCGAATCATTTCAAATTGGTTTCTTGAACATGACAATGAGTTCACTGTACTAAAATGGCCCCCACAGTCACCAGATCTCAACCCAATAGAGCATCTTTGGGATGTGGTGGAACGGGAGCTTCGTGCCCTGGATGTGCATCCCACAAATCTCCATCAACTGCAAGGTGGTATCCTATCAATATGGGCCAACATTTCTAAATAATGCTTTCAGCACCTTGTTGAATCAATGTCACGTAGAATTAAGGCAGTTCTGAAGCCGAAAAGGGGTCAAACAATGTATTAGTATGGTGTTCCTAATAATCCTTTAGGTGAGTGTACAGTAGTGGCCAAAAGTTTTGAGAATTACATAAATATTAGTTTTCACAAAGTTTGCTGCTAAACTGCTTTTAGATCTTTGTTTCAGTTGTTTTTGTGATGTACTGAAATATAATTACAAGCACTTCTTACGTTTCAAAGGCTTTTATCGACAATTACATGACATTTATGCAAAGAGTCAGTATTTGCAGTGTTGTCCGTTCTTTTTCAGGACCTCTTCAATTCGACTGGGCATGCTCTCAATCAACTTCTGGGCCAAACCCTGACGGATAGCAACCCATTCTTTCATAATCACTTCTTGGAGTTTGTCAGAATTAGTGGGTTTTTGTTTGTCCACCCGCCTCTTGAGGATTGACCACAAGTTCTCAATGGGATTAAGATCTGGGGAGTTTTCAGGCCATGGACCCAAAATTTCAACGTTCTGGTCCCCGAGCCACTTAGTTATCACTTTTGCCTTATGGCACGGTGCTCCATCGTGGTGGAAAATGCATTGTTCTTCACCAAACTGTTGTTGGATTGTTGGAAGAAGTTGCTGTTGGAGGGTTTGGTACCATTCTTTATTCATGGCTGTGTTTTTGGGCAGAATTGTGAGTGAACCCACTCCCTTGGATGAGAAGCAACCCCACACATGAATGGTCTCAGGATGCTTTACTGTTGGCATGACACAGGACTGATGGTAGCGCTCACCTTTTCTTCTCCTGACAAGCCTTTTTCCAGATGCCCCAAACAATCGGAAAGGGGCTTCATCGGAGAATATGACTTTGCCCCAGTCCTCAGCAGTCCATTCACGATACTTTCTGCAGAAGATCAATATTTCCCTGATGTTTTTTTTTGGAGAGAAGTGGCTTCTTTGCTGCCCTTCTTGACACCAGGCCATCTTCCAACAGTCTTGTCACTGTGCACGCTCACACCTGCCTGCTGTCATTCCTGAGCAAGCTCTGCACTGGTGGCACTCCGATCCCGCAGCTGAATCCTCTTTAGGAGACGATCCTGGCACTTGCTGGACTTTCTTGGACGCCCTGAAGCCTTCTTTACAAGAATTGAACCTCTTTCCTTGAAGTTGCTGATGATCCTATAAATTGTTGATTTAGGTGCAATGGCTTGCCTGTGAAGCCATTTTTATGCAACGCAATGATGGCTGCACGCGTTTCTTTGCAGGTCAAGTAATCTTTAATAATCCAGACAGGTTCAATCCAACGGAGACAGAGTAACACAACCAACAATGAACTAAAACCAGACAATGTCAAACTAACAGAACTGAACTTATATATACTGAGAACAGGGGACTAGAGACTAGTGATGACATACAGCTGTGGTGATTAGTGAGGTGTCCATGGTTACAGATTGTGGCGGGAAATACAAACAAAGGAAACACGTGACTGCTGAAAACAAACAAACTGAAAGTCCATGTGGAGATCAAGTGACATGACATGTGACATAACACCCTCTCCTGGAAGGCGCGTCCTCGTGCCGTAAAGAGGACGAAGGGATGATGAGATGGGCAGAAGACGTAGGAGGTGATTCTGGAGGTGGACGGCTGACCAGGAGGAGGCGGAACACAGGAGTTCAGGGTGGTGCAGATGGTGACTCTACCAGGCCACAGCCAAGACTGTGCCCCATGGCGGCGGCGCAGGAGGGAGGATCCATGGTGATGTCATTAGTGACGCCACCATGGGGACGACCGGAAGTGACGATGAAGTGGAGGAAGGAGCCCACCGCGTAGCCGGAGAGCCGATGTGGCGAAGGGACCCTGATGGCCTGGGCGATCTTGACGGAGACGCAGCGACGACCCCCCGAGGTGGAAGCAGGGATCCAGAGGGCAGAGGTGGAGCTGGAGCGACCGAGGGCAGAGAAGGAGCCCGAGGGAGGGCAGAGCTAGCCGTAGCAGAAGGGGTGGAGGGCCAGAGAGCCAGGAGGAGGTGGCTCCCAGCAGTCCCGAGATGGATTCATGCCACAGAGAGGAGGCTGAAGGAAAACAGAGGGGCAGATGGAAGGCAGCAATGACTGGGTGACAGGCGTGGCTGGTGATTGGAGAGGAGCTTGGAGAGTACTATTAAACTCCACAAAAACAGGAAAGGCCTTAAAAGAATGATTAGGGAGAGGTGATGGGAGAGGTGATGGGAGAGGTGATGGGAGAGGGAGGTTGGGTGGGGGCCAGAGACTTAGGTAAGCAACAGACAGATTCAGATTGTGACATAACTAACAGAAGATTCTCCTCTCCAATAAAACAAAATTCCCCAGTGTTAGCCAAACACTCACTCTCAGTGGCGCTAGGGTTGGTCTGGCTCACTTCCATACCCTCATCTACCACTAGTACTCCTTCGGTGACCATCGGTGCAGCCGGCTCACACACCTGGTCAGTCCCGCGTTGCTCAGGCTCCGTTGTGATGTTCGGCACGGTCGCTCCGGTCTGGTATTCTGTAACGCTAGCTGTGTACGCACACACAAAGAAGAAGATAATATAAACAAGTAATCTTTAATAATCCAGACAGGTTCAATCCAATGGAGACAGAGTAACACAACCAAGAATAAACTAATACCAGACAATGACAAACTAACAGAACTGAACTTATATATACTGAGAACAGGGGGATAACGAGACTAGTGATGACATACAGCTGTGGTGATTAGTGAGGTGTCCATGGTTACAGATTGTGGTGGGAAATACAAACAAAGGAAACATGTGACTGCTGAAAACAAACAAACTGAAAGTCCATGTGGAGATCAAGTGACATGACATGTGGCATCTACAGTGTTACAGAGTTAAATTAGTCATCTATGATTAGGTTCTTTTTTCTGTTGCGTATGATTGATGAAAATCCTGTGGGTGCCACTGTACATGACTTTTGAATTGTCAACAAGGAAAAATGATTTTTGCCTAATTAATTGTTTAGTTACAGTATCTATCAACATGGTTGCTATCCATTTTGCTACAATTTTGAAGCTTTGTGCCAGTTAACTTCAAGTCAAGTCACCATTATTTACATAGTGCTTTTTACAATGCAAATTGTGGCAAAGCAGCTTTACATTAATAATTGGCAAATCATTTTTGGCTGCACAGCAGCTCCCAAAGAAAATGGTGTCATTGTCCAGCTTATTCTAAATATTATTGATTCATTCCATTACAAAGATCAATAGTTATTAGTCTAGTTAATTTATGTATATCAGCACTGGAGAAAACAGTGACATAATCGTCCGGCTCAGCTCAGTTCGCAAACAACGGCGCCATGCAGGCATATCAAAAACACTGCTGAAAATCAAGCAAGTGTCCCCAACTTAAGCAAGCCAAAGGCAACAGTGGCAAGGAACCAAACCTCCAACAAATGGAGAAAAAAACCTTGGGAGAAACCAGGCTTAGTCGGGGGGCCAGTTCTGCTCTGGCCAACAGTGAACACTTGTCCGATACTCAGGCAGAGTTACAGGTCATTAAACTGATTTGGAATCGCAACAGTCAAAATATTTTATCCAGTTCCATCTAGTTTAAGATCTTTTTAATCACACCGGTATGGAACGGTTTGCTGGGGATATGTGCCACTGGCTGATGAGTCGGTAAGGCCTTCACAAAGGATGAGCTAGTTCACACAGTCTCCGCCGACACCCCAGGGCCACGTTGCTGCCGCACACAGGCGCAGGTTCCCCATTTGACCCGGACACGGCCCGGATCCAGCCAGTCACGTTAATTGGTAAACCTCGGGATAAGCAGAGAGACAAAAATTAGTGTAGACACCATTCTTCTTCTGATGTAACAAGTCTATCCGGTGTTATAGGAAGTGTTCCCGGTTCCGGCTGACCTGATCTATGCAGTCTAACAATCCTTTAACGGATATGAAGACAAAAATTGATAATGTGTCATGTGTATGCCAGGTTAAATAGATGCATTTTTAGTCTAGATTTAAACTGACAGAGTGTGTCTGCTTCCCGAACAATGCTAGGAAGATACTAATCTCTAATTGTTTAATAAACTGATTTAAATTTAACACTCAAGTGTCTTGAGCATTAGGACATTTAAGAATCTTCATTATGATTAAGAACATTCAGTAGCAAAAACAGATTATTTTTTTAAAAACTCTACTTTTTAAAACTATTGCAACACCATTAGAAAGGTCTCTAAAGGATCTAAGGATTATTCACTTTAAATAGTTCTTCTTCTGCAAATCCTGAGAACTTTTCACTATACCAAAGAGCCATGGTGAGGCTCAAGGCAAGAATTTTGAACCCAACTGCTGGACATGATATGCATTGAATTTAAAAACCAGAACTGGAGAGCCAAAAAACAAATAGTTAGCCAAATGATGCAGGTAGACCAAACAATAATACATAACTTCAACTTTTATTAATTTATATAGCACATTTAAAAACAACTTTGTTACCCAAAGTGCTTCACAGACATTTCAAGCAGGAGATTGTATAAAAGTAAAATAGACAAAATGGCATTAAACATAAAATAGACATAAAATTATCATGACCTCACACCCAAAGACAATTTCTCATGATCCTCTGCCTTGAAAAGCTAAATCAAAAAGAAATGTTTTTACTTGAGACCTAAAAATATCTAAACATGGCGCCTGCCGGATGTGCAGTGGAAGACTGTTCCATAATTTAGGAGCAACTACTACAAAAGCTTGATCACCCTTCTACTTCTTCATGGACAGAGGCACTGTCAACAACAGTTGATCTGACGATCCTGTCCTTGCCGGCATATGAAATCCTAAAAGATTCCTGATATAAGTAGGAGACATGTTGTGAAGAGCTTTAAAAACCATTAATAAAATACTTAATAATTAATACATAAAGACAAAAGAAACATGATTGTTTCACACAACAGCTAATAACTTAAAAAAGACATCCAGAAATAATTAGGGTGTGAACAGACACAAAAAGAACCTAACACAAGAATTTCAAAATGGAAACTTCAAATGGAATCCAGAAGGAACACAATAAAATAACACGGTGTTAAATGAATTTGTCTCAAATTACAGTTGGACTAAAATATGGATCCATCATGGTCCAAGTCTTGTTTTAGATTCTACTTTCATTTTTTCACTCTTATACAATGGAACTTCCTTGTTTATATATTTTTTAGCGTTCTGCATGTCATTTTTTTTTTTTCATTTTAGCAAACTCTCGAAATTCTACATTCCTAAAAATGTAAGGACTAAGATCTACATACCAAGCTTTAGCTAGAATGGCTCTATTCCTCTATTTTCTATATATTAACTTCAGAAGAAAATCATGTCAAAATACTAAGTACTAAGATCTAGATACTACGCTTACTGGCAGCCTCTGTTCCAACTTGCACAGTCAGGAACTGACTAACAATAGAGACTGTGTAGTCTTTAGTCTTGGTCTAGTATAAAGGTACGGGTGACAGCAGTCAGTCAACAACCAGAATCAACTTCAGCTTCTCCTTTGTGGAACTACTGAGGATCAGCGAGCGCAACCATGAGGGTAAACTTCATTCCAGCTCACAATCCATATATCTTCACTCAAATATCTTTAATCTGGTATTTTCCTCACTTAAAACCATTAAGAGATTAACTAATTAACTATTTTTCAGGTCACCTTTTATGAGGACAGGAACTTCCAGGGTCGCTCTTATGAGTGTACCGGTGACTGTGGTGACTTCTCTTCCTACGTGAGCAACTGTCACTCTTGCAGAGTGCACAGTGGATGCTGGATGATGTATGATCATCCCAACTACATGGGAAATCAGTATTTCTTCAGGAGGGGCGAGTATGCTGATTGCATGTCTATGTTTGGAATGAGCAACTGCATCAGGTCCTGCCGTATGATGTCTATGGTGAGCTCCATGAATCTGGTGACATATTTATTAACCATTGGACATCAGACAACAGTCCTAAATTTATTTTAACCATTTATTTTGAAATCAGAATGTTGAACTGTGAGAGACAGACCTATATTGTTGTTGAAGTTAAGACTCATGGCTACATGTGATAATGATTCTTCCTAACTAATTTATACTTAACTGACTTCTCTTCCACTACAGTACAGAGGATCCTACAGGATGAGGATCTACGAGAGGGAGAACTTCATGGGTCAGATGTACGAGATGATGGATGACTGTGACAACATCATGGACCGTTACCACATGTCTCACTGCCAGTCCTGTCATGTGATGGACGGCCACTGGCTCATGTACGAGCAGCCCCACTACAGAGGCAGGATGTGGTACTTCAGGCCTGGAGAGTACAGGAACTTCAGCAATATGGATGGCATGAGATTCATGAGCATGAGGCGTATCATGGACTCCTGGTACTAGTGTTCAAATGTTTCAATAAAATGATTACTCTAAAACATAAAACTGTCTGAACGATCATTATTGCTAATATTTGCATGTGTAATCCACCAAAAAACACACACCTCATAAGTTAGAAAGGCTCACGAGTCAGAGCCATAGCCTAGAGGGCAGTTCTCTAACATCGACAGCAACCTGATCCTGCCTTGTCGTCTTTTTATGCTCCATTTTCCCTTTCTCCTCCATCATTGATATTAGAAATAGAATGCCACAAACTGATCCAGAGTCTCTGAGGTTTGGGTTTGTTAAATGGCCATGTCATGATTAAATCTAGCCTTAATAAACTGTTAATTTGCCATATTGTTCATATCCCTTCTGCATTTCCTCTGCACCTCCTTGCTTCTGGACCACTCTGCCTAAATGCTGCACCTACAGTCGTGGCCAAAAGTTTTGAGAATTACATAAATATTAGTTTTCACAAAGTTTGCTGCTAAACTGCTTTTAGATCTTTGTTTCAATTGTTTCTGTGATGTACTGAAATATAATTACAAGCACTTCATACGTTTCAAAGGCTTTTATCGACAATTACATGACATTTATGCAAAGAGTCAGTATTTGCAGTGTTGGCCGTTCTTTTTCAGGACCTCTTCAATTCGACTGGGCATGCTCTCAATCAACTTCAGGGCCAAATCCTGACTGATAGCAACCCATTCTTTCATAATTACTTCTTGGAGTTTGTCAGAATTAGTGGGTTTTTGTTTGTCCACCCGCCTCTTGAGGATTGACCACAAGTTCTCAATGGGATTAAGATCTGGGGAGTTTCCAGGCCATGGATCCAAAATTTCAACGTTCTGGTCCCCGAGCCACTTAGTTATCACTTTTGCCTTATGGCACGGTGCTCCATCATGCTGGAAAATGCATTGTTCTTCACCAAACTGTTGTTGGATTGTTGGAAGAAGTTGCTGTTGGAGGGTGTTTTGGTACCATTCTTTATTCATGGCTGTGTTTTTGGGCAGAATTGTGAGTGAGCCCACTCCCTTGGATGAGAAGCAACCCCACACATGAATGGTCTCAGGATGCTTTACTGTTGGCATGACACAGGACTGATGGTAGCGCTCACCTTTTCTTCTCCTGACAAGCCTTTTTCCAGATGCCCCAAACAATCGGAAAGGGGCTTCATCGGAAAATATGACTTTGCCCCAGTCCTCAGCAGTCCATTCACGATACTTTCTGCAGAAGATCAATCTGTCCCTGATGTTTTTTTTGGAGAGAAGTGGCTTCTTTGCTGCCCTTCTTGACACCAGGCCATCTTCCAAAAGTCTTGGCCTCACTGTGCGTGCAGATGTGCTCACACCTGCCTGCTGCCATTCCTGAGCAAGCTCTGCACTCGTGGCACTCCAATCCCGCAGCTGAATCCTCTTTAGGAGACGATCCTGGCACTTGCTGGACTTTCTTGGATGCCCTGAAGCCTTCTTTACAAGAATTGAACCTCTTTCCTTGAAGTTGCTGATGATCCTATAAATTGTTGATTTAGGTGCAATCTTAGTAGCCACAATATCCTTGCCTGTGAAGCCATTTTTATGCAACGCAATGATGGCTGCACGCGTTTCTTTGCAGGTCACCATGGTTAACAATGGAAGAACAATGATTTCAAGCATCACCCTCCTTTTAACATGTCAAGTCTGCCATTCTAACCTAATCAGCCTGACATAATGATCTCCAGCCTTGTGCTCGTCAACATTCTCACCTGAGTTAACAAGACGATTACTGAAATGATCTCAGTAGGTCCTTTAATGACAGCAATGAAATGCAGTGGAAAGGTTTTTTTGGGATTAAGTTAATTTTCATGGCAAAGAAGGATTATGCAATTCATCTGATCACTCTTCATAACATTCTGGAGTATATGCAAATTGCTATTATAAAAACTTAAGCAGCAACTTTTCTAATTTCCTATATTTATGTAATTATCAAAACTTTTGGCCACGACTGTAGGCAATTACTATTGTATATTTACAATCAACAATTAACAAATGTAAGCTTTTTTAAAAGACCCAGAGTTAAATACATAGTAAGGGGGGGGGGGACATCAAAAACCAATGTTTTTTTGTTTTGTTTTGTATTTTTTTGGTTACACTTAATCTTAAGGTGTCCGTGTTACAATATAATTACAAGTGCTGGTCATATAATTAGAATATCATCAAAAAGTTGATTTATTTCACTAATTCCATTCAAAAAGTGAAACTTGCATATTATATTCATTCATTACACACAGACTGATACATTTCAAATGTTTATTTCTTTTAATTTTTATGATTATAATTAACAACTAAGGAAAATCCCAAATTCAGTATCTCAGAAAATTAGAATATTACTTAAGACTAATACAAAGAAAGGATTTTTAGAAATCTTGGCCAACTGAAAAGTATGAACATGAAAAGTATGAACATGTACAGCACTCAATACTTAGTTGGGGCTCCTTTTGCCTGAATTACAGCAGCAATGTGGTGTGGCATGGAGTCGATCAGTCTTTGGCACTGCTCAGGTGTTATGAGAGCCCAGGTTGCTCTGATAGTGGCCTTCAGCTCTTTTGCAATGTTGGATCTGGCATATCGCATCTTCCTCTTCACAATACCCCATAGATTTTCTATGCGGTTAAGGTCAGGTGAGTTTGCTGGCCAAAGTGCACTGTGAAGAGACCTATATAGCGGGGACTCAGCTTCCGACGTATGTTCTTCTTGGATAGCCATACCTTTTGACCAAGTAGGTATTTCGAAGTGTCAGATCGGCGAGTGTCCGCTTGGGCCTTGAGTCCCACACCCTCTCGCTCTGGTGGAACCAGTCTTGAACAGTTGGAACCTTCAATGACTCGCCGGACCAAGGGAATAAGGGTGGCTGGTATCCTTGCTTGCAGAGACCCCTAGGAGTTTGAAGAAGGATTGCCAGACTCGGGAGATGAACTGGGGACCACGGTCCGAGATGATGTCATCAAGTAGGCCAAAATGACGGAAGACATGATGGAAGAGTTTATCAGCTGCCTCGAGCATGGTAGAGAGACCTTTCAGGGGAATCAGTGTGCAGGATTTGGAGAATCTGTCAACGACGACGAAGATGCAGGTATTGGATTCTGAAGGTGGCAGGTCTGTCATGACGTTGAAGCCGATATGTGACCAGGGACGTTGAGGTTTGAATGGTACCAGTTTTCCTGCTGGAAGTTGTCGGGTGTATTGGTGATGGCACAGATTGAGCAGCCCTTGACGTATCATGAGATGTCCTGGGTCATAGAGGGCCACCAGTAACGCTGACGTAGGAGCGAGAGGCTTCGCTGGCTACCCAGCTCTGGATGTCCAGAGCCCGGAGAGGTGTGAGGTGAGTCCATGAGGGGCAGGCGACAGATGAAAGGAACATAAGTTCGCCCCTCAGGACCTCCCGGCGGAGCAGGTTCGATGTTAGTAGCTTGGTGAATCTGATCATCGGTCTCCTACTGGATGGGACTGATGATCATGGCTGGAAGGAGAATGGTCTCAGGAGCGGAGGGTTCAGGTTCAGAAGTGTATATGCGTGAAAGTGCGTCCGGTTTTACATTCTTGTTACCAGGATGATATGTCACAATGAAATTGAAACGGGTGAAGAAGAGGGCCCATCACGCAGATATTCCAGGTTACGGTGATCTGTGATTACCTTAAACTGGTGAGTGGCTCCCTCCAGCCAATGTCTCTATTCTTCCAAAGCCAGTATAATGGCAAGCAGTTCACGGTTACCGACATCATTGTTCTGCTCCGCCAGGGACAGCTTCCTGGAGGCGTTGTGGGTCACCCTGCCGCTGAGATAGGACAGCTCCGACTCCAGTGATAGAGGCATCCACCTTGACAACAAAGGGAAGATCTGGATTGGGATGATGAAGGACTGGAGCGGAGCTGAAGGCTTCCTGGAGGCTTTCGAAAGCCTGAGTTGCAGATGGTGTCCAGGACAGAGACTTGGGCCTGTTCTTGAGTAAAGATGTGAGTGGTGAGCTGATTAGACTGTAGTTCTTGATGAATCGACGATATCCCATGGATATATTATAATTTTAATATTATAATTTTAATAAATCATTTACACTGTTATTATTGCATCCTGTTACTGTACAACAATACTGAGGTTCAAATGCATGTATCTGCCAGTATAAAGTATAAATAACATCTTTTTACCATTTACACTTATTGCAAAGAACTGCTACTTTTACATGATAAATAGAATATATCACTATTTTCACTGTGTAAATAGCATCTACAGCTATTTGCAATTACTGTAAATAGCATCTATCGCTAGGAAAGTATACTATTTCCACTTAGTGTAAATAGCCACTGCCATATAGAAAGTCAGCTCAGAGTTCAAGTTTTAAAGGAGACCTATTATGCTCCTTTTTAAGATAAATAAATGAAGTCTCTGATGTCCCCAAAGTGTGTTTGCGAAGTTTTAGCTCAAAATACCCCACAGAATTTTTATAACGTTAAAATTGCCACTTTTTGGGGTTGAGCCGTTTTAGTGTGTGGCCCTTTAAATGCAAATGAGCTGCTTCTCCCGGCCTAAGAGGATGGAGCTTCAAGGTGTTCAATAAAATGGTACACTTTATAGCCATAAAACAATTCCGATGGACTGTAATAAAGTGCACGCTCTCCCTTTCTGCCGTGACCAGTATCACTCTGGAGAGGATCACGAACATTTTGTAGTGATCCATCCTTCCTTGAGTAATGAGTAATAAATAAAATAAATGAGTAAAATGAGTTCCTTGAGTAAACTTCAATCAAGGTATGTTCAGTGACTCAGATGGCAGGAGTCTATGGAGCCTTGTATGTTCATTGGTACATCCAACATCAGAACATTTGTAATGTTTTTTTGGCACAGACATTGTATATCTCTAGTTGATACAGCGAGTGAACAGAAATGGCTCTTGTCAGTGTCTATGCTAAAGGGCAGATCGTCACCAGTCATGGGCAGGGTTTCTCTACTCTTACATATTGGTAGAGGGAATATAAAACAGCATGTTCTGAGAGATTAAAATGATAAAAGGGGATTATAAAAAAATATTGGGTGGATTTGAACCATTATAGGCTGGTTGTTTACACACACTGTTGGATACACATCTATGTTCAAACGCCTTATAAAAGTGGATTTTGCATTATAGGTCCCCTTTAAAGGGTCATTAAACCCTCTGTTTCAGCAGCAGTCAGTTCTCACCATAGTTTTGAACAATTCAGTGCAAACTATAAGAATAACACTGATTAAGCATTGGCTTCATGCCTGGACATCTCGACGAACACCACTGTTGACCAAGATAACATAAAATGCTGACTTGAATCTGCTAAAATGAATTTGGCCTATGTGAGAATGATCAGGCCTGTGGAGCTCTGGAAGAATGTTTTATGGAGTGATGAGTTCAAACTGGTAATTGGTAACTGTATGTTTGGCACAAAAAAGGGAATGGCTTATGAACAGAAGAACACCATTCTCAGGGTCAAAGATGGAGGTGGGTCAGGCTTATTATGGGAATGCTTTGCTGCTGAAGGAAGGAATTCTTTAAAGTATCAGGCCATTCTTTTTATCAAAGATTATGATGCTTTTAGTGCATAAACTGAAGCTCTACTGGATCTTTGGACTTTCCAGCAGGCCAATGATTCCAAGTATACATCCAAAATGATCAAAGATTGGTTGAGTGATTGATCTTGGAATCTTCCTTTGTGGGTTGCTCAGACTCCAGGTTTAAATCCCCTTGAAAATCTTTGTGATTCTTGAAGAAAGCAGTGGCAGCACGGAAACCAAAAGAATATAAGTGAGTGGAAAGCTTTTGCACACAAGAAATTGTGTGCAAGAAAGATTCCAGTAGAGAGGTGTCAGTAGCTTATAAGCACTTACAGACAATACTTATTTGAGGTTATACAGAGTAAAGGTGTGACGAGCAGGGCGGGCGAGAGCCGTGAGGGAACGGCGCGAGGCCGGTGACGCACGTGATAATGAGCTTCAGCTACTCGGCGCACCGGTCTCGTATCTCTCACGGAGGAGCTCCGGAAGCATAAAAGAGGAGCGACGACAGTGAAGGACGAGAGAGGACCAGGCCTGGACTTTATGTTGTGTTTTTGTTATGTTTGTGTGAGTGGCAGTCGCCGTGAGGAACTGCCGCCATTTTACTTTAGTTTTATTGTTTGTTTATTTTATGATTAAAGTACATTGAATGTTCGCCGGTTCCCGCCTTCTTCTTCCCGTTCTTAAGAACTGTGTTACAAAAGGATTCTCTACATTTTTTTTTTTTTTACTTTAGCAGGTTAATGATTTTGTATATGAATGTTGAGAGCCACTCGTTTTTTTTGTTGTTGTTGTTTGTTTGTTTGTTTGTGCAATATGCTGCTATTTGTATTTTTTATAAAAAAGAATTTTAAATCAATAGTCCAAATTTCTACATTTACATGATGTGCTCTTATCTAAAACAAATCACTACTGGAATGCACAATATCATCAGCCTGCACACCATCAAATAGACTACACTTTTGAACACTTTATCTCAAACTTCATAAACCATATGACTAACTATATGACTAACTTTCTTGTGTGAAACACAACAAAAGATAATTTAAAATATAAATGTTTTTTGTCCATTGGTCAGTGGGGTCTGATTTTGGAGTATTTTTGAGTGAACTGTCTCTTTAAATATCATTTTTACTTAAGAACATTGTGTTTGTTCCATAGTCTACCCCATTTTGTTATGTAAATGAAAGTACAAAAATCAGGATATAGTAGGCTCAATGGTAGCGTACGATCACTACACCACTGAGTCATGGAGTTCTAGACCATGTTGTATTTGAGAACAATCAGTGTCATTTCCCAACACTATTCCCCTTTCTCTATTTCACTGTGTTCCTGTTACTCTCTACTATATAATACCATGAAGCAACAAAAAAAAAAAAAGACAGACCACAGGCAGAGAAGAACTGTCATGCCAGCTAATTAATTCTTAGTGGTGGATCCTGGAATATGCAGTACAGAATGGTCTAGTTTCATTTATTGCATCCAGTTTAAGTTCCATGATTGCAATAAAATATGCTCGGAATAGAGGAAAAAACTCACCAGGAAGAAAATTTTGGTATTACTAGTGACTGGACTGTGAAAATATGACAGAGCACAAAATGAATCTTCAGGTCATTAACTTAGCTTTAGATATTTTGGATGCTTCCTCCAAATGTACTCATTTCAAAAAATCTTTTCTGTGCCAAAAAGCATTTTATTGTATGAATCGGGAAAAATGCTGAAAACATTCCCCCTCATTCTTGTTGAAAAAAATGAAATTAAACAGGAACCATTGGAACAGATGGAGAGCATGATCTAGTCACGTGTAGAATGGAGAACACAGTTGACTACGTAAAAGGCCAGCGCACTGTATTGCTGGGTCAGGCATTCATATACAATAGGGAACACACAGTTTTTGAACTGGGACAGGTATATAAAGGTAGCAAATGCAAAGAACAGTGCATTGGAGCCATATCAATCTTTTTGACAGTTGACAGACTAACATCATGGGCAAAGTGCGTTCTTAACATTTTAATTTACATGATACATTGTTATATAGCATATTAAACAAATTGTAATGTTGCCAAATTCCAAATATTCTTTCAGGATACATGATCAACCAATTAACACAAATTTTGAATAATTTGCAGGTCATCTTCTACGAGGACAGGAACTTCCAGGGTCGCACTTATGAGTGCATGAGCGACTGTGCTGACATGTCCTCCTACATGAGCCGCTGTCACTCTTGCAGAGTGGAGAGCGGATGCTGGATGATGTACGATCATCCCAACTACATGGGAAATGGGTATTTCTTCAGGAAGGGCGAGTACGCTGATTACATGTCTATGTTTGGGATGAACAACTGCATCAGGTCCTGCCGTATGATCCCCATGGTGAGTTCTGTGAGCATATTCATGTGTCCATTACTTTGAAAAAAAAAAATTTTTAATATTTTTTTCCCCAAAAGAGGATCATTTCACAATGGTGATCTACAAAGAGTCATAACTAAACCGTTTTAGATGTACGTTTACTGTAAAAACTGGTTAAAATTAAACTGACTTCTCTTCCACTACAGCACAGAGGATCCTACAGAATGAGGATCTACGAGAGGGAGAACTTCATGGGTCAGATGCACGAGATGATGGATGACTGTGACAACATTATGGACCGTTACCGCATGTCTCACTGCCAGTCCTGTCATGTGATGGACGGCCACTGGCTCATGTATGAGCAGCCCCACTACAGAGGCAAGATGTCGTACTTCAGGCCTGGAGAGTACAGGAGCTTCAGCAATATGGGTGGCATGAGATTCATGAGCATGAGGCGTATCATGGATTCCTGGTACTAGGGTTTTAGCACTGTAATGAATTAATTTCTCTATAAAATAAAATTTTTAAAAAATGCCATGAAACTCATTTAAGTGTCATTAATCCCCACAAAAATGCTTCATGAGATAAAGACCTGTAGGCAAGCATGACTTCATCTTTACATATGAGAATGAGTGTCATATTTATAAGCATGAGGCATTCCATAATTACTTTTAAAAGGTATCTGAATAAATCTAATTATTAAAAAAATGAGAACAAATCAAATTTGAATTCAGTAGCTTACAATATCAATTCAGCAACTGCATCTTTCTCCACTGACAGCCATTAAAAATGTACCAAATTTACACTTGAGCTTGCAAGTAGTAAAAACCTATCAATCACCTGTCACATACAGGAATATAAATGTAGCACATGCTACAAGACAGAATATAATGAGATCTCTCCAGCCTCATTCCAAAACACCAACCCATGAGAACAAAAATCAGTTCCTTCAAGTCAAACAAGTGGGCACATGTATCACAAGAAGCACAGGAAAAAAATACTTTTTAGAGCAGTTTAAGGATTCTGCAGTAACCGGATGAGAAAAAGGAGAACAAAACTTTTTTTACTTTGTCTGTGCTAATTAGATTAAAAATGTCAAGTGAGCAAGAGCAAGGCTGTAACGCTGATCTGAATGCTTGCTGTTGGAGAGGTCAGGTCAGAGTATGCCAGGTGACTCTGTCTATTGGGAAAAAGGCCAGTATGCCCTTATTGCCTCTTCTCCATTTAGTTTTCCACTAAGCCTTGTGAACTCCCAGGGAGTTTACCTTCTGATTACTTTCCCCACTGCAGATGAGATGATGACAGAGACATCAGCACTACATGGGGCTCTCATTTGCCCTGTGTTTGATTTTATACTGACACCTAGAGGCTAAACATGACAGGACATAGAAATGTCAGATGCAGTAATTTTGCCTGTCTATCCATTCTCAGGATATTTGGACAAAACGTCACACCTACCAACATCACTGATAATAACAGTTTATTTTAAGTCAGCTAGCCACCTTATTCTTATTAAAGTAAAAATATTTAGCATAGCAACTATGTTTTTGAAACATTATGAAATCAGTCTGAAATTATTTTTAGTTATGATTAGATTCATGTTTTAAAGTGACACCAACCAAAATATTGCTTCCCCATACATTAATTTGTTGTTTTCATGAACAAACAACAATTTTTTTTTTAGTTAAACCCTACTTCTCTTGTGGCTAAAGTGCAGAAGCTTTATGGTGCAACTTTACAAAACTCAGTGAACAAATACTCCAAATACTCTTTTTCACCCCAGTTTATCCCTTTAACTTTCTACTGATACCTACACATGACACATGAAGTTTACTCATTAACTGCTTCTACATCACACTAGAGTTTATCTTTTTCCCCACTTTTTTCATCTCATACTGCACAAAAAAATCGTTGACATTCCTTGCTTCAATCTCAACAAATTTTCTTGCTTTAAGGTGGTGTGCTTGCATTTGAAGTGAACTCTTTCCCTAACTGTCTCAGATTGTTTCCTGTGTTGCAGCATTCTCTTCAATAGAAGATTTTTTTTTTTTGCTAATAACCTTTTGAAAAATGCTAAAATAATAGACATTATTTGACATTGCTCATCACTTCAAGTTCCTGCCGTCTTTCCATGGCTTAGAAGCTGGGAGCTGCCTGTCACTACAATATGTTTTATTGCTCCAATAGAAATTGCTTCTTTGGACATTTAATTTTTCTTGTGTTGATTTATTTTGGACATTTTTTATATTCTTTTTATGTTTCATAAAGGACATTGAGCCAAAGAAACATACTAAGTACATTCAATTTTGTTTTGTTATTTCTATTTGCAGATCTGTCAAATTGCAAGACTGTCATGTGAACTAAACATGGCAGGCCCCATAAGCTCAATGAACAAAATAGCCTTTTGGTTTTGTTCAAAAGCAGCCATTTTCTTTCACTTTACGGAGAGAAAAAAACTATTGAGTGCAGCTTAAATTTAGGGACTGGTTCAACTGTATTTTATTGTAGTACCACAAAAATTTATGCTATACATTTTAAAAATAAGAATCATTGATACGCTTCATGCTCATGAATCTCATGCCGCCCATATTGCTGAAGCTCCTGTACTCTCCAGGCCTGAAGTACGACATCCTGCCTCTGTAGTGGGGCTGCTCATACATGAGCCAGTGGCCGTCCATCACATGACAGGACTGGCAGTGAGACATGCGGTAACGGTCCATGATGTTGTCACAGTCATCCATCATCTCGTACATCTGACCCATGAAGTTCTCCCTCTCGTAGATCCTCATCCTGTAGGATCCTCTGTGCTGCGAAGGTATGAGCAGAAATTTACAATTTGTGCTAAAGTGTTATAAGAGCATTTATTGAACAGCTCCACTGGGAGTAAAGTTGTATGTATTATGCACTTACCATGGGGATCATACGGCAAGATCTGATGCATTCATTCATGCCAAACATAGACATGTAATCAGCGTATTCGCCTTTCCTGAACAAATACTGATTTCCCATGTAGTTGGGACGGTCATACATCATCCAGCATCCGCTCTCTATTCTGCAAGAGTGACAGCGGCTCAGGTAGGAGGACATGTCAGCACAGTCGCCCATGCACTCATAAGAGCGACCCTGGAAGTTCCTGTCCTCGTAGAAAACGATCTATTTCGGAACAAGAGAAACAATGAGACATTTGTGTAATTTTAAATGATTAAAAGCAGGATCCTAAAGATGTACTATTGTTTTATCAGTAGTACTTACCCTGCCCATGATGGTAGTGGTAGTTTTTTAGAGCACTTTCGTACTGGTACACTGACACTCTGCTCATGTTAACCCTTACATTTATACCTGCCCAAACCTAAAGAATATGTGCCTCCTATTGTGAAAACTCCTGACAAAGCAGCATGGTATAGAGGCCCATGGAAAGCTAAAATGCTTTTGTAATATGCCTAATGTAACTGAATTTCTTGTTTCTAGGTTTATCAGTCTCAAGTAGCCAGTAGATGGGTTTGCATCTTGGTGTTTCTTTTGTGTTGAACGAACAATCAAATGAACCTACAGTCACATGAGATGTAAGCACAGGTGAGCCCACCTGTTAGGCATTTCTTCCTCTACCAATCTATATTCACTGAGAATCTTTTTTTATCATAAAATAACCCTCTTTACTTCTAACCAGACATATCACTAGTAGATTAACTTGACAAGATTCCCGGCAAATACAGGTATAGATAAAAAGGAAGGATCAATTTTTTTTTCCCTGATACACAAGTCTGTTAAGAGTGTTCATTACTATGCCTAAGAGTCTTAACTTCCTTAATCTATAGATATGCACACACACACAAACACACACACACACATATATGTATCTATGTATGTATTTGACACATATACATATTTACACACACTGTATATATAAACTGAAGAAAATTAACAAAAAGAATAAAAAGGGTGAGACAGTAAAAAAAATAAAAAGGTTTAGCTTTTCAATAGCTTATTGAGAAGAGGAAAATCAGCGTTTTTGACAATTTAAATGAGAAGAATTTTAATTTTACAAAAAGTTATTTTTTTAACGTAACATGTTCACAAAAACACATTTGAAATGAGTTCAATGTAAATACCTTGACAAATTGTTCTGCATCTCAATGTGTTTAAACAATTTAAATGTTGTATAATTATAGTATTTTTAACAGATAGATTTTCAGAAACACTTTATTTGACAAACAAAAATAATTTTTGAAAAACTATTTCAAAATGAAAAATGTTATTGTGGAGTGTATGTAACCTGTAGGTTCAGTCAAAATTGTCCACAATGAATGCACTCTAAATGCTTCTATACTAGTCTGCTGAGTCAGGAGGTTGTCCTCAATCTCAATAGCAAGCACACGGTTTTATTCAGTTCGCTCGGGTATAAAAGTAAGGGTGAAACCTGTCAGGAGGACAGAGCAGTGTAAACGGAAGAGCATCCAATAATTAAGTAAAAAATGACTACATCCGGCATGAACATGTGCAGGGTAAGTAATCACAGGAAAAAAATTACAAAATACAGTTCTCTCTCTCTCTCTCTCTCTAGAAGAATGCAATATTTACTGAAAGGCTTGCATACCTCAAAATTACAAGTAACCTCTTAACTTTAATCTTTTCAGGCTGTCTTCTACGAGGACAGGAACTTCCAGGGTCGCTCTTATGAGTGCACAAGCGACTGTGCTGACATGTCACCTTATTTGAATCGCTGTCACTCTTGCAGAGTGGAGAGCGGCTGCTTCATGATGTACGATCGTCCCAACTACATGGGAAATCAGTATTTTTTTAGAAGGGGCGAGTACGCTGATTACATGTCTATGTTTGGCATGAACGACTGCATCAGATCTTGCCGTATGATCCCTATGGTAAGGAAACAATGCATACTTCACAAAATGCTCTTATAACAGTTTAGCACAATTTTTAAATTTCTGTTTACTCATTTGCAGCATAGAGGATCCTTCAGAATGAGGATCTATGAGAGGGAGAACTTCATGGGTCAGATGTACGAGATGATGGATGACTGTGACAACATCATGGACCGTTACCGCATGTCTCACTGCCAGTCCTGTCATGTGATGGACGGCCACTGGCTCATGTATGAGCAGCCCCACTACAGAGGCAAGATGACGTACTTCAGGCCTGGAGAGTACAGGAACTTCAGCAATATGGGTAGCATGAGATTCATGAGCATGAGGCGTATCAATGATTCCTTCTATTAAAAAGTAAATTGTATTAATTCAAGAATATTTGTGTTACTTGACAATAAAGCACTTCTGAACTACTCTCTTAAAATATTTGTATTTACTTTTTAAGTATAGTGAAACGAAATACAGTAAAACATCATCAGCATCATGGCCTGTGAGTACTTGACAAGGATGGAGACAGCGTTATTTATAAAAAAAATAAAAAAAAGGACTTTTGTAAGATTTATAACAACTTTAGAAATCCTTTCTATGAAATTATGGATGACTGTAGTCGTATTGTTTGATTGATGCAGAATTTGACTAAAACTCCCACTCTAATCGAATCTTCATTCACTTCGGGCCGAGCAACCTTCAAACCTTCAGCTTGACAAAAAGTACTTAAATGAATTGTCTGTATGAATTTGACATGGAGTAAACAGACAGTGTGGCTGTATCTTAGTAAGGCTTTCACCAATTGAAATAAAATTGTTAGTGTCATTACCAACATTTGCTGACAGTGCAGCAAAATAAGCATGACTATAAAAAAGTGTGAAGATAAAATTAATGAATTATAGCTTAACATAATTAAAATTCAATTATCTACATTTTTAAAGTTGTAACAATTCAAGCAGTTGCACCAGTTTCTCTTAAGAGATGGCAACTACTAAGTTCACTGAAAATTTACCCCCACTGCAGTGGCTGAGATTATAACAGGTTCTGAGGCATGGTCTGGTAAGACAAGAAAAAGATAATAGGGACAATACAAAAATGCAGACTCTAGACCAGTGGTTCTTAACCTGGGTTCGATCGAACCCCAGGGGTTCGGTGAGTCAGTCTCAGGGGTTCGGCGGAGGTCAAGACACACACCTGACTCATATGATTCGTGATGACACGCCCCGCTTTTTCCTATTAAGAAGGGTTCGGTGAATGCAAGGTTAAGAACCACTGCTCTAGACAGACCGAAAGCCACGCACACAAGCTGGAACAGTTGCAGGCCCAAGATTATGAACCAGAAAAACTGTAACATCCATCAGAACTGTTATGACAGGAACACACAGCTTAATTCATGTTTTTGGATTCTTGTGATGCTTTGTTAAATTAAGAGAAACAATCATAGACCTCACCAATATTTTAGGCAAATAAAAACAAGACCAAAAAAATGGACTGAAGACATGAGAGGGTACTTCACACACACAGGACTATCCTGCAAATTCACTTCAAAAGGTTAAGGAAACTAGTTTAGTTTTTTTTTTAAAAAGTAGAAAATATTAAACATATAACACATTTAAAAATGAAGCAACTACTGATTGCTCAATCAGCAAAAAATATAGTACCAAAGACTATATAATAACACAAGATGTGTCACTCATATTGTTTTGAATGGGAGAAAGTCCAACGTGCAATATGGCAGAATAAGTCCCCAATTGCCTACTGGTAAAGTCATGTGTCACTGCAGCGGTCGTTAGAAGCTAGTCGGAGAAGTCGGATGCACGCCTCCAAAATGAGACACACGAAACATGCACATAGAACTGCGCATGCGCTTTAGCTTGATCCAGCCTGAAAAATACAGTTTTTTGTCATGATTCGAGCGTTGATAAACAAAATTGATCAGACAGTTGTTGTCAGATTTCATTAGAGATTTCAAATATAAAAATTAATCGAAAGCTTGGTGAACAGCTTTGAAGAATTTGATGTTTCCCCATTCAAAGAGATAGGAGCTGCACTTCAATGAAGGCTGCTGAGTGAAATGACTTGTCGTCAAGGCACTTTAGTAGTACCAATCCTTCATTTGAGAGCCACATTTCTAGCATCTGTAAAACCGCATTCTTCCATCTTAAAAATATATATCTAAAATACAACATATGCTCTCAAAGTTGAATGCGGAACAGTTAGCTCATGCCTTCATGAACTCAAAAGTAGATTATTGTTATGCTCTACTGGGTGGTTTCCCCACACACTTAATAAACAAACTCCATCTTGTCCAAAACTGTCAACACTGGATTGGCACCCTATTAAACATTGTATATTTTAAAATCTTGTTAATTACTTACAAAGCACTAAATTAATTAGTTCCCCAGTACTTGAGCAAACTCAACTCATTATGGTCCTTCACATCTGGTCCGATCTCAAAATTCTGGCCAGTTGATAATACCTGGAATATCAAAATCAACTGCAGGTTTTTGATCCAGTGGCTCCCAACTGGGGTACATGTACCCCTGGGGGTATGTGAGGTGACAGAACGGGGTACATGAACAAAATGCTGAGCAGTTCATTTAATTCTACCCCATAACATGAAATCCGAGCATGTATTTCTAACTGGCAAAATGCCGTAAATCCATGACATCCAATCAAATTACCTCATCTTTTGTGGTCAAAACTGACTGCATCCACAGAAGCAGCGCGCTTATGACAGGTTGTGTGTAGAGTATTGCTGCCTTAGCAGATAGCTCTAAATTACTGCCGTTCTCGACAATGCACCTTTGTAAAAGTGGGGATTTACCATATACTTACATGAAGAATAAATATAGACACAGATAGTGGATTGAGATCGATTTAAGATTCAAACTTTCGTCGATACAAAAATACCTTGTGCACAAATGCAATTGTTCCCAAATATCCACACGATTGCAACTTGGTTATTATACCACATGTTAAAAATATATATATATATATATATATATATATATATATATATATATATATATATATATATATATATATATTTTAAACAGTACTGTCAGTACTCACTCTATTTTGCAACATAATAATAGGGCCAATGAAAGGCACAGCAGAACTACAACACATCTGTTTCATGAACAATTCTTCGGCTTTGAATGAATCAAGAGAGTCAATGATTCAATTCATTCATTAATAGAGCCACTTCTTTACTGAATGAATGACTCAATGACTCACTCATAAAAACAGTGACTTGCCGCCACCTGCTGACAGTTTTAGTTTAATATTTAAAATCACTCTCCAGAACATTCTGGTTGACTGCTCCCTGCTGGTGGAATGATCTCCCTACCTTCATCAGGAAGGCAGAATCCCTGGCAATATTCAAGAGACAGCTGAAAACTCATCTCTTTCGTGAGCACTTAACCCCTTCATAAAAAAAAACCAAAAAAAACTATCCTTTCCTTTTTCCCTTCCTACTCTAGCTTATGTTACTCTGAGCAATGTATGAAACTTGTATTGTGAGCACTTCCTGTGTCTATTTGCCTCTTTATGAAGAATCGCTTGTTTGTATTCCTCACTTGTAAGTCGCTTTGGATAAAAGCGTCTGTTAAATGATTAAATGTAAATGTGAATGTAAAAGCATCACTTCATTTTTACCATTATTGCATATTTCTCTATTGAACGTTTTTTATTTAAAGCATTATTTATTTTATAAAGTTATTCATAAAGGTAAAAATGTGCACTAGAAAATCAATTTAGGGGGCAAATATTGTCCCTTAGTGAAAAAGGTGTGACTGCAGTCAAAGTGGAAGAGAGGGGGTACGAAGAAGGATGGTAAACCCTTCAGGGGGTACTCCACTCTAAAAGGTTTGGGAACCACGGAGTTACACCATAGTAACAATGGCATCTGCTCTAATATAAGTCTCTCTGTTTATCCCAAGGCTACCACAGTCAGGTAGTTTCCAGATAAGATAGGAGGACCTGCACCTAGACACAAACACATCGCAGCAATGAAGTGTCAGCATAGATCACGTCAACTAGACAATCCCCTGTGAACCCTCATCAACATGACAGCCATAGTCAAGGATCCTCAGCAAAACCAGTCACCATACCAACGTGATGAACCCGATCTTCAACCAGATGGAACTGGATTAAATATTTTGAATGTTCCAATCCAAACTGACTTCTGACCTGTAATGCTGCCTGAATCATGCTCTGTTCATTTGCTGGCCAGAGATGAACTGGCCCAAAATGAGCCTGGTTTCTCCCAAGGTCTTTTGCATAATTTTACTGTTATCACGTTAACTGTAATGAAGGAGCGAGTCAACGGATGAGATCCATGTGCAGGCTTTATTGAAAATGTAGTCAAACAGGCAAAGGTCAATGTAGCAGCGAACAGGAATGGCAAAGGATAAACAGAATCGTAGTCAGATAAACAGGCGGGAATGTCAGGACAGGCAGCGAGAATCAGAACATGTGAAAACAGGCAAAATCAAACTACACAGGGAAATCAAAACAGGGAATAACACTCAGAATTGCCAGGGGTTAACTGGTCAAGACCTCGCGTTGGATGAGTGTGTGTGTGGAGAATAAATAGTCCGTAACGAGAGCAGTCTCGGAGGGGGGTGGGGTAAGGGGGAGGCTGGGGGACCAGGTCCATGGAGAGGTAGTTGACCTAACGGTTGGGTTTGGGCAGACGGCCAGGGCGGAACAGGCTGTGCAGGCAGCCAGGGCGGAACAGGCTGTGCAGAAGGCCAGGGCGGAACAGGCTGTGCAGGCAGCCAGGGCGGAACAGGCTGTGCAGAAGGCCAGGGCGGAACAGGCTGTGCAGACGGCCAGAGCAGGTTTCTAGATCCCCAGGGCTGCCTGGGAAAAACTGAAACACAGAACAGAAAGTTGTTAGAGATGCCCGCTAGGGCCATAACAGGACAGACAAGGAACTCCGGGACAACTGCCATGGTCGTTTCAGGGCAGACTAGGCAGACAGAAAGTTTGGGGTTGGCAGACAGTTCGGGGACGACAGGCAGTTTGGAGCCGACAGACAGCTCGGGGCTGACAGACTGTTCAGGACTGACACACAGTTCAGGGCTGACTGACAGTTCGGGGCTGACAGAGAGTTCGAGACTGACAGACAGTTTGAGGCTGACAGACAGTTCAGGGTTAATCTCAGTGATCGCTTCCGGGTAGTCCAGGCATTTGGGAGCTATGCTTGTGGTGGCAGGACGGATCATGTCTGAGTGGCCAGGCTCAGTTCTGGAGTCTGGACCCTCCTTCGGGAACACAGGAAATGGCAGAGGATCTGAGTCGGAACCCACTAAAACGCCCTCCTGGACTTCGAGGACTGACATGGGGTTTGACGTTGTAGCACCCTCTTGATCTGCCGTAGCGGGCTCATGAACCGACTCAGTAGCGCCCTCTTGGGACAGATCCAAAGCCGGAGCCGAGGTGTGTGCTGCCCACACACATACTATGGCCATGGCCAACATGGTCAGAGCAGCATCCTCTGGCAGCTCAGGCATGACTTGAGCCATCAGAGGTGGGACAGGCGTGACGTGAACCGTCTGAGGCTGGGCAGGTGTGACGTGAACCGTCTGAGGCTGGGCAGGCGTGACGTGATCCGTCTGAGGCTGGGCAGGCGTTACGTGAGCAGTCTGAGGCTGGACAGGCGTGACTTGAACCTTTGGCTGCTTACGACGGGGCTGGGGTTGATCAATGTTGACTTGGCCTGACTCACAGTGATCTGCGACGACTTGGCTTGGCTCACAGTGATCCCCGAAGAAACAGGCATTTGAACAAAGCTTCATCGTACGTGACATGATAAGACAACTCACAGAATTGAGACATGTAATCCTCAATCGATAAATCCCCTTGATGAAGTTGCAAAATTTGATCAAAGTAATCCATATTGACTGGAACGTTGATGAAAGCCGCTGGATCTTGTTTGTGGCGAAGTCTTCTGTAATGAAGGAGCGAGTCAACGGATGAGATCCATGTGCAGGCTTTATTGAAAACGTAGTCAAACAGGCAAAGGTCAATGTAGCAGCGAACAGGAATGGCAAAGCATTAACAGAATCGTAGTTAGATAAACAGGCAGGAATGTCAGGACAGGCAGCGAGAATCAGAACACGTGAAAACAGGCAAAATCAAACAACAGGAAATCAAAACAGGGAATAACACTCAGAATTGCCAGGGGTTAACTAGTCAAGACTTCGCGTTGGATGAGTGTGTGTGGAAAATAAATAGTCCGGATAATTAACTTCAGCTGGCCGGGGTGATCAGTGACAAGGTACAGGGCTCCTGGGAAACGTAGTGCGTGGGTGTGAATGAGTGTGACAGGTTGCGATGTATTGTGGGAAATGGAGTTCTGATGGTGAGGCAACAGTCCAGAGTGGAGTGCCCTCTGGTGGCCGTAGCGGGCACTTCAGCTGACAATCATTACATTGACGTTGCTTCGAAACAATCTGTTTTGTAAAACATGTTATATGTATAAAGGTGACTTGACTAGTAAATTTATATCCATGTCTCTCTCTCTTTGTAAAATATCAAATATACCATGTCAACAAGATCAACGGCACTTGCAATGTGTTAAAGACATTCATCTCTAATGCACTTTATTTCCCTCAACTAATTGCTGACAATGTTCTTCACAAGATAACCATCATCAATCAATTCTCAGAACTGCAAACTATCAAATGTTCTACTTTTTAAAGATTAAAATCTCTAAATTCTATGGACAAATTTTAAACAATTGTTTAAGTGCTCTCATAAAAGCAATATCAGAATTTCAATATCCACTATAAGAGTTCTAGCACCAGCATCAAGCCTCAGATGAATTGGAAAAAAGAGAAAATAAGTAAAAAGAAAACCATATGATTTGGTATCCAATGCATTTTTAATATACATTTAAGGAAAATAAATATTAAAAAAAGTTTACCAAAAAGTTCAATGTGAAAAATGTAGTGTGACATACAGTAACTTTGAATAATGTTTTAAAAGCAAACAATGGTTTTTGTAGTTTACATTAAAATAAAACTTGAATAAAATAAAGGTTATACACAAGCCCAGGTTATACAAGCATATTTGGTTTGAGGTTAATTTTGGCTGTTTTAAATGCTTCTTGTCATTGAAATTGCTTTACAAGCAGAAATTTCTAATATTCTCCACCACAAGGTTTGAAATAATAACCCTTTCAGGTCTGTAGTAGCAAACTGTACCACTCAGTACACCATGCAGCTGACTAAGGCCTTTTTAAACAATAGGAATACAAATTCTTTGTGAGTCCATATAGTATAAATAATGCAGCAGGCTGTTACAGTAGCAAGTTTGGAAATAACCACAACCGCAATCATGCACGGAAAGGTAAGCCTTAAAAATTCTTATCTTACCAAAAACATGATTTATTTGCTTTTCAGAATTATAATGGTATCTCAGCTCTAAATGATATATATAAAAAAAAACACCAATTCAAATGCAACAAATTAGTTTTGAACCGTCAAATGGATATTGTTGGGTGAAGTTTAATACAGTATTGATAGTAATTAAGTCGATGCTAAACATTATTTATTTGTCCTAGGTCATCTTCTACGAGGACAGAAACTTCCAGGGTCGCTCTTATGAGTGCATGAGCGACTGTGCTGACATGTCCTCCTACCTGAGCCGCTGTCACTCTTGCAGAATAGAGAGTGGCTGCTTTATGATGTATGACCGTCCCAACTACATGGGAAATCAGTATTTCTTCAGGAAGGGCGAATACGCTGATTACATGTCAATGTTTGGAATGAATGAATGCATCAGATCTTGCCGTATGATCCCTATGGTGAGCTCCTTGAATATTTTGCATTTGTAAAAACTTTTATGTGTTGTTAAAAAAAAAAAAAAGTGTTGTAAAAACTTTTTAAATCCTTTTGCACAGAAAGCATAGTCAAAAGTTTCAGAATGCAAATTCATAAAAATGAATGAGCCTAAACCTACCGGCTGACAACTTTTTCACTACAGCACAGAGGATCCTACAGAATGAGGATCTATGAGAGGGAGAACTTCATGGGTCAGATGTACGAGCTGATGGATGACTGTGACAACATCATGGACCGTTACCGCATGTCTCACTGCCAGTCCTGTCATGTGATGGACGGCCACTGGCTCATGTATGAGCAGCCCCACTACAGAGGCAGGATGTGGTACTTCAGGCCTGGAGAGTACAGGAGCTTCAGCAATATGGGTGGAATGAGATTCATGAGCATGAGGCGTATCATGGACTCTTGGTATTAGTGTTCAAATGTTTCAATAAAATAAACTTCTATAAAACACTAAACATTGTGTCTTTAATGCCAACATTAATATTTCATTTGTATTAATGAGTAATCCACATAACTGTGTGACCAATGGCTTGTATGATCAAGCAAGACATAATAGTTGAACGCAGCTGAAGAATATTTATTAAAACAATTCTGTGATTAACTTTGCATCACGTTGAAGACATTGGACTTCTAAAACATTAACATATTCAAGTAAACAAGACTGCCAAGAGGGCAGCACTGACATAGGTTTAGAGAATGAAGACCAGGGTTGGGAAAAACTTGAATTAAGATATTAACCTTTTACAGAATTTGTATAGTTGTTTTAACAGTGAAATTCAAGAACTTTTCCAGTACAGTGGCAGTCTATGCTTTTTCATTCAGGTCAGTTAGCTGTTTGTAATAAACTATAATTATTTTAAATTTATTAAAATAAATATTAGGGATGCTCCGATCAAATGGCCACAGATCGGTATTGGACGATAATCCCATTCTATGACTAGATCGGTCGTCTCTATATTTGGCGATCTCATAAACCAATTGCTAATTAATGACATAAAACCGTTTGTTGTTGTTTTTTTGCAAAGTTATAAGTAATTAATTTTAATTATACCACTTAGACGAAAAATAATTAAAAGTGCCTTCAGAGTGTAAGGGCTTAACAGTCAACAAAGGGCTTACAAATCACTCATATGAAGCTTAAATGATAAAGATCTTCCGGGAAAATTTTGATCTGAGCATCCCTAATGAAAATCATTTTTTGTTATTGGAGACATGTTGCAAAGTCCTGCCTATTTGAGAGCTCTTTCAATCGTCAAATAACCCAGGCTTTCAGGCAAGACAAAAGTGGTCCTCTTATTATTAATATTATTAATAATAATAATTAATCACGGTCTTTAGGATACATACCAAAAACTTTTAAGCTCGCTATTATTGAACCTCTTATTAAAAAATGCAACTTGATCCTAGAGAATTAGTCAATTACAGGCCGATCTTGAATCTACCCTTTCTATCAAATATACTAGAAAAGGCAGTATTCTCAAAACTATGTTCCTTTTTAGAAAGAAATGGTATGTGCAAGGATTTATTTAGGCCGCATCATAGTACTGAGACTTCTCTTATTAGAATTACAAATTATTTGCTCTTATCAATCATTATATTGCTCTGATTGTGGTTGTATTTCTCTATTAGTGCTATTGGATCTTAGCGCTGCATTTTATATGATCAACGACAAAATTCTTTTGAACAGACTCAAATTATGTTGGCATTAGTGGAATTGCATTGGCATGATTTAAATCGTACTTATCTGACCATTATCAGTTTGTAGCAATAAATGAAGAGATGTCATACCAATCACAAGTTCAGTATGGAGTACCACAAGGCTGAGTACTAGGACCTTTGCTTTTCACCCTGTACATGCTACCTTTGGGAGATATCATTAGGAACCATGCTGTTAGTTTTCACTGTTACTCTGATAATACTCAGCGCTATAATTCTTTGCGCACCGAAGACCCGTGTTAAGTGTAAAATGGAGGACAGTACATATTTTCATTTTATTTTTGAGTATTCTTACATTAAGGTATTCTGGTCAGATGTTGTTCAATAAACCTGCACCTGGACCCACTGGTCTGTATTTGAGGGATTCTTTCATATAACCCCTGGAACTCATCCAAGATTCAGCTGCTTAAAATCTTAGTTTACTGCCTGACGCTGCGCTGCAGTGGATTTCTGAGATACCGCCAACCGCCAACAAAGACACAATGGATTAAGTGTATACTGGACATTATGCCATTGGAATTTCTGAGTTCTTTCCTTGAAAACAGGTCATTTCAGTTTCAAAAAATTTGGGATCCTTTTCTCTCCCACTTGGGAGACAGTTTGTGTCGGATGCTGCAGGATGGCCTGCGCGGTATTATGTATTTTATATTTATTTTTTTATATATATATATATATATATATATATATATATATATATATATATATATGTATATATAAATAAAATAATAGTACACTAAATACTAAATACTACTTTTTTGTGCTCTATATTTAATCTCATATTATGATGTACGCAAACCCATTTTTTTGTCTTTTTTGTTTATGATTGTTTATTGTTAAAGATACAACCGTGGTATTTTCCCTGATCTTGTATCTAATTATAAGTTCTGCAATAGATAATAAAATAGACATGAGTCACAGCTGCACTAACACCTCAGAGTATCAGTAACTCAATCCTACCTCGTACGGTTTTTCACAGCTGCTCGAAGATGCTGTTGAAATATGTTGCTAGCCCACCCCAACACTTACACACAATAATAATGATAAATGCAGCCCAATACTTCATTATATTACTTCTTACTGAAAATAATGTTTCAGTAAAACAAGCAAAATGTCATTTGTTTTGTCATATGACAGCTATGCATGAACACACACTAGACAAGTGCAGTCAAGATGAATTCATCTCAATTTTCAGTTAAGCAATGATTTAAAGCATGAATTAATAAAATAATTATTTTATTTACTGACAATAGGAAACAAATGAGTTAAAAGAATGAATAAAAGTAAGCACAATAAATAAATACATATACAAGTCAACAACACATGAAACAAAGCTTTATTCAGACTTATTGTACTAATAATCACATATTTACAGGCGCTGAACCCTCCTACTGTCCATCCTTCTGCCATCTCAACACAGCTGTGCCAATTCTGCAGCTTTATTTTGATGAAGCAGCTGATCACCATGAACATCTTCACCTGTGTTTGCTGTCGATCATGTCCCTCATTGCTGCTCTTCTCAATGGGGACATAATTGATCCAGAGGATGAGGAAGACCATAAAGATGGTCCCCTGAACACCTTAACCTTGAAGCAAGAGTCGGAGAAGATGTGCGAGACAATCTGGCTGCCGCTGTGTCTGCTCCAAACATTCTCCAAGAACATGACTACCTGTTAAAAAAACATTTAAAGATTAAAACATTTTACAATCCATGTCAGCATTCCATTTCTTGCCATTTTTCATGCTAAATTTGATTGTAGAATGTAGATTTATTACTTTTGTGGTGTAGTGGGCTGAACCACTGAAATGGTAAGCAGAAGGTTGCTGGTTCGATCTCTGCAGCCGTCACCACCAGTGTGTGGTACAATACAAATTCCTTAATTTACAAACAGTTATCAAAACAGATAACTAATGTCGAGTTACTTGTACATTTGTTTATTTATATTACTTACATTCATGTAATGTAAGCCGTGTTGAATTCTACATAATAGCACACACTCAAATGTCTATTTCATGTTGTGATGTGCTCATCATCTGCAATACTTATTAAATATTTCCCTGTCAGATGTTAAATAAACATTTAGTACGCGTCTTTATGATGTATATGGTTCAGAAGTCAATTAAATCCACTTTGGTGACATACGTGAGCTTACTAGAGCTCTCCTGTTAGCTGTATGTAATAAAACGTGTTTTTACAGCAAAATCACAACTATACTATACTACCTAGCGTCTTTACACCTTCAACACTTCAACAGTTTACAGTAGTTCAACAAATGCGATTTTAACACAAGGAATGTTTTCAATACTCACATTTGAAAACGCCTCTTTCTCCTCCGTGTTTGATTATGACGTATCCTCTCCCGTGGCCTTCTGGGATAGAAAAGTACTAATCGGTAAGCGCTCCAGAATCTGGGCAGAAGCAGTAGGCCATCCGGGAACTTCTCGACTACTCTTTTATGACTACTAAGGTTTCGGACATACTTATTCGCTCACCTACTGCTTTTCCCCTACTATATAGTAGAGAAGTAGGCGATTTCGGACGCACTTTAAGTAGACGTACGTCCCAATCTCGCGAGAAATAGTACGTCACCGAGGTAATTCTCGCCTACTCTTTTATGACTACTAAGGTTTCGGACATACTTATTCGCTCGCCTACTCAATAGTAGAGAAGTAGGCGATTTCGGACGCAGCCAAACACTTTTTCGTAAGGGGGATCAGCACGTGATCCAGTCTTTGCAGCGTCTCAAAGTAGCTTGTTTATTATTATTATTGTGATAATCATTTTTTGGCTTCCTAAAAGTGTGAATGTGCTATAGAATGAGACATTATAACACAAATAAAAAGAGGTTTGAGTCAACTTTAAAGTCCAGACAACAAGTTAATGCAAAGACTTTTTAATCTGTTCAAACTGGATACTCTCAAAGTGCAGTAGATTGATGCATTTAACTTTAAAATGCACAAAATATTCACCCCAGAGGAACCAAGATCCAACCCCCACAGTCTAACAAAATACTATACTGCACTTTCTTTTCTTCAAACTGTGAGATTTTGCACTGGCCTACTTTTCCACATCCTGCACTAATGTACTAATGTAACATCTCCATTTTTATTTTTTGTAAATTGTTTAAATTTTAATATTTATGCTATTAGTTTATATAGCTTTGTAGTTTCTTTATATTTATTCTTTTCATTTCATAACTTTCTCTCTTTCACTTTCTTATCTTACAAATCTTATTAATATAAATTATTTTTCGTATTTTACTGTAATTGCTAAACACCAGAACACCAAGACAAATTCCTTGTACATGTAAACCCACAGTACTTGGCAATTAAGAATCAATCAATTCTGATTCTGAAATCCTGTGGGAAAATACATCCCAGAGCAAAGAGGACACTGACAATGCGTCGACAGACATATGAAACAGTTTTATATTTAATATATAGTAATTTTTTAACGATGTTTAAACAATAAATACTGTATAGTGTCTCTTTAATGTGTCGTGACAGATCGCTGTTTCTCCTTCAAGCGGCTCGTGAACCGATCATCTCTTCATACTAGTTCATTTATAGCATCAAATAAACATGAATGAACATCAGAAGGAATGTTGTTTCAAGTGCGGAAAGACGCGAGTACACACAATTTTTGAAGTTCAAGTTCACCAACGTTAATCTACTAACTCCCCTGACTGCTTTGTGTGACAAAATGCCGGATTCTAGGTTATGATTGGTCAGATCGCCTGCCAATCAAACTGTTTGTGAAAGGTCAATTGCCTTAAATGTAGTATTTATTGCGTCCGAATGCCGTTTTAGAATATTACAAGTTATGTAGGAATCCCAGTGAAGAAAACAGTCATGTCTATTCTCAGAAAAACCTAAAACAAACACAACAGAACTACTGTATATAAAAGTTATTCACATGAGCACGTTTAAACTACTCTCATTAAATTTAACACGCTACTCCACACAGGAAGAAGACATGCCGAAATAGTTTACTGACCTGATACAGAGACATATTTGAAGCAGAATGAAATCGTCTTGGTCTGGAACTATGTTTACGTAAGATAAAGTCACGTGGTAAGAAGTGGGACAGTCAGAAATCTCTCTATGAGAGGGCGCTGCAGTTCTATTTTTCACCACAGATTTTACATTGGAAATTTTTGGGGCGCTGTAGAGCTGGGGAGGGCTCTGAGACCGGCTGCCGGGCTTAGTATCATGATTCATGCCTGCTTAATACATGTGCTACATTTTAATTTATCCTGCACATTTTAGGACTTAAAATGATCTAGAAAATCTGAAAAATATTTCTTGCAGAATGCTGAACACATAAATAATTTATTATTAATTCACATAGAGGTCTATGTTTTAAACGCCTGATCATAGGTCTTTTTCTAATAAAACAGCATCTTATAATGAAACAACATTTAAGAATATTCCAGTTCTGCACTTTTCAAGGAACTTTTGGTCAATGGACCTCACCTCACAAACCTATGTCTAGGCTTTGAATGGTAACACGCAGGGGGTTCTGTCATGTTGCTCAGTCAGGCAGTGTAGGCCTTCAACTGTCTTACGTAGTCTTCGTGGGTTTGCCAAGGTATTGTATTGTATGAGGACAGGAATTTCCAAGTCGCTCATTGTTTTGTATTTATCATGCATTCATCAGAATCACAATTCAAACATTTATGAACAAGGGGTTAATAAGCAGCACTGTTGTCTTTCACAAGATAATAAATAAAATTAAAAAAATAATTTGATCTGCTGCCAAATGATACAATTTCCTATTGTTTTTCATCAGCTGACCACTCTTTCAAATCAAGCAAAAAGCTGACATCTGAAGTTAATTGATGTCAATGACAATGTCTCTTTTCCTAAAGTATATAAAAGGATACCAGTAGCCCTCTCTCAGTGCTGAACTGGGACAACACCGATTCAACACAATGGGGAAGGTGAGGCTTTTGTCTATCTTTGTCTCACTGGAAGGGAGTGTTTTAGCTCTGTGTGTGAATGCAACAACAAAAACAACATATAAAATAAAAACAAAAATCTATTACAGATCATCTACTATGAAGACAAGAACTTTCAGGGAAGTTCCTACGAGTGCAGCAGTGACTGCACTGACCTTCACTCTCATTTCAGTCGCTGTAACTCTATTCGAGTTGAAAGTGGAAACTGGATGGTATATGAGCGGCCACATTTTATGGGTTACCAGTACTTTTTGCGCCAGGGCGAGTATGCAGACTACCAACGATGGAGGGGTTTTAATGATTGTGTCAGATCCTGTCGAATGATACCCCAAGTGAGCACTCCACTTTGACTTAGTTTTAAATCTTACAGTATGCTTGGCCTATACATGTCTTTTAGTATTACAGTTAACGGTGATGCTAAAATAATGTGTTTTCACTCCATAGCACCAGGGATCCTACAAAATGATGATCTATGAACGTTCAGACTTTGGTGGTCAGATGATGGAGTTCACTGATGACTGTCCATCCCTTTATGACCATTTCCATTATAATGACATCCATTCTTGCAATGTTCAAGATGGATACTGGATCTTATTTGAGCATCCTAATTACAGAGGCAGACAATACCTCCTGAGACCTGGCGAATACAGAAGGTACAATGACTGGGGTGCCATGAGCTCAAGAGTTGGTTCTATTAGACGTATTACTTACTAAAATTGAAAGGCAAGAAGATCTGGAATGAAAGATGCTGTACAATAAACCTTCTCTTTTCTGACATTAATATAGAAATATAAAATAAAAAATGTTTTTAACATGTGATGAAGTGACACAAATGTTAAATGTATTCCTCCCACTGCAATTCCAGATACCGATCAGTTTTAAGAAAGACAGTGGCAATTGTTTCAAATCTACCTACTTTAAGAATATTTTGACATCAATTTTGTTTAAAGGGATAGTTGTAACGCACTGGGTGTGTGCTGGAACAAGCACGGAGAATGCAGACTTCTTGACATAAAACGGTTTATTAACAAACAGGATCAGGATACAGACAGAATCACTCCACAACCCGAAGCACATAACTTTAACGACGAACAAGGACTGGACAGACACAGAGGGTATAAATACACATGAACACACGAAGATAATGAGCGGGGCACAGGTGACAGACATAACTACTGACAAGACACAGCTGACGTAAATTAACTAATAAAGGTGACAATGACAACTGAGGAAACTCAAAACAAAGACCACGTTACACATGACAGGACTGGGGAACAGACATACGGAGACCTGACCCTGACAGTACATCCCAGGCAGCGGATGATCAGGAGCGGACCCAGGCGGCAGATGGTCTGGTGCTGGTTCAGGCGGCGGATGGTCTGGAGCGGACCCGTGGAGAGCTGGAGCGGGGTCGTGACAGGGCAGACAGAAAGTTCAGGGGTGACAGAAAGTTCAGGGACAACCTCTGTGGTCATTTCAAGGCAGACAGAAAGTTCAGGGGCGATCTCCGTGATCGCTTCAGGGCAGACAGAAAGTTCAGGGGCAACCTCTGTGGTTGTTTCAAGGCAAACAAAAAGTTCCATGGAGGGTTCTGGCAGAGTCACAAAGTTTATGAGCCCCACTCGGTCCGCAGACACAACAAAAATTTAAATGTATTAAATATTATATAATATGTAATGTATTATATGAAGCAGACAAGTAATTTGGCAATTTCACATTGTGGAAAAGACTAAGAGTCTGCGCACATGTACATTCAAACACTCAAACAAACTATAAAGAATAGGGTTAGGGAGTAACGGAATACAATTAACTTAGTTACGTATTTAAAACACAACATTTGAGTAAATGTATTACATTACAGTTACAATTTAAATGGGTGGTAATCAAATTACAGTTACATCTGAAAAATATTTTAGATTACCAAAGTGATTACTTTGAATTTTAATGTAAACCGCAATTGGTGATTCTCCGACTCTGACAGTCAGAAAAATCATCCTAAGCTACATTTCTGCTCGTAAGTTTCATAACCCTTGCAGAACATGCAACATTTGAATAATTTTAACAAAACAGGGATCATAAAAATTGCATGTTATTATTCAGCACTGGCCTGAATAAGCTATTTTACATAACAGATGTATATAAGACAAAATGTCTTAACTTTCCTATAGTCTACAACTATTTTCACATTTTGCGTTAATTGTTTTTAAGTGTAACCATGTAATTGTAAAAAAAACATTAGCGTGAGATTACATTAAAGGTCATCAGTTTTCAGTTGGAAAAGGTGTCATTTAAACGGCTCCCTAAGTTTCTACAACGGAAGTGATTCAATCAAAGACCTGCTTTACCTTGCTAATAATATTTTCTTAGGGTGTTGTAAAGCCGAAAACAATCTATGTCCATTAACGTATTATCACTGTGAAGCTGATTTGAAACAATCTGTATTGTGAAAATCACTATATAAATTAGTACATTTAAATAGAAGGTATAGTTGAAGATTTAAGAAATCTTTTATTTTGAGAGATTCTATCTTAAAAAAACACTGATGACAAATAAAGTAGATAAAATGGAATTAAACAAAGCATATGAAATTATGTGAAATTAGATTAAAATAAGATAACATTGTTATTCCCCCACATGTTTAGCAAAGTCAAAGTTCTCACTGTAGCATACTGACTCTGAACCCAGACCAAATATTAGCATGTAACAGTTTGTGTTTTTATGTTTTCTGAAACAGTTTTGAAATAGTTTACCACATTTTGCACATCAACATTCTTAATGTTTTGCACATGTTCTCCTTACACTTTGCCTCAGAAGAACAACTATGTTTCCTAGATTCTGTTGTAATGTTAGTGAACTTTAGGTATTCTCTGCTTCTCTTTGTTCATATATGGCAGTATCCTCGTGAATTTGCTTGATTTAATAAAATGATGAATGAGCAAATCACATTTGAACCAGAAATCTAATACAATGGTGTTGAACCAAAATAAGTTGTTTAAATAAAGTGAACAGCATCAAAAATCATTTTTTGAGTGCTCCTATGAACATGTTTGACTACGCTCAGAGAGTAGAAAACTGTACAAACTGTACAAAATTCAAAGTAACAAAATATGTAAACACTTTAAACACTCCATTACCTGTTTATTTGGTAGCCAAATAAGATCCTCAGCTCATACATCTCTTTAATATGTGCTGTCCTATATGTCTGACATGTTTGAGGCAACGAATGATAGGCGAGCGTTAGGATGTCCAGCTGTTAACGATCTTTCCATCACAGACTATGAACAGAAAAATGTGGACTAAACAGTAAAAATATCCCAGACCGCCACGTATTCAGAATCTATTAGATAGCTTGAGAGGTTCTCATGGTTTTCCATACTTGACCAGGGGAAGCGCATATCACCAGGGCTTTGTTGAGGAGAACTCTAGGCACCTGACAACTTTTAGCATGCCTTAGAGATTATATGAGTGGATCAGCCTTCCCTTTGGCCTGACTTATGCACGGACAGCTTTCCAAATGTGTATGGAATGAGTTCTGAATGGTCTGAGGGAAGCCATTTTCCCTACTTGGACAACATTCTCTGTTTTTCCAAAATCTTCTGGACCACATCAAAGACTTGAGAAGTTCCCTTGCGAGGGAACTCGCACTGTGTCGATACCGACACTTTGGGAAACGCCCTCAATGTGATGCATTTGAAGCATGAATGAAATATTCCAATCCTGATTGGTGTTGTGCCATTACGTAGTGTGTGACAGCATACATGGAAGCTACAAAAGGAACGCCGGCACACGACAGAGTTAGCTTTTCGCTCTTCAGCAAGCGCTCTGTGTTACTGTCTGTCTTATTTGGTGTTGTTTGTCACAAGCACGTTTATTATTATGGCGAGTGGGCAATTCAAGCAGTGTGTGCATCCCTGCCCGAGGTTTATAACAGGTGGAGACGCACATCAGCTGTGCGTTCGTTGTTTGAAGGGAGCTGCCTGTGCAGACTATGAAGCACTGCCGATCAGAGTGCTGCGTTCCCGCCTGGCCGTGTTTGATGAGGCCGGCCAGGCTCACGTGCCCCGCGGTTCGGGTCCCGAGTCCGCTGAGGCAGCGCAGCAGCTTAGATCGTGGGGCTGACAGATGGATCTGTCAGGAGAGCGCGAGACTGCTGCGGCACTTTCTCAGTCCTTCTCTGACAGTTCCAATGATTTCACTTCCCGTGCAGAAGCCAGCCCCACGGCTTCTTCCACCCGGGAAGAGGACCCGATGCTTGAGCTGTCTGATTCTGAGGATTTAAACGTGCTCAGCATTGAGGCGGGTGAGATCAGAGAGAGCGCACCACTGCATTCACCCGCACAAGAGGAGTTGGTTGACGTGCTGACTCGTGCTGTGGCCAAATTAAATATTACTGGCAGCAAGAAAGACAGGAAATGCAAGTAAAAAGCAAGCTAGATGAACGCTTCCTGCAGCACAGATCCAAGCCTCAACGCCGGGGCTTACAATTCTTTCCTGACTTACACAATGAGTTGCGTAATTCAGGAACAAACCGTACTCTACACAGCTATCTAACTCACCTGTGTTAGACTACAGCAATGTTATTGGAGTCCGTGAGCACGGTTATGGGATGATGCCTTGGGTGGAGGAGGCATTAGCCAGTTATCTCTCCCCTGACGTTGCGTCGTCTCTTGAAGCCCCGGTACTGCCCATCGAACCGTGTCATGACACATCTTTACTGGTGGGCAGGGCTTATGTGGCGCTGGTGCTTGTCTGCTTACGATGGCGCTTATGCAGGCATACCAGGTGGATATTTTGAAAGATTTGGATGAGGGCGAGGGACCAACTCCAGAAGATATTGCTGAGCTGCGGAAAGCTGCAGATTTGTCTCTCCGTGTTACCAAGGAAAGGGCCCTTGCCATTGAGACATCTGTGGTTGAATTTATCGGGGGTGAAGGAGAAGGACAGGGCTTTTCTTTTGGATGCCCCGATATCGCCTTCTGGCCTGTTCGGCGACGCTGTCACTATGGCCGTTGACAGGTTTCAGGAAGCGAGAAAGCAGTATGCAGATTTCAAGCAGTATCTCCCTCGTCGCTCTAAATCGGGGAAGGCTGCTCCAGGTCGGCAGCCCCAGCAGTCATCAAGCTCCTCGCAGATACATAAAAGAGAGCGTTGCTTCTAGAGCCCCTCCTCAGGGAGCATGGCAACAGAGACAACGCTCTCGCCCGAAGCCTGCCTAGCCTAAAGTCGATTTAAGGACCGTCCTTAAGGCAAGAAAGGCTTCGGGAAAGAGGTTCTAGGTTTCGCTGGCCCTCTGAGGGTTGTTCCCCCGAGGATGGAGCGACCGAGGTCGTTTCCACCTCAGAACCCCCAGGAAATCGATGTTGGAACCCCGCCGTCCAGTACGCTTCGGGCCATATCGATTTCCAGCGAATGTACGCTGCAGTGTCTGCCCCAAGGGCTTGTGGCCTGGCAGCCACGCCGTCCACACACAGAAAATCATTTGACCTTTTCCTGCAGGTATTATGCTTCAGAGAGTCGTGAACTGTACTCGAAGAACACCCAAGGTCAGCCTTGAGAGGCTGATTCCCTGAGTAGATTATATTGGCGCATTGGAAGGGCCTTTCGAATATATCCCCATGGGCCCTGCGTACAGTAGAAAAGGTGTACAGACTGCAGTTCGGCTGTCGCTCCCCCGAATGTCAATGGGATTGTCTGAAATGTGGTGCACCCAGAGCAGGGTCGGGTGATGGAACAGGAACTTCACTCTCTGTTGGTAAAGGAGGCCATAATATGCATTCCTCCACCAGACAGGGAGTCTGGGTTCTACAGCCGGTACTTCAAAGTTCCCAAGAAGGATGGGGGTTAGGGGTTGCGTCCAATTTTAGACCTGTGGCATTTGAATCGTTCTCTGAGGAGATTCAGGGTCAAGATGCTCACTACTCTGACTTCCGTCATCGTGAGTCAGATCAGATCCGAGGACTGGTTTGTCAAGATAGATCTAAAGGATGCATACTTCCATGTTTCCATCGTTCCTTCTCACAGGAAGTTCCTGAGGTTCGCTTTTGGGGGCAAAGCGTTCCAATATCAGGTTCTTCCGTTTGGCCAGTCTTGAGAGATGGCAGTTCGGCATCGAGATGTCGTCCTTGGCCACATTCAGAGCCTGGGGTTGAGACTCAACACTAAAAAGAGTGCGTTGTCACCCGCACAGAGAACTGTGTTCCTGGGGGTGGAATGGGACTCGAGATCAATACGGACACAATTGTCTCCCGCTCGTATCAAGTCCATCCTGGCGATGGTTTCCAGGATGAAGCTAGGCCAGTTTCAAAGACTGCTGGGGCTCATGGCAGCTGCGTCCAACGAAATTTCTTTTGGCCTTCTGTACATGAGATCCCTACAGTGGTGGTTGAAACCCAAGGGGTTTTCCTCAAAAGGGAATCCATTCCGTATGATCAGGGTCATGCGCCGATGCCTTCGTTCCCTGTCCATAAGGAAGAAACCTTGGTTCCTGTCCCAAGGTCCCGTATTGGGAGCGTCATGTCACCAAAGTCGTTTCGACAGACGCATCCCTTACTGGCTGGGGCGTGGCCGTTTTGCAAGAGGTCTGTAGCAGGCCCAGCATTCTTCATGGCACATAAATTGCCTGGAAGTGCTGGCGGCCTACAAGGCTCCGAGGAGCTTTTTCCCCGATCACCATGTCCTAGTACGAGCGGACAATTTATCGGTGGTCTCGTACTTGAACCATCAGAGGGGTCTGAGGTCGCGCCCTCTGTGCAGACTGGCACATCAGATCCTCCTGTGGGCCCAGGGGAAACTGTGGTCTCTCAGAGCGATGTATGTCCCCGGGGACCAGAATCGGGGACCAGACGTCCTGTTGAGGCAGGGGTTGAGGCACGAGGAATGGAGACTTCATCCAGAGGTTGTGAAGTCGATATGCAAGAGATTTGGCCCAGTGGAAGTGCATTTGTTCGCGTCTCGAGAGACGACCCACTGTCCACTGTGGTTTTCTCTCACTCATCCAGCCCCGCTGGGGTTGGATGCCATGGTATAGACGTGGCCGAGGTTGCGCCTGTATGCTTTTCCCTCGATCGCTCTGCTCCCAGGAGTTCTGGAGAGGGTCAGGAAAGAGGGGCTCAGTCTATTGTTAGTAGCCCCGTTCTGGCCGGCCCGAGTATGGTTCTCTGACATTACGTCACTCCTGGCAGGCCAGCCATGGCAGATCCCTCTGAGGAGAGGCAGAGGGTACAATATTTCACCCTCGGCCAGATCTGTGGGTCTGGCCTCTGAGGGGGCTCAGTACCTAGAGGCTGGTTTATCAGCTGGAGTGATTGAGACCATACTCAGTTCCAGGGCTCTTTCCACAAGGAGACTCTATGGCCTAAAGTGGGATGTGTTTTCCACGTGATGTAGAGAGCGTGGGTTGGACCCAATTGACTGCCTGGTGGCTTCCTCCAAGATAATTTCTCTGCTGGTCTTACCTCGTCCACACTTAAGGAGTACGTGGCTGCCATTGCGGCTTTCCATGATGGGCCCCTGGGGAGGCACCAGCTGGTCATACGTTTTCTCCGTGGTGCACGGAGGGTGAGGCCTGCGACTCTGTCCCAAATCCAAACTTAGGATCTGTTGGTGGTTCTTGTGGGGCTGGCACTTGGCACCTGGCGATTACTTCTCACAAGAGAGTAGGCGACCTTCAGGCCTTGGCTGTCTCGCCGACTTGCCTGGAGTTTGTCCCCGGGGGAGTTAACGCCCTTCTTCACCCCATGCCCCGGCTATGTGCCCAAGGTGTCATCTAGGGTGGCATGGCCAGTGGTTCTTCAGGCCTCCACCCTCCCCCTCATGTGGCGGCAGAAGAAGACAGGCTTCATCTGCTCTGCCCTGTCAGAGCTTTGAAGATCTTTGTCCAAAGGTCTTCTCATTGGAGAAGGTTGGAGCAGTTGTTGGTGTGTTTTGGATCACCCAAGAAAGGACTTCCTTTGTCTAAACAGACAATCAGTAATTGGATTTTTCAGGCTATTTCCTTGGCCTATCAGGTGCATGGTCTGCCTTCACCTGAGGCCTTGAGGGCCCACTCTACCAGAGGCATGGTGTCCTCTAGGGCCCTCCTGTTAGGGTCCCGTTGCAGGACATCTGCGATGCAGCTGGGTGGTCCACCCCGCATACCTTCATCAGATTTTATAGTCTGCAACTTCCCTCCACGCCGGGTACACGAGTCCTCTCATCCTAATTGTGCCGGGTTCCGCTTCACACTAGGGCAGGCATGTTTCGGTCTGGCATAGTGTGTATCCATTCTCCAAAGTGTCGGTATCGACGCAGTGCGAGTTCCCTCGAAAGGGAACGTCTCGGGTTACGACTGTAACCCTTGTTCCCTGAGAAAGGGAACGAGACACTGCGTCTCTTTGCCACACCTCTCCATGCCTGGGAGCGGCTTGCTTCATCCCGAAAGCTAACTCTGTTGTGTGCCGCCGTTCCTTTGTAGCTTCCGTGTATGCCGTCACACGCTACGTCATGACGCAACACCAATCAGGATTGGAATAGTTTCATTCATGCTTCAAACGTGTCACGCTGAGGGTGTTTCCCAAAGTGTCTCGTTCCCTTTCTCAGGGAACAAGGGTTACGGTCGTAACCCGAGACATTTTTTGCCACTTGCGGGAGCATGGTGTAAAATTATGGCCAAAAAAGTGTTAATTATTTAAACATCAAATGAGATATGTTGGGCATCCAGTTACAAGTCAGGGCGTTCAAGTCAATCCCAAAGACCTGGAAGCAGAGCTGCATTGTAAGGAGCAAGAACTAAAGAATGTTACATAAGTTATAGCTCTTTTGACCTTTTTGGGCTAATATCGATCCTTCATTCAGGATTTTTCCAGAATAGCCCGCCCACTGTTTAATCTTCAAGAGAGTCCTGATAAGTCTGGGGAGAAATCTTTCAAAACTAGGCCAACCAAGCGGAGTATAAAAAATGTCAGCTACCATCCAAAACACCAGTCCAGTGGATCCTAAATACATTGCTGATGTTGGTCGCCTTGTCGACATGGTGATCACCTTTCCTATCTTGGCATTCCCAGACTTTAATTTCCCTTTTGTCTTTCACACAGATGCATCCAATGAAGGTCTGGGGGCTATACTCTATCAGGAACAGGGGGTAAACTGCACTTCATCACTTATGGCTCAAGGATACTCACACCTGCTGAGAAGAATTACCACCTCCATTCTAACAAACTTGATTTCCTCGCCTTAAAGTGAGCCATCTGCAACAAATTGAGGTTACCTCTACTATGCCCCCACATTCACAGCACTCACAGATAATAACACCCATACCTATATCAAGAGTCTCACCAAGTTGAGTGCTGTTAGGCATCATTGGGTGGGTGAATTGGCCAACATCAGAAAATATTCTGAGGCCTTACCTCCAGATGTTGTGTCCACTATATGGCAGGGGGACAAAGCCATGAGAGAAAACAAAGTACCATGCGCTGTAGCCCTTTAGCTAAGTTCCAGTGATGATAATCTGCTTCCTGCCAGAACACCCATGTTTCTTCCAGAAGGCATTCAAACTGCCCAAAAAGAAGATACTTGCATCTGTGACATAATAACATTATGAGAGTGGATGGAACCCAAACGACAAAGAAAACAGACAAATGCTACTAACCACATGACGACTGATACATGAATGTAGTGAACTTAGACTTGACAAGAGAGATTTCTACAGACAGATAGGACAACACAGACAGTTGGTTCTCCCTATCTCTCTGAAGTCTTCTTCATGATGACATGGGGAATGTCAGGGCTAACAAAGTCATTCATCTGGCAAGGCAAAGGTTTTATTGGCCTTTCATGCAGCATGAAATAGAAGGTTATGTCATCTGTCAATGCCCATGTATCAAGCAAATGCGACCTACTGTTCCTGAAAAGGCACCAATGAACTACAATCAATTACAACTAGTGTCCCATTCACTTCGTTCACACCCAATGTGTACCCAATGTGGAACAAATCTGGAAAAACGGCCACTGAAAAGATTTATGACTTTATACCGTGCTTTGGGTATCCACAAAAACTTCACCATAATCAGGGCAGTGAATTTAAGAATATCTTATTCCAATGACTTGGAGCTGGCTTCTTGAATGACTATCACTCACAGGGGAACCCCATTGAACATCTGAATAGAACACTCAGATGCTCCGAACACTGTCAGAGGAAAGGCCACTTACCATATGTAGCCCTCTCACCAATAATATGGCTCAAATGTTATAAGTATGTCCAGGGGAAACTTTCTAATTAAGAATTACCTGGTGAGAGAGACATTTCTAAATTTGCTTCATTTATATTCATCACAAAACCCCAATCTCAGATCTTCACTTTATAGTGTTTGATTTGTGTTTTCTGTTTGTAATTAAAAATGACACTACTGTCTTCACCTTTAAATCTGAGAATACATATCCCTTACAGGGAGAACAATAGAAATGCAAAATTAACAAACTTTTTCCCACAGGAAATAACACAAAATTATGGCAAATAATTAAACATTTATTCTTCTCAGAATTCTTCTGTCTTTGTGTTTTCACTTATGTGTTCCTTTAAAGGAACAAATAATGTAGTTCACAAAGTCACCAATACAACAATATTTCACAATAAGTAACCAAAAAGAAATAAAATAAACCCCTCAAATGTCAATATAATTCTTAAATTTTTACCCAGCTGGGATTTTCAGTACACAGATGGCGCGCTAGTTGGAGCTCTTTTGATCCAAAACCAACGTACTCACAGATCCAAGGAAAATGAAGTTTCAGTTGCTAAATGATCATTTCTAATCCTCACTCCACGACGAGAAGACAAACAGCATCCGTGACGCACCACACGACGGCGTTGAATGGATCCTGATGAACTCCTCCCTCCTCGAACTGGTTTGATGCATCCGCGAAATTGCACATGGAACTCCCGAACTTGACTCAACGAACTCCGTCTCTTAAACACTCTAAGCACGCACTTCACGTGAACTCTCATCTACACACACACACACACACACACACACACACACATCACTGGGGTAATTTTCCACTGAAAACGCGCGTAGTCTTCCGGATTACAAACGATAAAACGTTTTATAACTATACACTGACGTTGGAAAAAAATAAAATAAAACACGGGAATATTCTTCCGGATGCTTTATAAATCTGGATGTAATAATAAACAAAATAACTGTATTAATAACGATTCGCTTACGTGCAAATCCTCGTGCTAGCTCTTTCTTCAATATGACGCACGTGGAGGTGAAGTGCACGGACTCTCGCCGAATTCTCTCGAAGCGATGCGTAGCACGGTTTCAGAAATCAACCAAGACAAATTTCCTCACCGAGTCACCACTCAGAATGTCCGTGAGCATTGACTAATGTCCGCTTTCTCCGTGTTTAACTTTATCTTTCTGTGTTTTACTTTTTCTTGTTCTCCCTTCTCAAATCACGCCCCTTTGAACTTGAGGGGTCAAAATCCACAGTTCTCATAGGACAAAATACCGCTTTCTGAAAACTCGAAATGCAGTCTTGGTATTATTTTACACATTTGTAAACTCTTTTACGAACATGTCTCATAAAAATGAAATAAAATAAAAAACAATAAAAGTCCATTAACATTCTTGTTTTGTGTATAGGTACATCATTTCAAACCCAAACACAAACACACATACCTGCGTACAATTGTTCAAGGCACGAAGCCATTTCTTCTCCTCTTTGGAAGAGCCCCATGGTTGCCCGTTGATTTGCTCTTTAACCTTGAACCTGAGCCACAGACTGAGACCCATCAGGAATATGCTCAGAAGCCGGCTTCCCAGGTGCAAGCAGCATACAAGATCACCTCTGAATATAGTATAAGGTGCTCTGCAAAAGGGGGAAAAAACACTATGATTGTGGTGTCAGAGGAATTGTGCTTCAGCCAGGTGATCGTGTGCTTGTCTGCAACCTTTCGGAGAGAGTGTGCCCAGCAAAATCCGTCCTTACTGGGAGAACAAGGTTCACCAAGTTGTTGAGATGATGGGAGTTGGTCCTGTATAACGAAGCTGAAACTGGTGATCATAAATAATACAGATTCACTACTTGGCCTTTTTTCAGCTTCTATTCATTTTTATTAACTCTGCCTCCACTTGAGTCGGCAGCGTGCCCTACTGGTCAAATGTATATTGCAAAACAAAATACCTACTAAGTAGTAACAGACATTTTTACTTATTTTTTTTTTTCATTATTGTGCATATATTCTTCTGCCTTTGTTGTGGTTCATAGGGAAACTACGATATTGGCAAAAAATAAAACAATCTAAAAAGTTAATTGAGGACACAATTGCGTATACAGCACCTATAATTTACCTTAATATTTTAAATATAAATATTATAACTATGTAGTTGTTTTCAAATCTTAATTGAAATTAAGCTGAAAATGGGTGTTCTGAAATGTTTGGAGTTATTGGACTTGACAGAAAACCCCCAACCAAGATAAGATCTGCTTCTTATTTGAAATGTGACAATGTTGTTTACTTGAAGCTCTTAAAGACAATCAAGCAAAAAACAAACAAACAAAAAAACATGTCCTGTTTAATTTTAAGACTCAGAGATAGGATGGAAAACAGCCACTCAAGACTAAATTATGAATGTTTTCAGTCTATGTTATTAAGTTTGGCCTATTAGGTCTAACAAAAAATTAAAGTATTAAATTGTTTAAAAAAGCATGATATAACTCTTTTAAAATGTTAGCCATTCAGTAATCTAAAAAAAAAAAAAAAAAAAACAATGGACACAAAAAGCTAGTTGTGAAAATAACACTTTATTTGCTTCTATATTCTAGCGATTTAACACATTTCAGTGATACGCCTCATGCTCATGAATTTCATGTTGCTATATCCCATATCCCTGAAGCTCCTGTACTCCCCAGGCCTAAAGTATATCATCCTGCCTCTGTAGTGGGGCTGCTCATACATGAGCCAGTGGCCGTCCATCACATGGCAGGACTGGCAGTCGGACATACGGAAATGGTCCATGATGTTTTCACAGTCATCCATCAGCTCATGCATCTGTCCTCCAAAGTTATCCCTCTCATAGATCCTCATCCTGAACGTTCCCCTGTACTGTAAAACAAAGCAAGATAATTCATTTAGCAGTTTCTCAGCAATGCATGCGTAGTATACAGTTAATTATTGTGAAAGAAATATTGCATTGCTAATACTGCAGAACAAAGTGAGAAATTATGTACTGGAGGAATCATGCGGCAAGATCTGATAGTGTCGAACATCATGCCCATGCTCATCATGCGCTGCATGTCATGGTACTCTCCCCTCCTCAGGAAGAACTGGGTGCCCATGAAGCCATTGCGCTCGTAGACCATGAAACAACCGCTCTCCACCCTGATGGAACCAACGCGACTCAGGTATGAGGAGATATCAGTACAGTCGCTCATGCACTCATAGTTGCGGCCCTGGAAGTTCCTGTCCTCGTAGAAGATGATCTGTTGATGGGATTAAAATATTCACTGATTAAATAAACCGAACGCTTTTTAGATCTGAATTGCATCATGTTATAAACAAATTCAAATAAGGCTGCAATATGAACCTATCAAATTGCAGCATTTGTATTAGGCAAACTTATTTCAAGCACTATTACCTTGCCCATGGTGGTAATGTGTTGCTTCAGATCACTGTACCAGCTGTACTTTGATGGCCTTTGGTTGTGGTTTTTATACAAAAACCAGGGGCCCACATTTTGTTGTTATTCAAATGCCAAAAGCTGATGATCAAGCACTATGACTTCTGCTGAAGTGGTCCTGAAAACTGAAACAATAGTTTTTATCCATACATCTCTGGCAGCTTTTCGTTCAATGTCTTTTACAGTACAGACAAAGCTTTAGTCACATCCAAAGCGAATGTTCTTTCAATATCACAAGTGACATAATGACCGTATTCACATGACAGAGACAAAATGTGGCCGATAGTTTTTCTCATATTAGATCGACTCTTTTTTTTTTACAAAAAGGACAAAATAGACTTCAACTATCCTCAGGAATTATAAATGTAATTTTATACTGAAACAAGGTAAGAGATGATGTTGGGACCATGGAAATAAATGCTTTTTATGCATTCATCACATACAAACTTACAAAATTCAGTGCATTTGACATAATTTGTCTCTTTGCATTTATAGTCTCTTGTAATTAATAAGCATGTGCCATTTTTATATTTTATGTATGTAACTATATAAATACTTTTTTATCACCACACATTTAAATATTGCACTTGGTTTCCTCAATTTTTACCAGCTGGGTTGATCCTGTAGAGGGTAATTCAATTGACCTGTTAGATGAGATTCAAATTAACCAAGCAAAAGTCGTAATTTTTTATAAAAACAAAACATTTAAATAATAAATTTAGTCATGTTATTTATATATACCTTTCATATTTGTGTATTATACCTGTTCATTATACCTGTGTTACTGATGATTTTCAATGGAGACATACATTTTTTTTTTTTTTTGTATATTAATGTTTAGGCAGTGGCTTTAGTTTCTGGAAAATCCAGGTCGATATTCTCCTGTAATTGTATGTGTTTCTATATGCTACTTATTGATTTAAATGCAGCTTTTGTTGTTTTTACTATTGTTTAATCATTGTAAGATTTGTAAATGTGTAAAAAATATAAAATTCATAAAAATCCAGTTAATTATTTTATAATCGTCTGAGCTAACAATTCAGTAAAACAAGAGTACTTTATTATTACAAATATCATTTTATTCTTATTCATTTTTTATGTCCAGGCACAAGAAGTGAAAAATCAAAATGTTTATAAACAGTTATGCTTATAAACAGGAAATGAACAGTTCATATAAATAAGTGCAAGCAGAATGGCTAATAATCGGTGACTCGTCTGAAGGAGCCCACAATGGCACAGGTGGCACACCAGTCTCGGTATCTCCTGTATTCTCCAGGTTTCAGGAAGTACTGCCTCCCTCTGTAGTTTGGATATTCATAGAAGATCCAGTAGCCAGTCATCACGTTACAGGAGTACACATGCCGATGGTGGAAGCGGTCAGACACACAGGGGCAGTCATCCATGAATTCCATCATGTGACCTCCGTAGTCAGCCTTCTCAAAGATCCTCAGTCTGTATGGTCCCCTGTACTGTTGACATCAAGATGCAAAGGAATGATTCAGTACAGTGGCATCAAAGAAACCCTAATGTATATCCACAAAAGCAGCACATTCAGTGAACCTCACCATTGGTATCAGGCGACAGGATCGAATACAGCTACTGAAGCCCATCCATCTCTGGTAGTCAGAATAATCGCCTCGTTTCATAAAATACTGGTGGCCCATATAATTTGGACGCTCATAGATCATGAAACAGCCACTCTCTACTCTAATTGAGTTGCAGCGACTGAAGTAAGTGTGCAGGTCTGTGCAGTCGTTGCTGCACTCATAACTACGACCTTGAAAATGTTTGTCCTCGTAAAAAACAATCTGAAAAAGTTAACAAAATCAACACTTAATTTTAGAGCCGAGATGAGGAGAGCAATCCATCTGCATCAAAGGTTAGCATGCATAGGGGAGGTGCAATTCAATGTAAATGTTGTGAAAGTGGTGCCAAAAATCCTACCTTGCCCATGGTCTCCGTTGGAGAGATTCCATATGCTTCCCAAGCTTTTTATACTGCCTCTTGACAAACAAAGTATTGTTATTCAAATGAACACAGGAATATGTCAGGGTACTGGCACATGTTTACCTTTTTGTTAGAGCACAATATTGGGTTCAAAATATGGATTTTACTTGAAAAAGGATATATAATTACATGTTTGGTGTTTTCTCTTGCAGGGTCCAGGGAAAGGACTGGTACGGCACCCACACATTCACAGCACAATGCACACAGAACAATATGGAACATCCCTTTTGCATTAAAGAAGTTGTTCAACAAAGGGAGTTACTGAGATTCCATTCTCAACATGATTTTCAACTGCACTGGCACACTTTACTGAATTTTACAATAAATTCTATCTTATGAAAAAACTTCAGAAATTACATGAAGAATTTACAGAGAGAAGAAAATTTATATTGTAATCCTAACTGTGTTTTGGGAGAGTGTTATGTGAGCATTGTCTCATTCAAATTTTTTGTAATTCATGCTCTAGAACAGGGGTGTCAAACCTCCTGGAGGGCCACTGTCCAGAGTTGAGCTCCAACCCTGATTAAACATACCTGAACCAGCTAATCAAGATCTTCAGGATTACTAGAAACTTCCAGGCGGGTGTTTCGGAGCTGGTCGAAAATACACTCTGCAGGACAGTGGCCTTCCAGGAGCAAAGTTTATATATATATATATATATATATATATATATATATATATATGGTATGTAAAATGTCTTACTGAGTCTTACTGACACCTATTGTTGTGGATGCCGCATCATGCAAAACTGATTAGTTTCATTGTAGAAATATTCTATTTGCAGCAACATTATCCAACAAATGTCTGTAACTTGCATGTGTATTATTTGTAAATCTCGTCTGATATAAATAGCCTAAATATTTGTAATGGCAAAAGTAAAATTAAATATAAAACTTCTTAAGTTAATGATTTTTAAATGATGAAGATAAATACAAATATCTTTTATAAATAGGTCTCGGATACAGAAAAGCAAACGAGCAGTAATCATTTCATGTTCTATTGATATCATAAACTACAATCTGGCTATATGCATGCAAATAGTTTTTATGATTCACAAACCTGTTAGCAGTGGTATTCCATGAAGAAAAATGACCACATAATCGCAAAGCCATACTCGCGTAAATACAGGTAAAGTAGGACACTTATTCATCTACCATGTTGTGTATATTCTTCCATTAGTAAAAACCTGTATTAAGTTGATTGCAAAATAGTATGGCATGCCATTGATGTACAAATTTGGATTATATTTTAAAAACAACAGCCAGATATTATCAGAAATTGAACTGTATCCACCCAAACACAACTTAATCACTTACTTAAATCCAGATTGATTTTGTCTTCATATTCAGTCTTCTTCACATTATAAAGCTGAATGCTTGTTTAGGAGAAACAACTTTGTATTTTCACTTTTTCCAGTAATTTGGTATTTGATAGCTACTTTGTACCACGATAACATGCATGTGGATTAAAAACGTCCACTAATTTCTCTGAGGTCAATGTGCATTTAAATAGCAGGGCTCCTTTTGTTTTTTGACAGTCATGGTAGTGATAGATTTAACTACAATGAGGATAGTTAATCCAGACTCAGCCACACATTGTTCGGCCAAAAGCATAAGCTGTGTGATAGACAGTTTGCCCTCAGTTTTGCTTTACTGATTTTTTCAATGAATGTTTTCCAGTCTGGTAACCTGATTTGCACTGATAGGTCAGCAAATGAAATTAAATTTAGAATAACTAGACTGATTAATTACTTGTTTTTTTTTCCCTCTGTGATATCAAGTTCACATTAAAACACTATAACAGAATAAGCAGACAAGCAGATGTTTCAGTCAAGAGAATTTATTTAGTGCATATGTTGCTGCACAATTCATGTTGTCTAGTTGAAAGTGGTTATTCTCCTGAGGGACCCAATTCTTGGGGCCGTTCCTCCCCAGTCGCTGTACTTCCTGTATTCGCCTGGTCCAAGGTAGTACATCCGTCCCCTGTAGTTGGGCTGCTCATATAGAAGCCAGTGGCCGTCCATCACGTGACAGGAGTGGATGTCAGATGTATGGAAGCGGTCCATGATGTTAGGGCAGTCTTCAGTGAGTTCCATCATCTGACCTCCCATATCAGCCCGGTCATATAGCCTCATTCTGTAGTTACCATTATACTACAAGAAAACACAGATTTGGCATACACTAAGCAACACATTTATCATTTCATGTGGCAAGAACATCAAAGTGTGTTTCAGCAGTCAAAAGCATTATATTTATTTGAATTGAAATGAACTTGTGCATGGTTATTTTTGAATCATTTAATATTTATTCCCTTAAATCACTTACCATGGGGATCATACGGCATGACCTGATACAGTTACTGAACCCAATCATACGCTGACAGTCAGAATACTCGCCCCTCCGCAGGAAGTACTGCTGTCCCATATAATTTGGGTGCTCATACACTATGAAACACCCACTCTCTACCCTGATAGAGTTGCATTGGGTAAAATAGGGGTGCAGATCTGCACAGTCGCTGTTGGACTCATGATAGTGGCCCTGAAAGTTCCTGTCCTCATAGAAGATGATCTATTAAAGAAAAAGCGTACAATAAATCTACTATTCAAGTTTGCAATAATATGAACTTTCAACATGTTATAGAGTTAAAGACCAGGCTATGGGAGCGAGAGATGCCGTCTTACCTTTCCGATGGCCATGTTGGCATCTGGCAGGACTTTACTGCTCAACACTGGCATCCAGTTTACCACTGTCTTTTATAAAACCTAGAAGCAGCTCTGTGATTGCACAGCATAAAGTATTGTCATTCAAATAAATCTAGTAATGGGGCTCCAATCAGGGGGGCAATGAAACAATCTGATTATGTTTGGCTTGGCCCTGGTGCAGTTTTTCCATATTCATCAAAATGCACTGGACTCTGTCCTGTCCTGTTAGCAGAAGCTTCAATCTGGCTGCAATCAGCACAATAAATCAATGCAAGAGCAAAAGACCTTTTACTGAATCAGTTTAACTATGGTTAGTCTGGATGAAAGCTGCAATATTGTTAGATGATTCATCTTATATTACCAAACTAAAAAATTGGAACATGGAAATAGTTTAAAGAACTTTTGTCCTTTTTAAACTGTATACTTGCAAAAGAAAACACTAAAATCATTTATAAGCAGTTTTATTTGTTTAATTAATCTGCTATATAAGTAGAAAAGAAATTACATTATGAAAAATATACTAATATGAAGTAAAATAAACAAATTTATAGATTCTGAGTTTATAAACATTTATTTTTGAGGTAACATATAAGAGCATTCAAAGCTGCATGGGTTGTTAATCAACATGTTCGCTTGTGTTACTCAACATGGCAGGCCATAAATAACACAAGTAAATATTGCCAATTTGAAGTCTGTATAAAGTTTGGTGTGTGTTTACAACAGTGGATGTCACAATAAAAAATGAACAAGTAATAAAATAAACTATGTAATGGAGTAAATATAGTAAAGTTTTTAAAAAGGTTCAAAAAATATTAAGTTCATATAAAGCATGAATGTTAATTCTAGTAATCCATGATTCGTTTGATGGAACCCACACGGGCGCTCGTGGCTCCCCATTCAGTGAATCTGGTGTATTCTCCAGGCCTTATGAGGTACATCTTGCCTTTGTAGTTGGAGTGTTCAAAGAAGAGCCAGTTTCCACCAATTACCTTGCAGGAGAATATGTGGCTTGTTTGGAACATGTCCATCACATCCGGACAGTCTTCCACAAGACCCATCATTTGACCTCCATACTCCATTCTTTCAAAAAGCTTCACCTCATGAGAAGATCCCTGTGTTTGAAAGATAGAAGAACAAAACGTATTTGTAAATCAGCTACTATTTTCTCATAAAACAATTTAAATTTAAAAGAACGATTGGAGTGATAAAAATGAAGTTTGTAATTCCTTTCAAAGTCGAATACTCTGGCTTATAATCACCATGGGAATTACACGGCAGGAGCAGACGGAGTCATTTTTTCCCAACCAGCTTTCGAACTCTGGGTACTCTCCTTTACGGACCAGGAATTGCTGGCCGTTGTAATGTGGTTGTTCATAGATCATGAAGCATCCACTCTCCACCATGATGGAGTTACAGCGGTTAAGATAGCAGAGCATATCTGCACAATCACCACTGCATTCATATTGATGACCTCCAAAATTTTTGTCTTCATAGAAAATTATCTGTTAAAAAATAAATTTTAGTCCATAAATGCACAATTTACAGTAAAACATGATACATGTCTTCAACATAACACAAAACAATATTTATATACAACCTTTCTCACTTTCCTCAAAGTATTGCTTTACCTTTCCCATTTTTGACAGTGCTATTGGACCATGGGAGTGTGACACTGCTTATTGCTGTGAGGACACTCTTTGGTATATATAGTATACATGAAGTGCCGACACTGTGTGTGTCATTCATATTAAAATTGCAAAAAAGAAAAAGCTTTTTTTGCCATTTGGTTTTAAAAAGTTCTGCTGTTATTCTTTTGTTACAAAATATTGTCAGTACTGACATTTTGGGAAATAGATGATTAAATAAAAACTAAAATCTACATCTGCCTGAAGTTTGTATCAGACTGTGTAATCACATAAAAAAATCATCAATATCTATACCCAATATCCAATAAGCCATGACACAATGTTTACATATTGCATTTAAGACTTGACATATTTAAATCTATGAATTTACAATGGCCAGTTTCGTGGGATTTGCATATCTCATAAAATGATAAACATGCTAAATGTATGTATTTTTATTAATTAAAGACATAATGTTATTATTTAATTTAAAACTTTTAAATCTATATTTTTATATCACTATTTCTGATGGACACTTTACGGTTTGGGTTACTTATCACATGCTTAAAATAAAATATACAGATTGAAATATATATATTTCAAAGTCCATTTCAAATATATCTATATATATATATATATATATATATATATATATATATATATATTCAAATATATACACATATATTACATTCTGATACACACACATATACTATATGTATATATATATATAAATATAAACATACATACAGTATATATGTGTATTAGAAAGTAACATATTTATAATCTAATTTTAACATTTTCAATCAGTGTATTTTATTTTAAAACAGAAATATACACACACGTACACACATGTGTGTATATATGTATATAATCTATATATAAAGATTTCAATATATTAATAGTTCTCCTGAACTAAACCGGGGTTAAATGTATTGCTCAAGAGCCACTAAGTCACTCCCCATATTTAGATTATATACACAATCCTATTTTTTTATGTTAATCTATATAAACAATGTACTAAATATTTGCCATATTATTAAAAGGCAAGTTTTCTACACTTCATCTGTTTATCATTGGTTATTCACCATGAGTGAGTTTTAATGTACAGTACAAGCAGAGAGAACACTCAACACCTGTCTCTGGAAAATGTCTCTAGACTTTTTATTCAGATCTCTGTATAGTGTAAAGTAGTCTGGCAGCCTATAGCAAGTGTCATCATCAGGCAGTGACCCCTCCAGGTAGAGGGTGCAAGAACAAAACTGAATACACTTGAGCACAGACACCAGTTTATTTAGTGTGTGAAAAAGGGCATACAGCAGACATTTCACAAGGACTCCTTTCATTAGAGATCTGTGATTCGTCTGACAGAGCCCATCCTGGAACTCATGCCACCCCCGTCACTGTACCTCCTGTACCATCCAGGCCTCAGGTAGAAGTGCCTGCCCATATAGTTGGGCTGGTCATACATAAGCCAGTGACCATTCATCACATGGCAGGAATGGAAGTCGGACATATTGAAGAGGTCCTTAAGATTAGGGCAATCATCCATGAACTCCATCATCCTACCGTCCACGTCAGTGAGCCTTATTCTGAAGGGCCCATGATGCTAATGGGTAAAAAACAGGAGTTAAGGCTGAGTGCTTAATTTCAATGTATTAAAAACAAGACCCTTGATAACTTTAGATGATGATTAGCTTCAGTCTTTACCATTGGGATCATACGACAGGATCTGATGCAATCATTCATTCCCATCGTACCCATGTAATCGGGATACTCGCCCTTTTTTAGAAAGTACTGGTGTCCCATGTAGTTGGTTCGGTCGTAAACCATGAAGCAACCACTTTCCACTCTGATGGAGTGACAGCGATTGAAGTAGGAATGCAGGTCAGAGCAGTCGCTCATGCACTCATGGTAACGGCCGCCAAAGTTCCTGTCCTCATAAAAGATAATCTAGAGAAAACAATATTTAGATAATAATAGAAGCACAATACGTAATACGACTTATACGTAATTCTAATTCATACATACCTTTCCCATGTTTATAGGGGCTTTAAAATTTTCCTGTGCAGGTGCCAAGTGCTGCTGGAACTATAAATATAAATATATATATATATATATATCTGAGAAGATAATGGCTCTACTGGTCATATTGTCATTTAAATCACAGTGTACTCATGTCAGCAGAAACTGCACAGGAATATTGCAAACATGACTGTCTGTTTTACCCTAAACAATCACTTTGATTGCCTCTGTAACATTAGTTTTTCCAGCAAAAGCAGCTCTGTTGAAAGCTGCTGGAAAGGTCTGGGGAAACAACACAGTAGTGTTAGTCTGTATTTATTTTAGGATTACACATTGCAAGACTGTTAATAAGTAAGATAATTTCATTGAAACTTAATAGTTTTGCTTCTGAAATTGTGAATTGCCTTTTTGTGTAGCTGATAGTGGATGTATATGTATGTTTCATGAGGGAATCGGTTTTAAAAAAAGAGAGAAAGATCAGTGGTGGCGAACGTCGGTCCTGGAGAGCCTCAGTCTTGCAGAGTTTTGCTCCAGCCCTTAAAAAAAGCTTTCTAGCAACCCCTCAGACCTTCATTAGCTTGTTCAGATGTGTTTGATTTAGGGTTGGAGCTAAACTCTGCAGGATTGTGGCTCTTCAGGACCAAAGTTTGCCACCCCTGAGAAAGATCAATATCAGTCCAATTGCTATTATTCAATTCACTAACTAGTGCATTGCACCAATTATTCAAACTTTTTACTTAAAATAATTGTCAATGACTAATAATGTTACCTGCATGGTATGTTCTATGTGGTAACTAGTATAGTGAAGTTTAGTTTGTCGTTACAATCTGCCACAATCAATGTTTGCTTCCATAACTTGCTTGACTCCAAAGCAAAAGTGCCTTAAATTTATATTGATGTAGATATGTAATGCCAACACTATTTTAAATCGTTTACACTGGCAAATATAATCATATATAGAAATAATACTCTTGGTAACACTTTATTTCGACGGTCCACTTTAGACATTCAATGAACCATAAGTAGCTTATAAGTAACTACATGCTCTTAGAAGAATATTAGTTGACTGTCTGCTTAATCTCTGCTAACACTTTATTTTGATGGTCCCCCAACAGACAATCTACAGACAATAAGTCACTTTGAAGCTACATATCAACTTTTTCTACATACCAAAACCCTAACACCCAACCCAGTCTACTAATACTCTAATGAGTTAGTTGACAAGTTTCTTATACAGTAGGTAGTAGTATGTCTAAAATGGAACATTGAAATAAAGTGTAGCCCTATTCTTTTTTTAATTAAAGCATCCCCCACAAATGCCATAAAGGTATAGCCACGTTTGATCATGGAAAGCTGTGATAATCAACTTGAGTGTGAATGACACACCTGCAGCATGAATGCATACACTGCAAAGCATATGGTTTTGTGGCATTTTATTGACAAGCCAATGCCAGAAAAGGCACAATTATTTTAATAATGTGGACTCTAAAAATCAGTGATTTTGCGGAAGGAGCCGATGGAGGCACACATAGCACCCCAGTCGCTGAACTTGCGATACTCGCCGGGAGGCATGAAATACTGACGGCCTCGAAAACTAGGGTGCTCATAGAAGGTCCAGTATCCCTCCATGACATTGCAAGAGTGAATGCTGCGGCACTGGAAACTTTCATGAATGGACTCGCAGTCATCATTGAATTCCATCATCTGACCTTGGAAATCTGGCCGATCATAGATCCGAATGCGGTAGGATCCATCACTTTGCTGCAAACCATATCAAATATTTTTAAGGTTAAAAGGCAACTACACAAAATACAACACAAGCTTTACACACTGTGGGTACTGAGAAATATGTAGTTTTTTTTGTGTGTGGCAGAACAGTAAACTACAAACATGGAATTACGTACTAACAATAAAATTAAATTAAATTGAAAAGATAGATGAGAACTCACAACAAATATTATGAAATACTTAACATGCATATTACTCACATAGGAAAATGTACGGCATGAGCGAATAGTGTCATTGTAGCCCATCCAGTGCTGATATTCAGGATATTCTCCCCTGGTTAGCACATACTGGAAACCAGAGTAGTTGGGTCTTTCATACAGAACCCAGCAGCCACTCTCCACTCTGATAGAGTTGCATCGACTGAAATGAGGGTGCATGTCTGGGCAGTCTTTGTCGCACTCATAGGAGCGACCCTGGAAGTTTCTATCCTCATAAAAGATGATCTGCAAGAAAGAGATTAAAGTAATACACACAACTGTATTGGTTCTGTTGTTCTGTTCATAGTCATAGTACAATTAAGTATACGTAGCATTTGGCTAACAAAATGCTAACTTAAACTTTCCTCAAGAAATGCAAGTCTCTGACTCATTTACCTTACTCATTATGATGTGAACCTCAGGAAACAGTCCTAAACAAGAGAAACAGTCAAACAAACTAGGGCATGAGGTCTGCTTTATAAACCTCTATCAACATGGTGGATCAAACTTTATTTGTCCTCTCAATGACTGGGATTTGGCACTCTGATGGTGCTGCCAACCTCTTAATCCTATCCATAGATTTAAAAGCCCTGATTCATCAAATCAAAATTCCTAGCTGGCAAATTACTGACCTCAGCTGCCCTCCTCTGTTTTGATCCAGACACTAATGAGATGCTTTATGTGATTGAATAATTGCTTATAACATGGAATGCATCAACAGAACTAAATGTCTGTAACGTACCATGTGTTACTGAGTTAAGAAGTAGTTCAAGAACTTTATTGATTACTGTAAATTTAACATTGCATCTTCATTCACATTTATTATAAATTGAGAATGCATGGGCAAAATAATTACAAACACTTTACATTTCTAAAAGATACTGTATGAACACTTGGACAAATATTAAGAAAGTCAGTAAAAACAAGTCATCTTGGTATTTATAAAATATATTAATCTCCTCTATTTATTATTACCTGGCTATGAACAAAGTCTTTGGAAAGAACCACTATTTTAACAGTACAGACAAACCAGGAAACACCTGCAAGGATGATAAATGTGTAGCAATGTTTTGTAAACCATGTAAATGAATATTTGCTTGTTGGGCAGGTGCTGTTTTCAGTCCTGCAGAGATTCTTGCGAGCCCTCGTAATGAGCGGTTTCATCTTTTAAAGAGTCCTCGCTGTCCTGGATTTGTCACAAAAGACAAGTGCAACAATTACAGTACATAATCTGAGCACACGATGTTGGTAATTTTCAACTTCATGAGTGCATTGTTATTTTATTGAGTGTACAGGGAGTGCAGAATTATTAGGCAAGTTGTATTTTTGAGGATTAATTTTATTATTGAACAACAACCATGTTCTCAATGAACACAAAAAACTCATTAATATCAAAGCTGAATATTTTTGGAAGTTTTAGTTTTTAGTTTTAGCTATTTTAGGGGGATATCTGTGTGTGCAGGTGACTATTACTGTGCATAATTATTAGGCACCTTAACAAAAAACAAATTTATACCCATTTCAATTATTTATTTTTAACAGTGAAACCAATATAACATCTCAACATTCACAAATATACATTTCTGACATTCAAAAACCAAACAAAAACAAATCAGTGACCAATATAGCCACCTTTCTTTGCAAGGACACTCAAAAGCCTGCCATCCATGGATTCTGTCAGTGTTTTGATCTGTTCACCATCAACATTGCGTGCAGCAGCAACCACAGCCTCCCAGACACTGTTCAGAGAGGTGTACTGTTTTCCCTCCTTGTAAATCGCACATTTGATGATGGACCACAGGTTCTCAATGGGGTTCAGATCAGGTGAACAAGGAGGCCATATCATTAGATTTTCTTCTTTTATACCCTTTCTTGCCAGCCACGCTGTGGAGTACTTGGACGCGTGTGATGGAGCATTGTCCTGCATGAAAATCATGTTTTTCTTGAAGGATGTAGACTTCTTCGTGTACCACTGCTTGAAGAAGGTGTCTTCCAGAAACTGGCAGTAGGACTGGGAGTTGAGCTTGACTCCATCCTCAACCCGAAAAGGCCCCACAAGCTCATCTTTGATGATACCAGCCCAAACCAGTACTCCACCTCCACCTTGCTGGCGTCTGAGTCGGACTGGAGCTCTCTGCCCTTTACCAATCCAGCCACGGGCCCATCCATCTGGCCCATCAAGACTCACTCTCATTTCATCAGTCCATAAAACCTTAGAAAAATCAGTCTTGAGATATTTCTTGGCCCAGTCTTGACGTTTCAGCTTGTGTGTCTTGTTCAGTGGTGGTCGACTTTCTGCCTTTCTTACCTTGGCCATGTCTCTGAGTATTGCACACCTTGTGCTTTTGGGCACTCCAGTGATGTTGCAGCTCTGAAATATGGCCAAACTGGTGGCAAGTGGCATCTTGGCAGCTGCACGCTTGACTTTTCTCAGTTCACGGGCAGTTATTTTGCGCCTTGGTTTTTCCACACGCTTCTTGCGACCCTGTTGACTATTTTGAATGAAACGCTTGATTGTTCGATGATCACGCTTCAGAAGCTTGGCTATTTTAAGACTTCTGCATCCCTCTGCAATATATCTCACTATTTTTGACTTTTCTGAGCCTGTCAAGTCCTTCTTTTGACCCATTTTGCCAAAGGAAAGGAAGTTGCCTAATAATTATGCACACCTGATATAGGGTGTTGATGTCATTAGACCACACCCCTTCTCATTACAGAGATGCACATCACCTAATATGCTTAATTGGTAGTAGGCTTTCCAGCCTATACAGCTTGGAGTAAGACAACATGCATAACGAGGATGATGTGGTCAAAATACTCATTTGCCTAATAATTCTGCACTCCCTGTATAGTGTTATGACACATGAAATGTGGGTCATAACAGATTGTGGTAGAATGTATCTGAGTAGTAGACTGACACTCACACTAAATGAGGAGCTAGTAGAGGAGGACGACGACTCCAGTGTCTCTGCTACTGGAGAGACTTCCTGTTTACTGTGTTCTTTGATCCAGCGTTTCAGCACCTGGGCTGGTAAAGAGACAAAAGGCAATGATAAACAATCAAGAAAGCCTTTTGCTCTATATTTGTTGATCACTTTTCAATTTATGCATATTAGCAATGGATTTGATTAATATATGTAAAAGGTCACATACTGTGCTTTCTTGAGCGCTCTACTGCTTTGAATGAACTAAGCATTGCAAATGGATGATAAGAGAGGGGGAATGGGTGAACAATGTTGCCCTGTTGAGGAAAAGACTGTTTTCAGAAATTCACTAAAAGTGAAATAATTTTAGAACTATGCTTTTTCTTATTTTATAGAGTGAAATTTGATAACATGAAAAGCATTTGACCCTTCGCAAAGACCCGCCCCCTTTAGTTACTGTTGCTATGTCCGACAACCCATGCGCTCTCACACCACACATGTTCTCACAAAGTGAAAAATACATCCCGGAGCAAAGAGGACACTGACAATACGTCGACAGACATATGAAACATATTTCATATTTAATATTTCGTAATTTTTTAAAGAAGTTTAAACAATAAATAGCATATAGTGTCTCTTTAATGTGTTGTGACAGATCACTGTAGCTCCTTCAAGCGGCTCGTGAACCGATCATCTCTTCATACTAGTTCATTTATAGCATCAAATAAACATTAGTGAACATCAGAAAGAATGTTGTTTCAAGCACGGAAAGACGCGAGTACACACAATTTTTGAAGTTCAAGTTCACCAACATTAATCTACTAACTCCCCTGACTGCTTTGTCAGATAAAATGGTGGATTCGGGGTTATGGTTGGTCAGATCGCCTGTCAATCAAACTGTTTGAGAAGGGTCAATTAGGAATACTTTTTCATGACACTGTACTGTATGTCTGTACAGTATAAAGCAGCGGCCCTCAACCTGTCTCAACTTGAAGGCCCTCCGTATATGATCAAATATTTCTTTTGGTATTTCTGCTGTCAACAAAGCTTTTTTATTAACATAAACTGATATACTTATTTAATCATGATTCAGTTTGTAATTTGAGAAGTTTCAAGAGCTGTATATTCATCAATATAGACAAATGTTAACTGAAAAAATTAAAATATTCCTTTTTTTATAATTTACTATTACTATTTGTATTAACTACATTTTGTTAATTTTTTTGTAATTCAGTTAGATTAATACATGCAACTATAAATAAAGATATAAATAAAAAAATAAAGAAATAAAATGTCATTCATTTTGAGTCATCCTGCAGCCTCTTTTGATGTTTGTTGAGGCCCTCTAGTGGGTCCTGCCCTCCTGCTTGAGAAGTATAATGTGAAGCGACAGACTAAACAACAATTAAAGGCTTCCTATTCACAGATCAGATTCATCAGATCATTTGCTCACTTGTGTGACAAACACTAAAATAAATACTCTCAAATACCTTATTGTGATTATGAGGGTAAGATGCAGATGGTTTGCAACTGTACAGAGACAAAATGTCTTCTATTGGTAAGCTGTTCTGAAAATGAGAGGACAATGATACAACTTGTCAAAGCCAGAAATGCTGTTGCAGCCAGTTAAATATACTCTCTTCTGAACCTTACCAGAAGCATTCCAGCAAAGGAAGAAAGGATCATTGCTTCTCTTTCCAGGCGATTAGGGTACTGGCTAATATGTCGTAAACTGCCAATTCCTCTACAAAGACAGAGCACGATTAAATATGATTTATGCTGGTGTTTTCATACAAACTATTGAACACACACAAATACCAGATCTATAAATTACTCACAAGTAGTTGTTCTCAACTGTATTCTTCTCATCATCTTTATTGAGCCACCACAAAGCCACACTTATAGCCAAGTCATAATGGGCCTATATGAAGGTGTAAAGATGCACATTCAGCAATACAAGCCTAAAGCTAGTTTTTGATTATAACATTAAAACCAACATCAGCTAATAATAACTAACCTTTCAATCTCAATAGGACAACATAACCTTTGAAATCAATCTGTAGCTTTAATATTGATCACTTACCAAATCATCTAACATTGTAAAAGTGCTTTTCCCTTTTGGATCAAAACCATTTTCTCTGAGTCGCTGTCCAATATATTCACCTCTAAAAGAATATATACACACACACACACACACACACACACACATATATATATATATATATATATATATATATATATATATATATATATATATATATATATATATATATATAAAATTAGTATATGCAGCTAAAAGCTGTTAAAAGCTTTAAGATTCGTTCTACATGCATTCTTGCATATAATTTATGATCATGCTTATCCTTATACAGTTCAATGAATTTATTTCACACTACTTACAGCAAAGTCTTTACATCTCTCTTCACTCGCTTGGCCTCCATGTTGAAGATACTCAGTTGAGACACTTAATTCTGAACAAGTCTTAATTCCAAAATTCAGTCTGGAACAATAGTTGAAATTCCATTATAATAGTAACGCTAGGAAAATTAAATAAACATAGGTTTTAAAACAACAACAACATCATCATCATCACGAGTTTAACTTTACCTAGCACTTAATCCTCTGCCAGGGGCAACACTAAACACAGGAAGCAAAATGCAAACCTTGGCTTCCAATGAACAGGAAAAGTGAGACGAACATTTGACAGGGTATCTAACAGACAAGTTTTAGGTTACCTGAAGCATTTGATGACTAACATTTGCCAAACAAAAAAAGAAAAAAGGGATATTCCAAAAAGTCACTGATAAAAAAAGAAAAGTCCATTTATATGAACCAATTACATTTGAATGTAATGCATCTACTTATGCCTTGATGCAAAGACTGATCACCTCTACAAACAAAATCATCCTTCTTCATGAAAATAGATATTGTTGTAAACAAAATCATCAAAACTTACCTAAAGCTCTGATACAGACACTTCCTGATAGCGCAATAAGATGACTATTTCAGTCAGCTTTCAGACAGTATAAACTGGTTGAACAGACACTCCTACCTCGATCTCAAAATTGTAGTCGTCTCAGGTGAACAGACCTCTAAATTATTCATTCAGTCCTTTAATCACTTTAACACTGTTGGCCAGTGTTCAGTTACATAACACACAGATACAATTTTACTAATATATATATATATATATATATATATATATATAAAATGTGAAATGTGAAATTTGTTTAAAAAATTAGAGATTACTTTCATATGACCAGTAGGAACAACTTAGGGTTGGAAAGCAGAATCAATTTAATAATAAAATGCAAACAGATCAGGTTCTCTTTATTAACCACAGAAATAAAAATCATTTAAAATTCAAACAAAAATTTCCTTAATGTAGAAGAACGAAACTATGCTCTGTCTGCAAATCAACAGCTGTGATTTAAAAATGCTCACTTTAAGCTCAATACTAAACATTAGAATTGCATAAAAAAGACAAAATAACAAAAATAAAAAACAAATAAAAGACTGAAATCAGCTAAAAGGAAAATCACTTCTAAGCTTGTTTCTTCTTCTTTTTATCTTTGAACACCGGAGAGTTCAAGAATTGTGTATCAGAGTATTTGTCCCCACGCCTCATTTTGCTGCAAAAATAAATCAATAAAAAATAAAGTAATATATAGTAAAATATATCCAAAATTATTACAGATTCAAGGTAGAAATACATTATACTTTTATTGCATATTATATATTATATTATTCAAGTGTGACTCACCAATTGAGAGTTGGCTCTTTGTAGGAGACTGGTGCTGCTCTTCTTCGGGTTCTCCCTAAAGAGTTAATGTCTGTATTTGTTAGACTCTTCATAACTCTGCCATCTTCTGGTTGCAGAATAAAAATGTATAAAATACAATTAAGTAAAATGAAATTATTTGTTTCACCTTTCAAAATATAAATGGCAAAGCATTTAGACTAATATTTAAGGTTTACCTGGAGCTTGGTGCCTCAAGTTTGAGTCCTGGTCCTGGTAAATGTTCATAGTTTGAGAGCGGGCCTCTGGTTGAGGGCTGTGGGCAGAGCTTTCATCTGAGAGCGTTTCAGGGAAACCATCAATGGTCTCCCATGGAGGCCTCTCCTCTGTGAACTGAAGGTCCTTCGTGTGTTCACTGAAACGATCTGAAGTCGCATTATATTTTTCCATAATAAACATGCTTGAGTTCATTACAGGTGAAACATCATCCATTTCATTTCTGAGAAGATGGTGTTCAGTAGATGATGCTCTACTGGAAGCACCACTGTCAGCCATTTCTTTACTAAGTGCTTTATGAGAAGATGAAATTACGTATGTTTTCCTGCACCTGCTCTCATGAGCTTGGTTGGTTTGGTCTAAATCTATGCTTAGTGCATCCATGTTGATATGGTCAGCCTGTTCAATCGTGTCAACAGAGGAAGGGCAGTTTATTTCAGAGGTTGCTGCATCATGTTCATCCCTGAGGTCCTTCTCTGAGCGATGAGATACCCCTGGTAGTTGTAAAGTATTAGATAAAGACCTGTGTCCTACTCCATTCTGAAGATCAATCACATCTTGCTTTTCAGTTGACACATTTTCTTGCATACTCAAAGCACAACTGTTTTGTTTCTTTGTTAATGCTTTAGACTTTTCTTTCACTGAAGCATTATTTTTTCTTTTATTTGCCCCCTCTTTTCTGTGTTTCTTAGCTTTACCAGGAACTGATGATGCAAATTCAGAGGCTTCCTGTACAAGGCTGATATGCACATCTTGTGAACATTTTGGATGATAGGCGTTTTCCTTCAATATCTCATGAGAAACATGCTGCTTGTGCTGTTGTGCAATAGTGTCTAAACCAATGTCTTGGGGTGTCATTTGGGTTTCTGGTGCTACCTCCTGTGATCCTTCTGGACTGCTGGGATCATCTAATATATTGGTCTCACTCAAAAAAGAATTCCTGTTGATGAATGATTGACTTGGCTGTACCACAAACGTTCCTCTCTTTTTTTGTGCGTTGCACTTTTCAAACTGTGTCAGAGATTTGTTTTTGTGTTTTTTGACTTGAACTGCACTCTCACTTACATGCACATCAGTACAAGGAGTCTCTGGGCATTCAGTACCAGCAGACTCAACATTTTCATGCACATTCGATAAACTGTGATCCATAAGGAATGAGATTTTGGTCTCCCTGCTCTGCTGAGGTCTTTGCTCGTCTTGAACTATAAATGTTCTCCTGGGTTCCTGGGTGACACGAGACTCTTTTGCTTTGCTTTTAGCAGCTTTACTTGAAATATTTCCATCTGAAGAAATCTGAAGCTCAAGATCACTGAAACAATCATTAAAAATGTCATTAGGAGGATCTTGGGAGATTAGGTACGTTTTCCTTGGATCTGGGTTTGGTTCTTTCCGTTTGCATGTGCGCCTGCTACTTTTAGTACGACGAGAGGTGACATGAGTCTTCCTGCGTGCAGTTACTGATTCGGTTTCATGCCCATTCACCACCTCATCCGTAACAGTGGGAGAGCACTGCTGTGTCACAGAGGTCAACTCTTTTGGCACAGCTGATGTAGAATCTGATCTACTAAATTCAATTGGTGAGTCATCCTCTACAGATACACTCTCACTACCTTTTCCTGACAGACACAAATTCTTTTTTTCCTGATGTTCTTCTGTAACTTTAGAGATTCTTCTTGCATTCGTGTCAACTGTTACAATTTCAGCAGCACTGTCATTAACGGTTATCTCCATTTCAGAGCCATTTAGGGTGTTTTGCTGTGCTGGACTGTTTCTCTCTTGGCTGAGAACATCACAGGCTGTAGCTTCTTTGACCATAGCTGTATTCATTGGTTCAGACTCAACATGGTCCTGCTGTTGACACAAACTGTCAACCTCTTTCTCCATTTCAAACATTTGGCCTGAAAAATAAATAATAATAATAATAGCCTAGCAAATTAAAATTAAAATAAGAGCATCAAGATATACTGAGTTGACTGTAATGTGCAAGAAAATTTATATTAGCTTAATTTCTAACAGTGCAATCCATTCAAACTTAATTAAGCTTGATTGATATTCTTAAGGAAATGTGTATACCATGAATAGCTTACGCTGTGTTCTCATACCTTCACTGGTGTTGTGCTCAGTGTCCATACTGTCTGGAACCTTTAAAAATAATATTCATAATAATTATTAATAATATTGTGTCCATTTAATAATGAGATATTTGTGAACAATCAACAAAGGTTAAAAAAATAACGATTAATATTACTTAATTATTAGAAAAGTATATTGACAGCTCACCTCATCATTACAAAAAATGTCAACAGCCTTTGTCATCCAGTTAAGTGAAGAGTCATAAAACTCTCGTATAATAGCAAACTAGAGAAAGAAAACAAACCACATTATCTACATCTACTGATAAAAGCATAATATATGCATGTTCTTTAAATTGTTTTAAACTACAGTACAAGCTCAATATGTTCAATGAATCGAAGAGTGACTTTGACTTGTGTATGTACAGTATAGCAGTATAAGAGTCTGGGAACCAAGGCTGAAGTTAATATTAAGAGCCTAACTTGAGCAAGTTACTTACAATAACTACCCTTCGTGCCAGAATAATTCAATTCCATACAAACAGACTTCAGTCTAACAGGCTCACCAGTTGTTTGTTTTTATGACGCTGATGAGCAAGATCAAAATTAGAGGTCTGCGCATCTTTCGTCAGCCGCACCACCTCTGCCTCCAGCTCTCTGCTCCTCTTCTTCTGAGCAACCAGAGCCAGAGCCAGAGCCTTGTTGTTGCTTTTCAAAGAGAGCTTGAAGAATGATGAGGTATCTGAAAAATAATATCATTATCATGAGTCAAAAAGAGCACAAGTCCTGCAGACAGCTGAACCTGTTTGGCTTTTCAGAGTATTTCTTACTGTGTATTTTCGTCTTTATCTTGGCTGCGTATACAGACGCCGTCTGTTTGCCTAGTCGTATGTTTTCCTTCTTCTCCTTAGACGACATTATCAACGTTTTATCATTGGGGACTGTAGAAAAAACACGATTACACAATGTCGGAATAAAACCCTGACGTTGAGAATATAATGCTATATTCTGACTAACGTTACTCACCAGCAATAAAAGAAGACGACAAACTCGAGGCTTGACGAGGTTCATCTTTATTCTTGTTAAAATGCATTTCTATTCGGATAACCAGAAGTGCACATACAATTTAAATCGGTTTATACAAATTTAAAAACAAACATTGCGCGGAATCTTAAAATTCTTCTTCGCTCGCGTTTATGGAATCAACTGTTGTTGAGTAGCGCCCCCCACTGGACTAAATCTGTAACGTGACAGCCGTCAACATCACAGCGAACCAGTTTCTATGATTAACCCTCATCAAGTTTAATTTTAATTTCATTTTATTTTTTTGCTCTCTCGATCTCGTTTAATTATTATTGCCCTTTTGTTAATGTTCAACAAGCATATGAAAAAAAAAAAACTCTCATCAAGTGATGACTTTTATTTTGGAATTTGAGCCTGCATTTCCGTTGAGTCATTAGGCCGGTCGCTGAATTCACAGACGCGCGTGCACATATTGCATTGAACTTCCTCCTCAGCTGTCAAAGAGTCCACACACCATTGCTGGTGGTAGCATTATCATCTTTTTATCTAGGATATCAGACGGGGTTTAATCTGAGATGGAGGGCCAGCGCTGGTTACCATTGGAAGCTAACCCAGAGGTATGAATGTCTCCACTTTCTCACGATCCTTCTCCGTTAATTGAATTTTATATCTTACGTGGGTTCATTTTAGCAGGAGCGGTAAGCTGCAGCTCATTTGACATCATTTTTCATGATACTGTTTTCTGTTCTGTGTCTACTTTTCAGGTTATGAACCAAGTGAGTAGATGTCTCGAGTATCTGGGTGTGTCTAGGATTCAAAACTTGTGCCAAATGAATGAATCAGGTTTATTAAAGCACGCTTGTGATAAAGCTAATTACATCAACTTTGATTTATGTTTATCAACAATACTGCGCTTGATTTATTGCTTGTAACTTTATTGCATTCATATTAATGTAAAATGTATTCTATGTTCCACATTAGTTTATTATTCATATGTTTAAACAGAACTGCTGTTGGTTTGTGTAGGCCCTTGGGTGTCTTTGTTTATACACTTCTAACCCCAACCTACTAGTCTTATATGATTTGTATTTAATCTCTGTGTTGTGTTATACCTTTTTGTTAAGTTTTTACGGCAGCTTGGCTTGGTACCCACCTGGCAGTTTGGGGATGTGTACGGCCTGGAACCCGAAGTTCTCAGTTTGGTGCCAAGGCCTGTGTGCGCTGTACTCTTGCTCTTCCCTATAACAGAGAAGGTATGACTGCACTTTACACTCATATAGACTCCATGTCTGTAAACAAGCTCTGTATTTATAGTTAGTATGTTTGTAAATGATGGTGAAGTGGTGGAGGTGAAACTGGATATAGTTGTTACTGGCATATTTATACACACACACAGACACACACAGTGCATAGTGTGTATATATATATATATATATATATATATATGCATTTATAGAAATATTAGTAGGATTTTAGTACAATAAACAATCAGATTTCAGTTCTTCAAAGAAAGTGTTTATTTTATTTCTCATATCTTTTAGATGACTGGAATCAATCTCAGACAGGTTTGATAAATAGTTTACCAGGTCTTCTTAGATAAATGGAAAACCTCCTTAAAGATGTTCCACATTACTAAGTAAGTCAGTTCTCATGCAATATGGGGAGGAAGAAAGATTTTTTTTCTTTGGTACTTAGTCTTTTTATTAAACTTTTACAGTAACAAGATACAGGTACAAGAAAATAGTGAAAATATTATTCCCACTCCACCCCTAACCCCAAACGCAAAGAAAGTAAAGAGGCATAGTTATAGTGCATGTTAAGCATTTACAAATATTAAGTATATTCATAGACCGGTGCACCGGTAGACTTACATGCACACAAAATCACCACCCTCATGATAATATCTTAAAGGGTTAATTCACCCCCAAAATGAAAATTCTGTTATTAATTACTCACTTTCATGTCGTGAAACTGTCCATGTGACTGCAGTGGTTCAACCTTAATGTTATGAAGCGACGAGAATACTTTTTGTGCGCAAAAACAAAATGACAATTTTATTCTACAGTCTCTTCTCTTCCATGTTAGTCTCCTATGCAGTTGACGCAGTGCAGCACTTCTGTGTACTACGTCAGAACGGCGGCGACTCATTGGCCGGCTGCTCACGTGTACAGCGTCAACATACACGGGAATATACACAAGCAAGAGTTGGCTGTTAGTCGCCAGCAGCACACCAGCTCCAGACAAATAATCACTGTCAAAACTGTCCTGTTGCTATAGTTAACATTATACAGAATATCTTGGTTCCGTGAAACGTAGCAAAACCAATGTTACTCGCGCGTGAATAAACTCTGTGTTCATAATCAGATTCCATTCCAGTCAGTAGAATGAAGCGTCTTGGTCATTTTTTCTTTTACAATGCATGATATTTACTGTAGATTTATTTTTAGTAATATAATTGTTTTTCCTCAATGTAGTATGAAACCTTTAGACAAGAGGAGGAGGCAAAAATTAAGGCACAAGGACAAGAGGTGTCCTCGGGTGTCTACTTCATGAAACAAACCATCGGCAATGCTTGTGGTACAATAGGGCTGATTCATGCTGTGGCAAACAATCAAAGGCATCTGGAGTTTGGTAGGTATCAGTGTTGATCATTTTCAGAGTCTCTTCCCTTATTTTAGTCAGTTTGTTTGTATGTTTAAACCTTGTATTTGTGGTATGTTCATGAAGTTATCCTTTTACAGATCCCAATTCACCGCTTAAGGCATTTTTACTGCAGTCTACAAAGATGAGTCCAGAAGAAAAGGCAACTTTCCTTGAAAAAGATGAGGTGATAAAATAGTCTATTTTGGTGCAGATGCTTTTAAATGGAACTAACTGTTTTTGGACATTTAAATTACTTCTGACTAGCAAATTGAATAGCAAATCTCTGAAGGAATTTACCAAACTAAACCTTTTATTCCTGATGCTGATATTTTTATGATTTCAGAGTATCCGAGTAACACATGAGTCAAGTGCTCAGGAAGGACAAACAGAGGTTTGTATTTGCTAAAGACAGTAGTTGAGTAGTTGTTAGAGCAGCATTCAAAACATTACCAAGTATCTGCACACATTTTGAAGTTGTTCCTGAATGTTCCATGTTAGGTGTTTCTTTTGTTGAATTAGCAGACATTTTCAGATGTGGACCATATTGGAAATATTGAAGTGTTAGTCCTTGTTTCTTTTTGAAAACCAAGACATAGAGGCCAAGCCTCCATTTGTTTGCTCAATTTTTAATTAATCCCAGGCCATATAATAACTACATATGCAATATGTGTTGTTTTATGTCAAATGGACATATTTTTAAGTCACTGTGAAATCATAATTAACTTTTTTTTTTTGTAAATTCATGTACTCTGTAATCTTTAATCAAAAACATTAACTTCCCCACTGGCATGTGATGATGTACTTTTTTTTTTTTTTTTTTTTTTTTTTTTTAAGGCAACCCGGAACTGTAACACTGGTTCCCTAGACAAAAAACCAATAGGATTTTTCCATATGCTTTTGAATATCGCGAAAAAATAAGCTCTGTGATCTATAAAAGTTTAAAAGATAACACATTTTGTTCACAAAATGATGTCATCCCCGCAGCACACTATAATCCCTCCCCTCCAGCAACCTGTCACTCACAAGAGATTGCAGCTATTGGCAAACAACAAATATTCAGTCAATTCCCAATGTACAAAATCAAGACTCGCCCTATATTTATGTCTTAATTGAAAAGCCGTTTCACGCTGATATGTCATAACTGGTAAAATAGGCGATCACAGCTTCATTTTCTTGCTGACTTTTAACATTTGTCAGCAAATACATTTTATAATCTAACTCCGTCTTTCCTATCACCCTGTGAGTTTGTCCGAGTATCTCTCAGAATATGCTTATGACTGTCCCAATCTTCCACTTAAATAAATCTTTTGAATCTGCCTTGGTTCTTTTGAACTTAAATTCCTGCTGTCTTACGAGTAAGAGACCCACTTTAAATGTATCTGAACTTGCACACCCAAAAATTGTTGCTGCAGTCACACCTACCTACAGTCTAACCTTTAAGACCTGTTTCAATCTGGTTTCACTTCTTTTCAAAGGACTGAGATGGCTTTCTTAATTATTGATGACCTTCTTGTTTTCTCTGACTCTGAGGCCTTTAGCATTCTCATAGTGTTGGGTCTCAATTCTGCTTTTATCACTTGTTGCTACTCCTGTGTCGTAGAAAAAGTCTAACTTGATAATTTATTCTGCTCACCTTTTTATAGGCTCCAAGTTTAGATGAAAAAGTGGATTTGCATTTTATTGCCTTTGTAAACGTTGAGGGACATTTATATGAACTGGGTAGGTAAATTTAAATAAATGTATTATTGTCATTTTGTTTTAGGTGCTTGTCAGTTCTGCAAACAAAAAGATTAACTGTTTAAGATTAACAGTATCAACACTTATTTAAAGAAATATACATAATTATTACAGGTGTTAATCTTTTGCTCATTTGTTTCAGATGGACGTAAACCTTTTCCAATTGTTCATGGGAAAACCACAGAGGACACATTTCTTGAGGTGTGATGTTTCTCACTCATTATCTGTAGATGAATAGACTCTCTCTGTCAAAGACGTATATTTAGAACTTGTTTGAATTGTTTAAACAGTTTGGGGCCTGGGGTTTATACATTTGTCCATATGTTTTTGTCTGATCTACAGGATTCTGCAGAGGTCTGCAAGAAGTTCATGGCACGTGATCCCCAGGAGCTCCGCTTCACTGTCGTGGCTCTTTCCAAAGCATAAATGTTCTTATTTTACCTGAAAGAAAAACTGCCAATCATTCGGAAGTGCTGAATACTTTAAACCTTTAGCATTTATACTGTAGAGGTTCAATTTTGACTGCTTAAAATTAAAGTTTGTTGAAAGTTTTGACCACAAGGCAAATGAGAAGCAAAATAGAATTAGCCTCATCAAAAAAATGTACATGCACATAAAAAACAAATTATTTTGTATCTGAAAGTTGACACTCTGACTGAACTACTTTTTTTGTTCAATCCTCCAGAATGAATTGAAATGTATTCGCTTGTGTTAATGATACTAATTGATCTAATGGTGTTGTTTTTTGCCAGAAAAGAAGCCATTTAAAATAAAAATTCTCGTGATGAATATTTACACATCATATTTTGTCACAAATGTGCTGTTCTCAGAAGTGTTACACCAATATCAATGTTTCATTACATGTGGTGTCTTACTTCTAAAGAGTTTGCTCAAGAATACAGCAAAAGTTCAATTAAGACTAAAACAATAAAGAACAAATGTCCAATCTTTTCATCTCATGTTGACCTTATTGATTCATTTCTATCTTGTTTTTTTGCATCCATACTTTTTTCCATTCAAAACAGCAATGTTCTCTAAATATAAATTAAAATATGTTGACAAAAGTAATTGATTCAAATTTATATTTCAACGTAAGATTAACTATATTTAAGATATTTTATTGTTTTTATACCAAATTAAGCAGTCATATGTGTTTGAATAATGACTTGTCCATGGAAATTCGGATCTATTGACAGAAATCAATATAATATACATACTGAAAAATATTTTCAGTAGTGTATAAAGACCTAACATAATGAACCGTTATGTTTTTATTACCGTAGAATGAGCCATTTCTATCTACATACACCGCAGGTCCCCTTACATGGGTTGTGTCTAGAAGGGATACAGCTACAGTCAAGAGTGAGGCAAAACCTCAGGATAAATAGCAGTAAATTAAATGTGCTACTTTTCATATTGTGTTTCATTAACATCTACCCCAACCCTAAACCTACCCTTACAATACTAAAAATACAGTTATTAAATTAAATAGCCTAAATATTAAACGACGCAGTATTGACGTGCGCTTGCCCTGTGGCCGTAGCTGTATCCCTTCTAGTCTTTACCCCTTACATGTTAAGTCGCCATTTTGCGCCGACATATTTCTACAGTAGCCCTAAATGGACAAACTGCTGTTTCAGACGTCTCGTAGTGGCCACCGTAGCGTCTCAATATTGCAATTCGCAACCTCACCGCTAGATGCCGATAAAATTTACACACTGCATCTTTAATTAAAATAATTCAATCTTAATGACTAGCTGGCTGAAATCTGTCCCTTATTTGCATATTAACTACTATGTACTTACACTTTAAAAATCAAAAAATGACAAAATGAGCAAAAAGTATTTTAATTTAGCCTATCGATCAAAAATATTAAATTAAAACTTGCATTAAAAGTCCCCACCTTTTGCTTAATTAGATTTACCCTTTTTTATTTATATACTTCTTTAACTGTTTTAGTTACTCTGTACTAGTAAATGTGTGTTTTGCCAAATCTTAGACTTTATTTTTGTTTTTCCAGTGGCGCTTTATCGTACCTTCGGCACCTGTAACGTAACCTGACGCACTAGGGGGCGTATGAAGTACTCCACGCAACTCTAAAGTTTCTCTGAAGTAGGTGAAAGAAAAAGATTTAAGAGTTTACACTGCGTCCTTTCCGGCTGTATTTACAGAGTAAGGTCGTTGACGTTCGAGAGAGTGATAGTTCTGGTACTGGTAATCAAATAGGAAAAGCCTTTTACCAGCTGACTTCGTTTTTTTTCTTTAAAGAAACTGGGTAGTTCTAAAAATATACACGCGACGCGGTAGAACAGAACGCGTAACAGACTGCGCGCTCTCTGAGGGTAGACGCTTGTTTCATTAGCTTCACCACTGGACCGGTGATGGAGTGGCGACCGCAGTCTGCAGTGGGTTATGAGGCTGCTTACACAGAAGCACAGAGATGGATTGAGGTAAGAGCTGTTCTCGCGTTCACACATGCTCTCATTTAAATGAAGAGAGTTCAGGGAAATGACACTTGAGACTTCCAAGATATGAGGGAACTAACATGAGAAAGCACTGAATCTGTTTATTAACTCTGTGCTGATTTATACCCTGACAGACCTGTTGAATTCGTCTTCAACATTGATAAGAATTTATAAAAGCTGATATAAAATAACATTTGGTGTTGCATGCAAAATGTAATAAGTAGCCTATAAAAAGTATTTCCAAAAACTTTATGGCGAAAAGGCATTGAGATAATTGTGTTTTCACTTTTACTTTTCCCAAACGATGAGTGTGACTAAATGAGGACAGAATTTACATTTTGGGGTGAACTATCACTTTAATACATCACTGTTTATTTTTAAATAACTTTTTCTTTAATCATAAAGTTCACATCATAAATACTTCCATTTCTAGTACCCTGTTGCACTTCATATCACGGTCAAATTGATTATTTATTATATTATTTATTCTAAAAATGTGTGAATAAAATTATTATTTAATATGAATACAACTAATTTTATTTATGATTCATATTTTTTTTTTGTTTTAAAAAATTATATTTATTAATTATCTTCCTGTCCACAACCAACACATTTAGGTTTTGTGTTTCAAGAGGACATGACCATGCATTTGTGTGTCTTATTCCACAAACATGCATTAAAGGGATAATTCACCCAAAAATGTAAATTATGTCCTCATTCAATAATCATCATGTCATTTCAAACCTGTACGACTTTCTTCGTTACACAAAAGAAGAATGTCGAGTATTGGCCTCTAAACAAATTTGATGACCATTGACCTCCACTGGGCAGAAAACAGGGAGACATTTATCCAAATATGTTCAACAAAAGAAAGAAAGTCTTTCAGGTTTGGAACGTCATGTGGGTGAGAATAAATAATGACAGCATTTTCATTTTTTGGAGAATTACCCCTTAAAGCACTCCAAAAACAATTTTCTTTTTTCGTTAAGTGCACAGACAAAACAAGTAGTCCTGCAACAATTTTCACACACTTTACTGGGTTTATTCCTCCAAACCCTCTGGAACCCTCTTAGTCCAGGGCACAAATGATTAGGACTTGTGAATTCCCTTCTCAGCAGGAGATGGCAAGGCTAAAGCACTGGCTGTAACTGAACAAATATTGTTCTTAATTCATGAGGGGTGAATCTAAATGCTTTCAGTGTGACATCAGTCTCTCACACATGCACACTGGTTCATTGTCACAGGCAGTGGACCTTGGCAGGGCAGTTTCAGCCCCAAGCTGATTGCTCCCCTGCAAAGGAAGTTGATGTGCCGCTTAGCGTCCAGTCTGGATGACTAACGGGTTGTCAGGCTTGAGGGCGCACTGAGCAGTGCTGGAGTGTTGAGTGTGTGAGTGTGTAAGGTATTATAGTCAGCTGAATGATCTGGAGTTTGTCACATGTGCTCATTCTTGCACCCGGTCTGTGGGTAGAGACATTCCTGTTTTTTCTCCAGGGTAGTTCTCAGCTCGTTAAAGTCCAACCTAAAATTTGCCACCCATCTGATGTTGCTTGGTATAATCTAAGTGTAGAAAGTTTTTAAAAGTTGCCATTAGGCACTGTGGCTAAATCATTACTGTGGTGAAATCATGTTAAATACTTACAAAGCAGTTTTGTTAAAAAGTAGATTTGGGTTACACTTTATTTTAAGGTGTCAGTGTTACAGTGTAATAATACATTTAATTACTGAGTAATAATAATTAACAACATGTACTTAGGGTTAGGGTTAGGATGAGGTTTAGGGTTAATTGCATATATGTATGCATAATTTCTAGTTATTTCTACAGTAACTTCATGTAACATGTGTAACAATGACACTATAAAATAAGGCGTTACCTAGATTTGTTATGCATGCGAGTTAAATGTATCATCCACTGGTTATTATTATTGAGGTAAATTGGGCACATCTAATTTGAAGTTTAAATTTAAGGTACAGATTTGAATACTTATAGTATGAAACGGTTATACTTAATCATTCTTTTTAGCCTAAAATGACCCTAGAGATGTGTTGTTAAGTAGTTTCTCTCCCATTTCTTCTTCTTCTGCAGACTTTGCAAACGATTAAAGCACTTTGGCACAATTAATGATGTGCAGCATTCCGTGTGTCCAAACAACTTGGAATGCCTCATTGCTCCTTCATGAATGAACAATAGCTGTGTGAAAATGTGCAGCTAAAATCATGCCTTAAATCATCAAAACTTGCTATTTAAATGATTGAAATGATCACATTATGTAAGCTTGAAGGACAAATAATAAAAAATACAGTAAAAACAATAAAATTGTAAAATTACATTACAATTTAAAATTATTGTTTTCTGTTACAATATATTTTAAAATCTTATTTATTCCTGTGATGTCAAAGCTGAATTTTCAGCATCATTACTTCAGTGTCACATGATCCTTCAGAAATCATTCTAATATACTGACATTTCTTATTATTGTCATTGTTGAAAAAATTGTTGTGCTGCTTAATTTTTTTGTGGAAACTGTGATACTGTCTTCCAGATTTTTTTGATTACTGTCACTTTTGTTCGGTTTAATGGATTCTTGCTATATGAATTCTGTTTTTCCTTTTTATAATAGTATATAATTTAATATTTTTATTCATTTGTTTATTGGTTATGTAAGTGAGTTGTTCGAGTTCTCAATTTGTTCTCCAGCTGCTACAGAGATCTGTTTAAAAACAATAAGCCATCATGGACATTACAATGACAGGAACAGCAGGGGTCAGGATTTCATATATCATTGAAGTCTGATGTTTACTGCGCCATGCAATTTGCTCCATATGATGAAACCTCTTGTCTATTTGCACTCCATATCTGTGAGGGTTTGTAATGGTTTCATATCTACATGAAGGGGAACAGGACTTTTTATTCCAAAAACACTGATCTTTAATATTCTGACAAAATAATACATGCCAGACGTTTTTGGCTGTATTACAAGAATATCTTGTTATTTGTCTCAAGCTTTGGAAGATTTAGATCAGTGTGACATGGAATGCAAAATTCCTGTCGAAATAACCTTCCTTTAGTTTGTAATTTGGAGTGTAACTGGATCTAGTATGATCATAGTATTTGTCCATACATTATTTTTGTCCTTGTTTTGTTCAGCAGACATAGAAAGTGTCCTTTGAAGTTCTGCTTCTAAAAGAGAACAATTGCGGTTCAAATCTCACAGTCAATGCTGATCTCAACTTAACCAGTGTCCTTTTACATGCAAGGCCCTCCACACCCTCTATGGCAAGCCATTTTGACTTTTATTCATGCTCAGAATATGTTGTGAACTTGTGATATCAACAATTACATTTTCACTAGTAACAACGTTAATTCTTGATATTAACAATTCAATTTTCACTAGTTAAAATGCTCATTTTTTATATCAACAATTAAATTTCCACTAGTAAAAATTATAAGTTTTGATATCTGTAATTGTATTTTCACTAGTGAAATCTGATCATAGGCTGCCATTCAAAGTTGTTGATATCAAGAATAATGATTTTTACTAGTGAGAATTTTATTCCTGATATGTGAAATTGGAGTTTCAACTAGTAAGAAATCAACTCTTGATATCAACAATTGACCCTTAAACAGTTTTATTGACAGGCGATCTGACCAATCATAACCCCGAATCCGCCATTTTATCCAACAAAGCAGTCAGGGGAGTTAGTAGATTAACATAGTAGATAGTAGATTTTGTTGTTTGTTTATTTTGAGTTTATTAAAGTTATGTTTAACGTTCGCCAGTTCCCGCCTCCTTCTTCCCGTACTTAAGAACTGTGTTACAGTCACGTCTTTCTGCACTTGAAACAACATTCCTTCTGATGTTCATTCATGTTTATTTGATGCTATAAATGAACTAGTATGAAGAGATGATCGGTTCACGAGCCGCTTGAAGGAGAAACAGCGATCTGTCACCACACAATAAAGAGATGCTATTTATTGTTTAAACTTATTTAAAAATGTTTAATATTTTAAATATGAAACTGTTTCATACATTGTCAGTGTCCTCTTTGCTTTGCGATGTATTTTTCACTGTGTGAGAACATGATGTGTGGAGTGAGAGCGCATGGCTTGTAGGACATAGCAACGGGTGGCGGGTTTTGCGAAGGGTCAATTGAGTTTGAATGGCAGCCTATGGTGACATTTCACTAGTGAAAATACAATAACAGATATCAAGAATTCTAGTTTTTACTTGTGGAAATATAATTCTTGATATCAAGAACTGAATTGTTGATATCAAGAAATCATATCCTGAGAATGGATAAAAGTCAAAACAGCTTGCCATACACCCTCTGTATACATCCCATGTTTTTGAGTGACAGTCAAGTAAAAGCAGCTTAAGAGTGTGCTGTTCTACACAACAGACACAGATAAGTGGTTACCCTTTATTGACATCTCTAGATTTTGTGTTTGCAACAAGACCATTTTGGAGATACAATACAGTAGGCCTGTATGGCCTGATTGTTTGTAGTTAGTTTCTTAAATTTGATTCTATACCAGTAGCATATTATAAAACATACTTAAAGTATTACTCATAATGGCATCGTCTCATGAAAGCGATGTTTTACTGGCGCTTAAACTCGGAAATTGAAAACATTTGCATCGGAAAAAGGGCTTTACTCCTAGATTATGTTATACGAGGTGTGGAGCAACAGGGCCCACATTGTAACAGTGTAGTCTGAGGGAATACACAACATAAATGCTTCCCTATGTGTGAGCAAAAACAATGGGCTGCCTGCCTTCTGAATCTTGCAGGAGTAGCTTGAAATCATTGGAAAGGCATGAAGCTGTGTGTAGAACTGTGACATTCCTCCAGATGCTCTCGTTCTCTGTGGTTTGGCTGCTGAGTTCCAGCCCTGATTACTGAATAACCCACGATTCTCCAAAAGAGGCCGTGTTATTGTACTGGTGTGCTAGATGCTTGGACTTAAAGCTTGGAAGAACAACTTTCCTCTCCTTTCCCTGGACATCCTATGTTCCCACTCACTGGTTCTTAGTGCTTCCTGTGTTTGTCTTTGTCTCGCAGGCAGTCACTAAGAAGAAGTTTGGAAGCAGTAACTTCCGAAGTTCTCTGGAGAATGGATTTCTGTTGTGTGAGTAAGTAAAGCTGTTTCTCATACTTCTATGGTTTTCTTGCTATAACTTTGTGGCTTGTCGTTTTGTAATGGTTTTTAATCTTAACCATCGCATAACTCGTTTTATGCACAACGAACATAATATAATGTAAACGATCCTAAAAAACAGTTCATATAAAATGGAAACATTCAGTCATCATTTACTCACCCTCATGTTGTTCCAATCCTGTATGATTTCTTTTGGATTTCTTTTGTCTATGGAACATAAAAGATGGGGTCCCCAGGTTTTGATCTCCAAAAGGACATGAAGGTGAGGTAATCTGGTTTAAATGATGTCTCCTGAATAAAATAATTACTTTTTATGATGAACAGAGCAAAAATTAAGTAGTTATTCAATCTCAAACCTCATTGGTGCTTGCATCATGTTGTTAAGTAATGACACTAACTTTTATGTTACTTTTATGCCCTGTTTGGAATTTGAAATTTTGGACCCCACTGACCTTTGACTCATGATATAAAAAAAAAGTTAAGTTCTACGGAGGCTCTTTGGAAAATGTAACTTTTTTGCTAAATTATATTATGCTAAAAGGCTTATGCTTGTATTTAAAAAAAATTAAATAACATACCTCCAACACTAAACCATACTCTAAACCTAACCAATAGTGTAAACAAAAGCAAATGTTGGCGAAAGTTACTTTTAAAATGAGTGTATTGCAGTATAATAAACGCAATATTAATGCGTTTATTAATTACTTTTTATGGAAAGTAATGCATTATATTAATTAAGTTTCTTTTTCTTACCTGGTCGGGGTTTTAAAAAATAAGCCTCAAGGCTGAAGGAAATGCAAATTCTCGTCTGTACAGTTCAACACTCTTATGTCAGCAATAATAAAAAATATAAATAAAAATTTAAAAAATTAAATTTGTTTGCCTAAAGTATTTTTGGGTTATTCATATGGTTGAACTAGATCATCGAAGGTCAGCAGCAAAGGCATTGGTTAATACATTTATTTGTGTTATTTAAATTTTTTTTTATTACAGGTTTACTAAGTATTCTTTGTTTGCATTTCACTGTTTTTATTTATTTTGAAGAATACTAAATCTGCTATTGTGCAAGTGAGATGAGTAAATGCCTCTTCACATTTAGTCTAGAACTACAATAAGCATCATGTTTACACAGCACACACAACACTTCTGCGCTTACTCCCAATTTCTATCAACATGGAGACAGGAGAGGTGTCAGACAATAAATGGGAAAACAAAGTATCTGATATTTTGATGTAATTTTTAAAAACTGTTACTTTACTAGTTACTTGAAAAAAGTAATCTGATTACTTAACTCCCGTTGTAATGTAATGCGTTACCCTCAAGACTGTCACTTTTATATAATATTTTATTATATGATATGATTAATATCATATTTTTAAATATGGTAGTTTCATTATAAATACGGTGATCACCCCTAAGGTGGACACCCAATTTAAGTATAATTTTATATATATTTAAAATTTTTATAATACCTTGAACAAAACTGAAAAATAAGACCTTGCCTCAAAATATAGTCAATAATTTTATCCATTCTCATTTGCTACATAAATCTACAACATTTTAAAAAAACCACATGAATTAGTAGATCAAATTAGCACAGAATCAACTTATCGTTGCTGTCCTCGTTCGCGTCAAAGATTAGTCAAATTTCCTTGTGCATAGTCAAAAGCGGTTGTCAACACTGAGCTGAATTTTTGTGCCATCTAGTGCGCCTTTAGCCACATTGTACCCTATAGGTACATTTTTGGAGTGTTACAAAAATGTGGGTAAAGGCACATTTTCCTAGTGAGCGTTGGAGCTATCCGTTTAACTACTTGTCTGTAATGCACTGAAACAGTATTTTACTTGTTGGCTGACATGTGATGCAAGCTAACCTAAACTTTTTAATTTGGAATTTGCTTCTAATGTCAGCTGCGTGTCTTTCAACGTGCATTGTATCATGCAGCTGTTTGTGTTTACCCGGCTGCTACAATCAGACTCTGTTCCATCCCAGGAAGCATTAGTAAGCCCAGTAAAGGAAAACAACACGGATGGCAGAGCATTTAAAAGGACAGCTGGGAAGAGGTGATCCATAGTGCCAGCTACTCTAGCCGGGTTCAGAAACCTGAGCAGAGGACAGGCACACGGGGAGAGGCGGCTCTCGGGCCTCTTGTGCTGCTTATGTAAAGAGAGCGTTGGGTCGGTGGACTGGGTGTGACATGCTGCAAGCTCAGGGATTTCAGCACATTTCTGAACCTGACTGGATGGCTGTGGGGCAGTGCGTGGGCCGGTCTGACACGCTGGTGTCAGTCGAATGACTCAGCAGACTAATTACCACAGTCCAGTGAGGAATGTCATCGTCCTGCTCCTGCGCTCTCATGCTGCCTTCTTACAGTCTGTATCGAGCCATTAGCGTTACTATTTCCACATGAGTGAACAAAAGCCCACATTACCTGAGGATACTGTCACTCTGGATTTCACGTCCAAACAAAGAGTCCTGTGAGACTGCTGCTGGGACCGGCTTTAGCTTAAAGTGTGCAAATGCTTCATAGATGTGTGAATGGATAGATGTGTTTTAGTGATCAAAGACCGAGTAGAAATAGCCAACACTACATATTCTTTAGATAGCTTTACTTTTTAAATTACCTATTTATTTATTTATTTATTAAAAACAATTGGGCCACCAATGTGGTAGCTCTAGTTTGTATATAGATACTTGTGTTTGTGTAAAAAAAACAAAAAAAAAAACATATTTATTTCTTTAATTTATTTTAAACCCATACACACATTTCTGACTTTGTTACCATGGTTATGACCCTACTTTTTGCATGCCACTGCTTCAGTAGCTTGCAGTCAGATTCTACATTTCAATTACCTTTAAATGTTACAGTTAAATCCAACATTCAACCAATCACATATTTACACATTATTTAAATTTTGCATGTTATTAAATACACTACATGACTTTGATATTGATTCTAATGCCTGTGTTAACCTGTAACAACAATGGCAGCTATGTTATTCCCTTAAAGCTTAAATCCAAAATTAAATTTCTTCTGTCATTATTGACTCACCCTCATGTCGTACCTGCTTGACTTCCTTCTACCACAGAAGTAATTACACATCACTAAATTAGTCATAAAAATGTTAATGACAGCCTCTCCCTTTGTTGCACATCAGTAAAAAAGTCAGAAATTAAGTTTCAATTTTGCAAACCTCACAATCACATTATTATATTTCATACTCATCACTCACTCAGCCACATGCCTTGGATTTTGCACTTTAATGTTTCTGTGTATTTCCCCGAACCAGTTTTACACATAAAACTAGACTTACTTGGAGGCCATTGACTGATGTCTGTTTCCACATAGCTGTTTGTATTTTTTCAGGGCATTAGATGGCTTTGTAAACTGAAGCCAGATGGTCAGAATTAAAGGAAGCCATAAACTGGCAACTGACACGCGATGTAATTGTTTGTGTTGACTTTTGTTCTGTTTTCTTTTTCTAGTCTGATCAACAAGATCAAGCCTGGCATCATCAAGAAATTAAACAGATTATCCACACCTATTGCTGGCCTGGTAAGTGTTTTTTTGTTTTTGTACTTTGACATGCATACATGATTTGAGCTGTAATATTCCTTCCTGACTTAGAACTTTAACTCTTAAAAAGAAGGTTGAATGATTTACTAAATGATTGACATGTACATGGGTATTTAGTGTGAACTGAAAAAAGTTGCTTTACTTATCCCTGGTATTTAATGGAAATCATTTGTCACCATTTTCCAAACAGGAAGCATTGCAATTTTTCTATTATGTACGATCCATGCGCATGCATGTAGAGAAGGAGAGCTACTTTGAATTCTATTTTGAAACCATAAGATATTTTACTTGGACTTTTCAAAAAACTACAACTTTTTAAAAGTTTTGCTATTATATAAAGTATTGAAGTTAAACATATTCATGTGTTATTGTTAACTCTGACAACACTGAACAACATGAATCTTTTTAGGGCCTGAATTAAGCTGTTTTTATTGGAGCTTTCTGGCCTAATCTATACAAAGCATTTATTTCCCATTGCCCTTTAAAACCCTTGACCCAGGTAAGCTTAGATAAGCGTCTGCATGTCCAACAGCATCACAGAGGTATTTCCATAAAATGCTTCCAACCCTGAAACCTATCGAGCACAGCCTAAACTCACAATTGAGGGCTTACATGGCACGGGCTAAGCAAAGGCATGCAAAGAAAAACACAGAGTTTTGGAGTATATTTTAGTGTTGCTAAATACTGCTGAGCCTGTAAAGTTTGTCCATAAGAGTGCTGTTTCTTAGCTACCAGCAAACCCTAAGATGCAAAAGAACACAATGCTCTTATCCAGCTATGTTTATGACTGATGAAAGATATATTTTTCCACAGAATAAAAGGCTCATTCAAGCCTCTGAAATGTTACCAGCAACATTATTTTTCCTTCTGGCTGCTTAGCTTTTGTTAGACAGTTTCATTCTAATTCTGAGGTTTTATATTTTGTTAAATCAAGACTCATTAGTGTACGAGTGGAAATCTCTGGTTTTGTGGACTGTGTAGTGACTCTGGCTTTGGATCACTAAACTCTACTCAGGGTTTGGCTTTGGTTGATCTCTAGATCACTTTCCCATAGTTCCATCAAATCCGGAGCCGTGGTTTACCCTTGTGTTTCCCCAGATAGCTGATCCTCCTTTTAACAATTTGAAGAGAGGAAGCCTACACTTGTGTGGAACGCTGGTCGGCCACATTAGAAAAGTCATTTTGGCTGGGCTTTGGCCTGAGGTTTAGCAGAGAGATGGCTCTGTAGAGCGCAGCCCTTCATAAACCCCCTATAATTGAGCTGGATGGATATATTTGCAACGAGTCTCACCACTGTGAAAGGAGAATTGGCAGAACTGATTATTTGAATAGAATTTTCCACAGGCCACCAGGCTTGTTTGCTCTTAAAAGTGTGCAATTATGCATTTATATTTTATTATTTACTTTAATTAAACCCATAATGTCTCAGTGTTAAATTGTAATGCCTTAACGAAATGGTGCATTATTCCCTATTCACCATAGTAGTTTACTGAAAACAACATGATTCATGAGAGCTTGATTTGTGCTGACACAGTTTATCAGAAGAATTTAATGTTAGCATACTTCAGATTACATGCATATCACTAGTAATGTCGTGCAACAAACCAACAACCAATCAAAAGTGTTGGCTGGAAGGCTTGATCAGATGGTTGTTATCGCTGAATGAGTGTTTCTGACAGGATTACTGTATGTGCACTGACTGTAAACTTAGAGATTTTTATGTCTGCATGATTTGGTTCTTGAGATGAAGTCTGATAAGCTAGTTAGTTCACCCAAAAATGAAATTTCATTAATCACTTACTGTCATGTCAATCCAAACCCATAAAACCTTTGTTCATTTTCAGAACTCAAATTAAGATTTTTTCTGTACCACACATAGGCAGCAACATTATTGCACCTTTCAAGGCCCAGAAAGATAGTAAAGGCATCGTTAAAATAGTCCATGTGACTACAGTGGTTTAACCTTAATGTTATGAAGTGAACACAGTGCAGCGCTTCTGTGTTCTACATCAGACTGAAAGGAAGAGAAAAAATTGTTGAATAAAGTCGTTATTTTTGTTTTGTTTTTAGCGCACAAAAAGTATCACTTCACAAAAAGTGACACTTCATAACATTAAGGTTGAACCACCGTAGACACAGACTATTTTAAGGATGTCTTTAGTACCTTTCTGGACCTCAAAAGGTGCAATGATGTTGCTGTCTATGTGTGTTTCAGAAATCCGCAGATTTCATCAAAAACGTGTTCTGAAGATGAACGAAGGTCTTACGGGTTTGGGACGACACGAGGATGAGTAATTAATGACAGAAATTTCGTTTTTGGGTGATTTAACCCTTTAAGTGAATTAAAGTAATTTTTACAATGCATTGGTTTGACCTAAAGAGGTTCAGCTTAGCAATTTTCAGATGCTATTTCTTTGCTAAATTATTTAGCCCATAGATTTTTTTTTTTTTTACTTACGTATACACTACAGTAATTAGTTCTTTGTTGCTGTTCTTTACTGTTAGTTACTCAAGTCAATGTACAGTATGCTAATTGCAGAAACATCCAATTGTCATGCTGTTTGCCTTGTCCAAGGACACGCAACTATTGTGTTGAGTGAAATATAAGAACTGAACCTTAATTTAATACATTTGAAGTATTTTGCTTGTGGAAAGTGACATTGTTATAGGTAGCGAGGTATCTGACACACTCTAGCCAGTGGTTATGTCACTGCCCCAAAGCCACCTGTGCTAAATTTTAAAACATTGTTTTAACTAACTTGTCCTGTTGAGGAATTGTAGGTCATTTAACATTCCAAGTAAAGGTTAAACATGTAATAGTCTGTGTGTTCCTAACCACCTGCTTCAAGACATTTAGCATTCAGGTATTCAGGTAAACAGGTGACTAGCTGGACCTTTTCATATCTCTGATATTTTGCATAAGTCTAGGTCAAAGGTTAAGGACACTTGTTTTTGACATTCATTTTCTTGTCAGCATATCTCATTTGTCACCTTTAAACACAGATGAAACGTACACTTTAACTCTCACACACAGGGTCAGGGTGAGACCTTTGACCTTGCACCTCTGGAAAGGATTTAACAGCAGGCGAGGTGGTGATTCAGAAGTGGAGCTCCTCATTGCTCTCTGCTAATAAGCATGTTTGCTGTTTAAATATAGGCCGAAGCACCCTGTGATTATTTCAGAGCAAGCGGGAAAGCAGGAAAGGGTGGGCTGAACGCTCTGAACTATCATCCAGATGGTTGATCAAGTCTAATTGAAATAATGTCATAACACGACTTCAGTGCCATGACAGTCTACATTCATCAACATACCGGATGTGTATGTGAATGCACAGAGCCGATCTTGAGTTTCCTTAATATTAAAAGCATTTCCTTAACCACCCACCGAGCAATTTTAAGAGTTGCTGGGGGGAAATACTTTGTCGTCTCCGTCACCTGTGTTTCATGGCAACCCCGTCTCCAAAATAATCCACCGCCCTGAAGATTCCTCGAATATTCTGCTGAGAGATTTGAGTGGCAGTTTCTGGGTGTGAAAAGGGAGAGTATGCTTGAGTTTGTGCACACGTAGGTATGTGTCTGGGTTAGTCTCGAGCAAGTGAAAAGAGAGAGAGTGTGTGTGTGTGTGTGTGTGTGTGTTTGTGTGACTGCCTTACATGTGCGGGGGAGGGGACTGGTGGCTTTGACACTCTGTCATGCTTTTGCACCGCCCCAGGGCCAAACTGTTGCTCTCACAGGTACAGTCACAGTTCAATCAGTGATATCCTGCCTTTATTCTTTGCTCCTGTGGTGTCACTTTTTATTGCCCTCTTTCGTCTCCTCCCACTGCTTCAGCTGACTGGACTGAACTTTGGATGTAATGATTTCTGGGCTGTGTGTGCCAAAGAATTCCTGTATGAGTGCTGTCTAACTCACAAGGTGGACACATATTCTCTGTCGACAGGACAACATCAACCTCTTCCTAAAAGCCTGTACAAAGCTTGGACTAAAAGAGGCCCAACTTTTTCACCCAGGAGACCTGCAAGACTTATCCACACGTGTGACTGTCAAGTAAGTTTTGGTTTTCTCAACTTACAATGTTCGGTAATATGCTTGACCTTCCGCCAATGTGAAAATAGCTGTGGTTTAGCTGTAACAGAATGTGTCCAACCACTGTTTATGGCTCACTAAAGGGTGATTTTGGCAGATCTTATTGTCCTCTGGTCTCATATCCACATATTTTTGTAAAACAGGCTTGTATTACTAAGCCAGTCATTTAAATTCAACTGAGCCAGTATGAAACTCAATGTGAATGGCTATTTTAAAAAGATTCGTGGGACATGCTGTGGTTGTTGACATGATAGCTCAATAACATGCCTGGCTTGTACGAACTTGTTTTGTTTGTGAAAATGCGTTGAATATTAAATGAAAATCATGAATTAGCTATGCCCTTTTTGTCAGGTGAGAAATTAAAGTTAATAAATGAGAAGAAGAGCAGAGGTGAGTTGCAAGGAAACTATAATCTGATCTTTAAAAAGCAGAATCACCCTCATGAGTTAAGCATAAACTCTCAATATCACTGAAACACAAGCTGACAATTGGCCTGTGTATGTGTAAATTCGAGATGAAGAGAGATTAAAGACTTTCTGTGTGTGCGCTGTGGGTGAATTTGCCACTTGCAGGTGTTGATGTTGTGTGCATGCTGTAATCATTTGATATTGTCTTAGTTTCAGTGTTTTGGATCAGCCCAGCCTGTGACTGGGGTGGAAAAACATGGCATGTTGATCAACCTGTTCAGTATTTTCACAGGTGTGTCTTTGGGAGGCAGTGACGTTGTGGGATCTGTCAGTCCAGCTCTGACATGTTCATCACCGCAATAGCACTTAGATATTTATGAACAAAAACACAAGAAGTACTAGGCTATTATATGTTCCAGGTCGCTTAAATGAACTAGAACCTTTTCATAATTCATTGCAGCAGTTCACAGAAAAATAATAATTCTGTCATCATATACCCTCATGTTGTTTCAAACCTGATTTTGTTGTCTATGAAGTACTAAAGACATTTTGATAAATTTGCTAGTTGTTTTTTTGCCCCCGTGAAGTTGCATTGAATGAGGACTGAAGCTTCAAAAAAAAAAAAAAAGGAAGCAAAAGCACCATAAAAGTAGCTTGCTTGACTTGTGTCTTCTGAAGTCATTTGATAGCTGTGAGAATGTTTGTTTACTGACAATATTTGCTGTCAGTGGATTGTTAATCAAATCTTCGAGTCAGTGAATTGAACTTGAAAAGTTGAATTGGATCTGTTCAATTTTTAAACCAGTCATTCAGCAACTTTTATGATATCTTTAATCATATTCACTGAAATGATTAATTAATTAATTTGTGAATCGCGGATTACTGCTACTCTCGTAAGCCCTCATGAATTCTCATGATCTTGCCAAGGAGAGTTAAGGGCGAATGTCAAGTTTTTCAGTGAATAATGGCTTAAAGTTGGTCTATTCCACACACAAATCATATGACCTCAAGGCTTAGACAGAAATATAGAGCACAAGTCATATAAACCACATTAATCTTAGCTTTATGGTGCTTTTATGTCATTTTGCAGCTAGACAGCTTCAGTTCTCATTCACTTAAATTATTTCTAAAAAGAGTTCTAATGATATTCTTCAAAAATTCATCTTATGTGTTTTAAGGAACAAAAAACTCAACATAAAAGATATCATTTGGGGTGATCTAATTATTTAGTGGACTGTCTGCAAATGACTTTTGTTCTTTCCCTGTGTTTTCTGATAGTTGATCCTTTTGTGGACGGCTTCATTTGACTAAGGTGTGTTCAGCTCTGGCTTGAACCAGTCCAGCACAAAATATTTTGGAGCACTGTGACATGTCATAGCTGCATCACGTCACATACAAATTAGTAACGATTCAAATATTTGAAATCAACCTGCCCATAATGATAAGACTGCTTTGGGCAAGGGAGGGCTTTATGTTTCTGCCAATCCTGTCATTGTTACCTCAGCAGAAGTGACGGTGCTGTCAGATGCTAACCTGTGGGCCGAGATTAAACAAAGCAAGCCTTGCTGCATGACGGTTACCGTGCCACACCCTCATCGCCACGGAAACTGTACTGAGGCTCTGATTAAACAGGACTCATCCAATCCCTATAGGCTATAATTAGAATCACTTACTCCACTTGTATATGTCTGAGGGTGTGTGTCTGTGAGCATGAAGTGTGGGTTTATCTGCGTCCACTGTCAGGCATTTGTCGGAAGAGGTCCAGGGTTCCTAATTTTAGAATTGAAAGGTCACTTTTTGACACTAGACACCTGACTGTTTCTTTTTTTAGCTTGTTTTTTCCTGGTGTAACTTTACATCCTTCAGTAACATGTTTGTGTTTACATCAAGAACACAACAAGAAGGGTACTGCTTTGGCTTGTATTTTTTGTTCCGGGTTTGTGTAGACCATGCAATTTGCATATACTAACTGTAAGCTGGTCAGGAATTAGACTACACCCAATCAACATTGTCCAACACAGATATATGGTAGGGATTATTTTTAAAGGTTTTTACACCCACCCCTTGTCAAATCATTCTAGCATTCTTTTTGTGTTCTGGAGCGATACATACGAGCAGTAAACGATACATGGCAGTAAAGAATCTGCAATGTGAGGGCAGAGTTTGCACGCCACATTAAAGTTTTCAGATCTCCCACACTGATCTGTGGTTTATAGCCCTTGTGGAGTTTGATGGCGACTGTTCACGGTCACACAGAAGGCAACGTGAGCAGATATTGCAGCCTATTGCCGGCAGGCTTGAGATAAGCAGGGTCTACATTCATTATTACTCATCAGTCCATGAAAAGCAAGTGTCTCAGAGAGGGAAACAACTCCAGGTCATCTGTCCCATGGGCAGCCTCTTCCAACACGACAGCTGCTTAGTTTTAATGGCCTGTTTATGTGTGCCAATAAACATGATCAACATTACTTTTGCACACACACACACACATATATATATATATATATATATATATATATATACACACACACACACACACACACATATAATATGTACACACCACATACACACACAAACACAACCGTGCTGATTTAGAGCCATATCTCACTCCAGCCTGTGTGATATCCCATATAGAGTTTGCATGTATGTGAATAAATAATTAAATAATAAGTAATCTTTTATCATTTTAATATTTATTCTTAAATGTCAACATCACTTTGTTTAGTACCAATGTTATTTAAATATAATTGAGATACTGTTACAGAGTTTTATTAATAATAAATTTTATTTATAATACGTTTTTATGAGGGATGCGGAATTAGGGAATCTCATTTTTGGTACATTTGTAGTTTTTCAATATAATATTTAAATATAATAATTTCAACAAATAATTATTATTTTATTTAAATAATTTAAATATAACAATTTTTTTGAAAAAAAAAAAAAAGAATTGGGTAAACCAAAGAATATGAATCATATTAGTTGTTCATTTAGCAAATAGAACTAACAACCTTCAGTTATTTTCATGCTTAATTATGCTTCTTAAAATGTATTGTACAAGCTTGTGTTGCTGTTCTGTTTACTGTTCATTTTATTACTCGTATTTCATATTTAGTATTTCATCTACAGTGCAGGGTTTTTTCTGTAATAGTGTAGGGAACCACATTATACAGAAATCACATAACGTTTAATATTTTAATCAGGCTACATATACACTTGTTATCCAACTTTTGCATGTTTGTTGAGTGAGCGATCAGCAGTCAAGCGCATACAACAGGAGTGTGCTGTGCGCCTGTGTCCCTCTGTCCCTCTCTCTCTCTTACCGTCCAATAACATTAGTAGTAGGTCATTTTACTTTCTTTGCTATTGACATCCGACCGAACTGCAAACATTTCAGCATTGTTTGCGAGAAATAGATGTGCGGTCGACTAGCTTGCACTTTTATCAATCCACTTAGCTTGCTTGACTTATCAGCTTTTACACAGCAGCTATACATAAATATTGAATTTATGTTTAATATTCCTTTAGTTAGAGACATTCATAGATCATCTTTTATCTCTGATGTCTTTGTTCTGTTGTCAGTGTTTCTTCGTCTGTACACATGCTGCAGTTTTTGGTGTCAGAGCATTTTAATGAGTTCGAGTACACAAGCACATTATCAGGCCTGAGACTGATACTAGTATCGTTATGAGTGCATCCCTAGTTTTTATTTTAAAAAATGTTTTCATTTAAATTTTTATTTAAAGTTTTAGCATACGATATTGTAGTGTATTGTCATTCTTTTATTAAATATGTATGTATAGTTTTTATTATTTTTCAATTTTAGTTATTTTAGTTCATTAAGTAGTTCATAAAGTAAATGAGAAATGTTGCCTTAGCAACTAGCTGAAATAAAATAATGAACATAACATGATTTGATTCACATTTACATGACTACTGTTTTGTCCAGGGACTAGTCGATTACTAGAAATGTAGGATGTATCGCCATCCATATTCTTTATGAATTGGTATTCACAGGAAGGAGAATTTGTCATGTAATGGACAAGATATTTACTGGAATATGGCAACTATGACTAGTGCTTTACTGAGTGTCTTGCAACCCTCATAGTTCAGAAGGTTGTCATTGTAGATGGTGAAATGTAGGAAGCTGTGTGAACTTTGTCTCTGCTTTTTATTATTGTCTCATCCAGTGAACATATTGCCATGTTACTAGCGATTACAAAATGTTAATGATAAAGAATTTTATCTCTTCCTGCATTCCAGTAGTTTACAGAGTTGTGCATTTCAACTGACTGTCTTGATAATGCCTCCCTTTTCAATTTCTAACAGTATTAATAATTATGGGCAATCATCAGGCTTCAAGTGGAGCCAGACATGTTTGTTGAGCAGCAAATCAACATATTAGAATGTATTGGACATATTAGAACATTGAATAATCTTATTGACCCTAACTTTTGAATGGTATAATTCACCCCAAAATGAAAATTATGCCATGATTTACTCACGCAATCCTAGGTGTATATGACTATCTTCTTTCAGACGAACACGCTCTTCTAAGCGTTATAATGGTAGTGAATTGAGGGCCAGCTTTTGAAGCCCAAAAAATGCATCCATCCATCATACAAGTAATCCATATAGCTCCAGGGGGTTAATAAAGGCCTTCCAAAGGGAAGCCATGTGTTTTTGTAAGAAAAGTATCCATATTTTAAACTTTATAAACTACTATAACTAGTTTCCAGCAGACGACCATAGTCATACTGTTCAAGTCAACTCACACCACAAGAGTAACCCGTGACGCGATGTATGATGTAGGATTTAGGAGTAACGCAAGCTTAGATGCCTCTTGCGGTTCAAACAAATAGGGGTGTGCAACAAACTCAAGCTCCTCTTTTATCCTCTAATAATCCTTCGACATTTCTCTTTTAGAATTTCTTGTTTTAGACTTCTAATTCATGACCGGTGTTTTGTTTTGCTCTGTCTGCTTCCGCGTTCATCATTACGTCATGCGTCGGGTCAGGGGTTACTCTTCTGCTGCAAGTCGATGTGTACGGTTGTCTCCCGGAAGCTAGTTATTATAGTTAATAAAGTTTTAAATATGGATATTTTTCTTACAGCACCCCAATAGCTTCAAAAGGCTTTTATTAACCCCCTGGGGCCATATGAATTATATTGTATGATGGATGGATTAATTTTTTGGGGCTTCAAAAGGTGGCCCTCCATTCACTACCCTTATAAAGCTTAGAAGAGCCAGGATATTTTTAAATATATCTCCGATTGTGTTTGTCTGAAAGAACATAGTCATATACACATAGGATGCCTTGAGGGTGAGTACATGATGGGATAAAGTCCGTTTAGGTCAGTACTATTGGTGAACTGTTATATATTTAAATTGTAAAAGATCCACTTTAGATCTACAGTGATGTGAATTGTAATGTTATTGTAACACAGTTTGTAAGAACGGGAAGAAGGAGGCGGGAACCGGCGAACGTTCAACATAATTTTAATCAAATAAATAAACAAACAAACAACAAAACGAAAGTAAACATAATAAAACAACATAAAATCCAGGCCTGGTCCTCTCTCGTCCTTCACTGTCATCGCTCCTCTTTTATGCTTCTGGAGCTCCTCCGTGAGAGATACGAGACCGGTGCAGCGTACAGCTGACGCTCATTATCAATCACGTCACTGGCCTCGCGCCGTTCCCTCACGACTCTCGCCCGCCCTGCTCGTCACAGTTATGTTTTCATTATAAGTTCTGTTGGAGAATGAATGTGTCATTTGCTCAATGGTGTGTGGCACTGGATGGCATCAGTGGTTTCTATGACGGGGACACTAGTACATTGTGAATTGCTCAATTGTCCATGCCATAAGCAGACAAACAAGAGCCGCATTTGTGCAACACTCGCTCATCAGACTAGTGAAAATTATTCCTTACAGTGTTTACTTGTGGATTATAGCTGGTGAATCAGACAAGAATCTAACAACTTAACAAGCCTTTTAGGAGACATTATATCAATTGGCTCCATTGAAATATATATGTGTAAGAGCTGTGAGTAAAAACACAAAGAGTGATTGATGCAAGCTACCTAATTAGTGGCATTTGTTCATAAAACCAAGAACATTCTTTACCCTTCTGAATGTTACTGGACTGGGCTGTGAGGTCTTAAAATCCTAGCTATGCACACACACCCACTTTTATAAATGAGGGGTGTTGATGTGTCATGAACCTGCCCGTCCATTGTCACTGTGTCATTTTATTACATTGCCCAAAAGGGATTGGCAGGCCTTTTATGGACTCAAATTATTTCGAAATTGAGGACGGATATATGACTTGAAAATTCCAGAAAATGCCTTGGAAATTGTGTAACTGAGGGCTGGACTTTTGTTCATGTGTAAGTATTTTACATTATGTGTAGGTGATATTCCATGTCTATTTTAGATATCCTACTTTTTCCACTCACAACATCTTTATGAGCTTCTGTAGTTTGGGCATTGTTTGAAAAAGAAACAACAGAGTGCCTTTTAGAAACTTCCATTGTGTTTTACTTTGAAATAATCACACATACAGAAATGGTTTGGTTTCTAGACATCCTAAATGTCATTGTGACTTTCCCATGGACCGTTACAGTACCTGTTTATGACACTTACTTGCTCAGGCAATGTCTTTTAGTCCTAAAACGGTCAGAATACAGCTTTTGGGAATGTAACTTAGTTTCTGAGTTCATTACACATAAATATTAAAGAATGCAGCAGGTTGATGTCACCTTTTGTGTGAATGTAACAGTGCAAACGTTATATTCTCACAAACGGTCATTATCGTAAACAACTTTTTTTTGCCTTGGGAACAGACGGCGATTACAAGCAATTTAACGCAGTCTTGTACTTGTTTAGACACATTAGTTCAAAGCATTTAAAGCCTGATGTGTGAATAAAGACCCCATTGAAAAGCATTTTTGCTCTGATTATGTCTGACAGTGTTTTGAGTAGAAAAATGAGCTGTTGTAATTGGAATGTTCCAGCCACAGTTCTCTTACTAAAGGATGGAGAATTAAGAGTGGCAAGAACGGCTATAAAAACAAATGTGCTTCTTCTTCTTTTCTTTTTTTTTTAAACATAATCCTGTGTTAACAATTTAAAGGGATAGTTTACCCAAAAATGAAAATCCCATCATATTTATTACTCATGGAGCACAATAGTGAATTTTTAATAAATATTCACACCACTCTTTTTAATGAGTGAGAACAGGGGCTGTCAAGCTCCAAAATGATTTAAAAGAGCACAATAAAAGTATTAGAAAAGTGGTCTGTACTGCTCATGTGCTTTACTGAGTGTCTTCCAAGGCAAATTATAGCTTTTTGTGAGGAACAACCAAAATTTATATATTACTGACTACTTTTATGATACTTTTATACTTCTTTTATGGTGTTTTTGCATCCTTTTTGATGTTTTAAAGTCTCTATTCATTGTAATTGCAAGGAAAAGAGGGCCAGTACATTTTTCAAAATGTCTTCTTTTGCATTCCCCAGATGGAAATCATGTGGGTTTAAGAGAACATGAGAGTGAGTAAATGATGACAGAATTTTCACTTTTGGATTAACATTCTCTTTAATCAGATTGGATCATGTTGATTTTGCTGATTTAGCTTTCCCTTTGAAGATCAGTACATTCTACATAAGATAATATCTCTTTAATAAGCCTTATTTTTTAACGGTTTGCTGATAATTAAATGCCTCATATTCATGTGAGTGAACAGCTGATCACATGAAACCATAATACACCCTTGAGGGTCCCAAAATAAAATAGTTTCCTTCTATCTTTTCTCACCACAACAAAGAGTCCTTTGGCTTTTCGGGGCTCATAAACTATCATTAGGTAACAGCAATCAGATTGTTCTATTTTTTTTTTTTTCAAGCAGCTTTATAAATGTGAACTTTGTTCTGATGGCAGACAGACTTTTTTTTCCTCTTACGACTTTTATTGGAGCAATAAATTGTTATCATGAGCAGGGAACGCCTTCATTCTGCTAGTTGAACATTTCATACAGGTTCACCTGCTAGAAAAACACAGGTCATTGACTAGCATAATCACTCTGCAACCTCTCAGCTGTTGAACTTTGTAGTCCTAAATTTTGCATCAGGGTTGTCACAGCTAAAAATATTTTTGTATTCACTCTGAAAGTGTATTGTTAGTACTGTAAGTAATGTCCTCTAGGTGTTGTACCATTAGAAACTGTCAGGAAAGTAGGGGCTTCCAGTTGCACCAGTGTCACTGAAGTCCATCAGGGATTGATTGAATTGTTAGATTGTTGTGGTTTGCTATTGCTGCGATGTCTCTAAGAAAATGGGACATATGTAGATGAGGGCCTTTAACATGTTAATATCAAAACATTAATATTGTGTCATTTAATAAAAAGAGAGTAAAAATGAGACCGTGGCAATGAGTTCTTTAAAAGTCATGCTGGGCACATACATTTAATCATTATAAGTGGAACGGGAACATAGTTATTTTTTGTGAAGGCATAAAAGTTGTAGGCAAGACCAAGAAGTCAAAGTTTGGTTAGTTAGCATGGTCCTATTTTGAGTTGCTGGTATATGCTGTAAATATGCACTATTGACACAAAAAGCATCTTTGTCCATATACATCCATTTAACAAACCTGTATATCTATTTTTGCAAGTAACATATAATAATAGTGATGATGATGATAATGATTGTTGTTGTTGATGATATCTTAATTTCCTGAATGTATACATAATAATTTAATATATCTTATTAATAAATTACTATTTCATTACATTGAAGTACATATTTATCCAGTGCCCTATTTAGAACTGCTCTTAATGGGCCCTCCAATTCAGGTAACTAATGGCTCAAGTATTATATGATCTTTTGGTCCAAACATCAAAGAAAGAAATACCGTACTTCACTTTACAGATGTTAGGAATCTTAAGTTCAAAATGCCATAGATGTTTTACGTTGATGAATGTGGTATTATTTTTATAGTGATTCTATTTGGCCTTAACCTTGGGTGGCAATGCTCATAAATAACCATTGAAGGACAAGAAGGTGACACAAAAGTAGAATATACACAGTACATATAATGTATCTTAATTTTTTTCTGTTTATATTGCTTGTTGCATTTATGAAATAAAATAAATTGTCAATTTAGCGTGGAGCTGCTGTTAGTAGGGTTGTTTATCAGGTCTTTATATCTGCTGTCAGCCGTCCCTATGTCGCCATGTTTGTCAGTGTGTTTGAGTGGATGTGTTTTTTCAATGTGTATCCTTTTGTATAGAGCTGCTGGGAGCCAGCCTGATGGGATTGTGCTCTCACCTTCTAGCTCATTCACTAGGGCATACAGAAACCCAAAACATGCCCACTGTTCTTTTATTGTCCTTTTCCCAGACTGTGAGTGATTAACCAAACACCTCTTCTCCCCTACAGACGCCAGGAGAGCAGCAGGAGGCTCAAAAATGTAAGTGCTAATGCTGAATTATTTGGGTTGACGTGAAATCATGTTTATCCCCTAATTTGCTCATTTGAAATATGCCTTGAGCTTTGAGTCTTCGCTTCATTCCTGTGGTGTCAAATAAAACGCTCACTTTATAGCTTCCACATTGCGGTTTGTGGTTGTCTGTTTATCTCTTAAAGTAGTGCAGTAGCAGTGTGTCATAGTAACATTTCAAGAATCTTTGTCTAAAAATTCAACTACACTTATCAAGACCCATATAGAGAACAAATGTGGAGGCCCAAAGAGGATCTGGACACAAGTGTGAATGTCTGGACAAAATACCTAAGCAGGCCATATTATTGTAATGAATTAAACAAAACTAAGTTTGTTAGATTTCAACTTAGAAAACAATAGATAGAAGTACACTACTGTTCAAAAGTTTGGGCTCAGTACAATTGTTTTAAAAATGTTTTTGAAAGAAGTTTCTTATGCTCACCAAGCCTACATTTACTTTACAGTAAAACCGTAATATTGTGAAATATTATTACAATTTAAAATAACTGTTTTCTATTGTACTGTTTTAAAATGTAATTTATTCCAAATGTAATTTTCAGCAGCCTTTACTTCAGTCTTTAGTGTCGCATGATTCTTCAGAAATCATCCTATTGATTTGCTGCACAAGAATTATTTCTTATTATTTTATTATTAATGTTGAAAACAGTTGTGCTACTTAATATTTTTGTGGAAACTGTGCTAATTTTTTTTTCAGGATTCGAATATAAAGTTAAAAAGAGCAAAAGTCTGTAAAAGTCTGATCATTTTAATGCATCCTTGCTGAATAAAAGAAAATCTTACTGATCCCAAACATTTGAACAGTAGTGTATATTCTTCACAATTTGGACAGTGAACTGACTTTATACACTAAAATGACCATTAGAGTAATTGGGAGACTGCTCAAAAAGTGTATTTTAAGTGAGTAAATGTAAAAAAATAAATGAATACATTCTATACTTTTTGGTGCAAGTCTATGTAATGTCTTAGAATTGTACAATGTTGTTCCTGTTGATGTCTTAGCATGCCTTTTATTGTCATTGAATTGCATCTTTGTTGCAATATAATACAATTGTGTTGATTTCTCACAGGTTCTGATCACCATATATTGGTTGGGCAGAAAGGCACATGCTGATCCTTTTTACAATGGACCTTACCTAAAACTAAAGGCTTTTGAGGGATTACTTGGGACAGCACTATATAAGGTAAGATCATGCAGTATTTGACTGTAGTATTTACTCTTAGATGTTACTATTTATTGAATAGTGTGAATACTGTGGATTCTTCTAGTCTAGCTGACCATGTGCGGTAAATTTCATTTCACATCCATTCTGGCATTTAAAATATCTTGCTAAGAACGCAGTATACTAGTCTCCTTGTGTAACTATACCAAAATATTCTGCAACACAGTCAGCCAATGGCATTTAATTCACCTGACTGCTTTGATACTGTTGACTTTTTTTTTTTTTTTTACAAAAAAAACGACGACAACACACATGATTACATGAATTTGAATGGAATTTGACCATGCTTATTGTATCCTTTTAAGTGACATCAACAATTTTGTCATGACTAAAATTTAAAAAAAATTATTTGCTATGCAAATTTTTATTTTAAGTACACACCGATAACAAAAAATGAGTTTGAACACTTCAGTGTAGCCGATTGGCTTCAATGGCATGACTTCCAATGAAAGAGAGCAGATTTTCATGAGCAAGACTGTGTTTATGCACTGATGGAGGCTGTATGCTGTGTTTGTTGTTTGTGTTTTTCCCTTGTGCATGCTGTGTCGGCCTGTCTCCCTCACACTCACACCCTTGTGCTCGACAGGCACTAGAGGATTGCACATCACTGCAGGGCAGTGCACGAAACAGCACTTGTAGAGATAGCTGGTACTCAGAGAAAGAAGAGCTCTTCCCTCTACGGGCCGGACACAGGAGAGAAGACTCTCCAGACAGCCTCGACTCGCTGGGCTCCAGAACTTACAGCACATCCTCAGACGCTACACTCAAAGGAAGCAGTGAGGGTAAGACTCTTCAATCTCTGAAGTCACTCTTTTGTGTTCTAGCTTGACTTTGAGAGTCAGAGATGAGTTGTTGTATTAAAGGTGGAGTTGGATATTGTTTTTTTAAACAAAACCCTTGCCATCAGTGGAAGAAAAATATGCAGGCAAATTTAAAGACCGTCAGATAACTTTGGCTTAAATGTAGTTTATTAACTCTTGCTTGTCAAAACAAATGCCTGGTGCCCTCTAGTGGTATGCAGACTATACCGTTTAAGGCTTTTGTCATGAGCTATATTGCTGTCTGTGACCGTGTCTGTCAGCAGATACTGTTTTGATGGAGAGTGGAAACTCCCATCAGTTCATACTATTTTCTACAATTCAACATGTCTGTGTTTTAATGACATCAGCATCTTTTTTTCTCAGTCATGGTCCCCGGGGCTCAATTGCAGCTCATGAGGAAGGTGCTGATGTAATTAGCTGCTGATATAATTAGTGTTCTAGACTGTCTGCACAGTGAGACATTTTTTCTTATTCCCCACTGACCTGCCAATCAGTCGCTTCCCACTGGCATGTTTACTACATAGAAGTATGTGTTAAAACAAATTCTTCTTTCCATGTAAAATATTTACAAGAATACAAATATTAGGACGATTAAGACATTTTTAGAGAACACCATGCCAAAGTTTGGGGTTGGTCAGATTTTTTAATGCTTTGGAAAGAATTCTCTTATACTAACAAAGACTGCATTTATTTGGTCAAAAATATAGTAAAAACGGTGCTATTGTTAGAATAAAATAAAAATTATATATAATAGAATAATATAAAAATGTTATATTTTTATACATTCTTAAATATAACTTATACTTGAGTGTCACATGATCCTTCAGAAATCATTCTAATATGCTGAAAGGGTGCTCAAGAAATATTTCTTTTTTTTCTATCAAGTTAAAATTCTTTACTGACATTGTTTGTCAATTTAATAATTTTTTTTTTTAAATCAATTTAATACCCCACCCCCATTGACTACCGTAGTAGGGGAAAAAATACTATGGTAATCAGTGGGGGACAGGATCTGCTTGGTTACAAACATTCTTCCAAATATCTTCCTTTGTGAACAGCAGAACAAAGAAATTCATACAGGTTTGGAACAACTTGAGGGAGAGTAAATAATGACAGAATTTTTGGGTGAACTTTAAACTTTTGAATGATATTGTATAACTTTTGAATTGATCATAACATCTCGGCAATACTTGAAATGATTGTGCAATATACTGTTTTATTACCTGGTGCAATATTCTAGTTTTTCATTATTATTATACCGCCTATCAACCGTCAACCATTGTACTACACACTTATTTACTTATTTTATCTTATATTTTATTTCTATTTATTTATACTTATTTTAGTCATTATTTACACTTATTTCATCTGGTACTTAATTTTTTTCTTTTTTCTAACCTGTTTTATTATAGTGTATAGTATTTATTTTTTTCCCTTGTTAGTACTCCCTGTGTGCACTGATTTTTTTTTTGATTTAAAGACGAGCTGCTACTGTGACAAAGAGTTTCCCTTCGGGGATCAATAAAGTATTTCTGATTCTGATTCTGATATTGTATACATTTTATAATTTTATAAATTATAATTTTATAATTGTAAAATAATTTTATTGTATAAAGTATTTTATGTTAAATAAGAAAATTCAAAATTCTGATGACGAAATAAATTTTTGCAATATGTATTTTGTCCCCAAGTATAGTAAAGTATGAATTAACCTATGGGGATCATCTAGCAGTTCCTGTAAAAAAACGGTTTCATAAAAATACTAAATAATGTCTAAATAAAAACTCAAAATTTAAAAACGTTATTCTACTGCATTCTATAAGGGTTAGGTTTAGGGTTATGGGTTAGAAAACATCATTAGCTCAGTATAAAAACAATAAAAGTCAATGGAAAGTCCCCACCAGGAAAGAAAAACAATCTTGTGTGCATGTGTGTGTTTATACGCTCACACTCCTGGCTCTCTGTGCTGTTCCTCCAGGTTGTGGTAGTGACCCTGAAGCAGATCTGAGCTTCATGATGTCAGAAAATAAGGAATACCGCCGTTCGATGGTCTTAACCCCTAAGACCACCACTCAGTTCAATCAGTTCCTGCCATCAAAGGACAAGCAGTCTGGCTATGTTCCAGCACCATTACGCAAGAAACGCACAGAGCGAAATGAAGACAACAGAAGAAGCTGGGCTAGCCCTATGTTCACCGAAGATGACGGCACTTTTTCTAGGTAATGCAAGTCTACACGCTAGAGATTTAATGGGGGTTTTCATTGGACGCAATATTCATCTACTCTGATTAGTGATTTATGATGTAATTCATGCAATGCATAATATCTCAAAAGTTTCTCCTAGACAGCAATGAAATTAAAAAGAGAGCTTTTCAGATTATTTTCCTAACAAAAGTGCCTGGTAATCTTAAACCTGTCTTCACTAGAGTTTCAAAAAAAGTCTCACATTGTGCTCTGAGACCTGCCATCAAAAGATCTGAATGTGAACTTTTCTCAAGACAGTTCTCAAAATGTCTCTTGAACATTCGCTTTGCTTCCTAGAAATGTTTATCATTATATTTCTACTCTATTGGGTGAGATGTTACAGTAACTGTGAAACATTCTCGATGTTTGAATGTCCCACTATTTCTTGGGGGTGACATTTCACTATTTTCATTGTGCTTTCGTGACCATCGTTGGTGGTGCGTCCCAGTCATGAGAGGGCAGATTCAGACCCTTCGTCTATCACCGGGTTGAAATCCCAGACTGCTCACCAGTTTTTGGCCTATGAGTATGAGAGCAGTGATTCAGATGCAGATCGACCGGATCCTGACGTGGTTCTAGATGACCTCGCTAGCCGTAGATTTCACAGCCCGTCCCCTGTCGCTCCGACCAACTTTGCCTTACCCATGAGCCCGCTGGAGGCAGCTGCTGTCTCGTGTACCACCAGGCCACTGGTGGCTGTCAGTAATGTGCCTCGGCAGTCACTGACCCATCTCAGGTCAGAAACTGGCTTCACTGACACGCATCCGTTTGCTATTTTATCAATGTTAACTTTGGGTCTTCTTCAGAAACCTTCAAAGTTTGGTTTTGAGTTGCTGTGATGTCATTATTTCGCTTTATTTTCAACCCATAGCGTGGTTTTTTCAAAACAACATTTCGTTTTCAATGTTTTATTTTTCATGGTTTGGTGTGCTTGTTATCCATGGATGGTTTGATGTATGTAACAAAAATGGCTGTCTTTTGAGCAGCAGTCAGTCACAGCCTCTTCAGAGGACTTACAGGAGGCCTGTATCCACCGACCCCTGCATTTACGATGACTCTGATGAAGAGGATGATGAGTTTGGCAATGCTGATCCTGTTCAAGATGACCTTTATGCCCGTAAAGTTGGCCTGATGCCCCTAACATCTGCCACAGAGCCTTTTGATAAATTTCTGCCCAAATTCTGGACACCTGAGGAGGATGCACACGTGAAGATTATCAAACTAGGCTCCCAGCGCCGCCCTTGGTACAGGAAGATCCAAGGTTTCAGGTCTGTCCAGTACTGAGGCAAAAAAAACATAAGTTAAGAAAAGAACATAAATAATTCAAATAAATAAAAATAACCCTATCCCTAACTCCAGGAATACTTAAACAAGACATGCTTGATATTCCAGATGAGCAGAAGGGGAGGGAATTATACAGGAAATTAACAATTTAATTTGATTCTAGTTCATTATTCATTCTGTTAACAATTATTTTCATAACTTTGAATTTAACAATTCTTATTGCATTCACTATCATTAAAAGCTGTTATGAGTTTCAGTTTTCAAAGACAAAATCAAAATAAATCAGCTGTCCCATATTTATTATGATTGATAACTGTCCATGAAAATAATTTGGAAATTAAAATGAAATTGGAGTATTATTTTTAATGAAATCTGACAATGAATCTATTTAAGTCTGAGCCCTATTGATCAGTCCATGTTCAGATATTAATTTCTGATTCTCTGACATGTTTGGCTATCCAGTGGCTCCAAAAAGTACAGTAAAGTACATTACATAATATACTATGCAATTTTGTGGGATTTAACAACAAATGATCTTAGACCTATTTTACGGACATGTATCATAAACTTTGACTACCAGTACATGTCTAAAGTTTTTGTCTTGATTTTGAGCAGTACATCTATTTTGCTCATACTTTCATATATTTTGGCTTAAATCTACAAATACATTTGATGCCGCTGTAAACCCTGAGGTTTCTTTTTTGCTTATTTCCTTTATCACCAAAGGCTTCTCTGTTACCTCTCTCTGTCTTCTCTCTGGTGATGGTTACTAACTTTTCTCCCTTTTCTTTCTCTGTGCTCTTTCACCTCACATTTTCCAGTCACAAGAAGTCAGGTTCGTCCTCTGAAGAATCAGATGATGACGTCAATCCCTGGCTCTCTGTACCTACTTTCTCTCGCACTCAGTCTGAACCCCCTTCCTCTCACTCCCATGCACCTGAAGGCCTCGCTCAGTCCAGCCTCACTTCCACACCCAGGTCCTTATCACAGCCACATTTGCAGTAGGACCGGACATCTACTCACTTCCCCTGATCTCCTTCTACACATATTCTAATAAATGTATCAACTGATGCTTACTAATAAGTAGTGTTTTTATTCATAATCATCTTAATCTTCAATGTTATTGATCCCACCAGACAAGTGCATTTGTATCCTAATGGAAATGGTGAGAAGGATCATACTGTCAGTATAACATCAATTGTCAATTCATACATTCATCTAAAAAGTTTAATCTTCACGCTGCTCTTTTCTGTGCAACAACATTGTTCGTATCTCCAAAAAACAAACAACAAACCAAATTGAAGCATTCCATAAGACTCATGCCTAACATTGCAAGTCTTCTGAAGCCAAATGATTTGTGAGAGGAGACAAAGCCTTCCAATAAAATATTCATTTGAGTCAGTGAGTTGAATTCAGAAACCAGATCATTGAACAAATCATTCTTTTGAGTCTAAACTTTTCAATGAATATGGCTGGTTGAGTTTAAACTGATCAATTCTTTTACAAACGCACTGATTTAATTCAACTCTTGTATGATTTGCCACAAATTTTGTCTGTTCCTCACACAGAGCTATCATATGGCTTCAGAAAATGTGGAATATTGCGAACAAGTTGTATTTTTTTGGTGCATTTTTGGAGCTTAAATGCCCACTCACACCAGAATGGTAGCAATAAAGAGAACTATAACGATAACTAAAATCCACACTAATGCATGATAATGTTCTGTTTATTATAAGCTCGCACTGCAGTTATGTCATCTGCTGCTTTAAACGCTCAAGCAAGACAGATTCTGATTACTGCCAATGTTTTTATTGTTCATCAGTTGGGAAAAAAAAATATTTGAAAGTGATTCCAACGTGTCGCAATCGTTATAGTTGTGGTGTGCTTTAAAATTCACACAAAATCTTTTATTTAAATTTTAAGCAACTTTTAATATTTTGTGGCAGAGCGCTCACACTGCTGCTTTTCCAAAATCCAGAGCAAAATGAGTCCACATTATGCTGCTGTTATTTATATATTGCATGGTTAATTGCGTTCTTCTGCTTGCACTACTCTTGTTAACTAGTCTTAACTTATTTTTACACTGTCCCCTTGCATGTTCTGAATCCTTTCTTTACTCTTTTCTCCTTTCATTCGCCCACAGTTCTCAAACACAACACCTCATGGTTTCTCAGCAGAGTGCTGGGCTCTCTAAGTTTAAGCTCCCTGATTTTTGGCCCAGACCTGATCCCGCCTCAGGCCCCAGACTCATAAAATGCGAAAAGCATCCCCTCCTTGGGCGTGAACACCCTAATGATCCATACAATGTTTCTGCCGACATCCTGCCTGATTTGGAAAATGATGATATGTTTACACGTCGTACAAAAACCTTCCACTCCAGTGATGATCTGGCCAAGTTGAAGTACGGTAACTTCCTGGTGCCTCGCCGCAGATCGGAGGCCGACGTCACAGTGGTAATTCAGCCCCGCCATGAGGGTGAACCCGTTTACCCTGACATTGAAAAAGATGATGTGGTTTTTCGAAGGGCTCAACAGCAAATCAGTCATCGCGCTCTGTCTGGGGCCCCTGATAACTACCACCCTGTTCCTATTCCAGAGACCTGGGCTTTACCACCAAAACTGCAGGCCAAGCTGATGTATGGTCCAATTGAACCCAGACAGAACGAACCCAAGCCAGAGATTAAACGCAGAGCAGATCAGCACCTGAAAACAGATGATATGCTACTTAGGAAGCTAAAAGCTTTAAATACCCAAGGGACAGACGAAAAGGGATCTCGCAGTGTTTCTTTGTCTTGCAATGAAGAAGATATGCAGAAATGGCAAGCCATCAGAGAGGCCAGCCGTGTGCGATACAGGAAGAGGCTGATGGTGGAGAGGTTAGGTTTCTGAGCCTGCAGAAATGCCTGTGTGCGCTTGTCATGATCTCATCTGCGGTGTACTTTTTTCATTCTCGTGTTAACTATGATCTTACACTGACGATGGCAAATGTTTGTGAGTCTGATATGGGTTTGACTTTGATTGCATGAGACCTGCAACTTGATGAATGATTGTAACGGGTAGATATTTGGTTTCCTTGGTTAAGTTTGTGCTTAGATAAGTTTGTGCATGAAGTGATGTCAAAATGGTTTTCAGCATTGAAATTTGATACAAGCTGTGTTTCATCCACTTTATTTTTGTCATAAAAGTGGGCGCAGCAATTTTTACTTCAGTGCGCAAGGCTTCCAGTGTCCGCTGCTTCAATATTTTAGCTGTACAAAAACAGTGCATTATGCTGCTTGATATTACAAAATGGTATTTGTTAACATATTATTTTAATTTATTGCCATAATCATAAACACACTGGTTTGTAACCCATATAGTTTTACAGTTTAAAGCACTTTCTTGTTATTCTTCTAGTTATTTACCTTTACTGACTAATGAATCAAAAGCCTCCCACATTCATATCTTATTTCTGGATTGAAAATAAGTGGATAATAAGTGGTTTATTCACTTGGGCATTGATCCATGTTTTTATTAACTTTATTTTTGTTTACTTTATATAAAATTAAAGGCATTATTATTGATTATAGGAACACCAAAGAATGTGACATTAGCTGTACTGATACACTTTGTTCGTCTTTGGAGAGACTGACCAATTGCCTGTGAAATGCATTTTGCTTGTGTTTAATAAAAGACTGAAAGTTTTGGTCCTGAAAGCATCTAAGAAACTGATACATCAAGAACTGCTTTGACTTTCGCTTTAGTCCTAACAGACTTTATAAGGCGTGTATATCCAGCTAAGCTGTGGTGGAATTTTAAAACCTGAGCTATGTCTATAAATAATCCAGTCAGACACATTCACTCTTTACGAAGTAACTTACAATGCACTCTAGCTCCAAATTCCCCACACCCTTGTGATCTTGTGAAAGCTGGAACTTACACTTATGTGACCATGGAAACACACCTAGCACTTGAACCCCAAGTACAACATTACATTTGATCAGAGTCCATGTAATGTCAGGGCATTAAAATGAGCAACCGCACTAGGATTGGTGGGGAATTCTACAAGTTTCCAATGATGTCATTCTACCTTAAACTAAGTTACAACTGACAGTTAATATTATGTTTGCAGTTTAAATGTGAGACAGCCAAGTCTGTAATCAGCGAATTAACTGAATGCTGAAGCATGACTATGTACTGTAAATAATTATTATGCACTTGATCATAGTGGTGTGACTGAGCTATGTACAATACCGTTGGAAATTTTGGGGTCGGTACGATTTTTTTTTTTTTTTTGAAAGAAATTATTTCTTTTTTCAGCAAGGATGCATTAAAGACATTTATAATGTTACAAATATTTTCTATTTCAAATAAATGCTGATCTTTTGAACTTTCTATTCATCAAATAAATCTTAAAAAAAGGTTTCCACAATAATATGAAGCCGTTTTCAACATTGATAATAACAAGAAATGATTCTTGAGCATCAAATCAGCATATTAAAATAAACACTGGAGTAACGATGCTGAAAATTCAGCTTTGCTATCAGAGGAATAATTTACATTTTATCATATCAGCATAAATATTAACATAATTTATTTTGAATTATAATAATATAATAATATTTTAGTAATAAAATAATATTACTGTTTTGCTGTATTTTTAATCAAGTAAATGCAGCCATAGTCAGCGTAAGAGACTTCTTTCAAAAACATAAAACTCTTACCGACCCAAAACCTTTGAACGAAAGTGAATGTTACTGTCAATCATCACAACAAAATATGACTATGTTGTTGCTGTGGTTCTCTTTGGCTCCTAGACTGCTCCAGAAAAGCTCTGATAGTAAAGGGTGAGTTGTGTCTTGTGCAGGAACAGCATGTTTTTGTGTGCATGCATGGTCACGGCTGCTGCGTAGGTCTTTGTTTCCTCTGCTCTCCCCTATATTAAGCACTGACACTCACAATGCTCTCAATGCTATGATCCCATTGGCTGCTGTCTAAAAATGTTTCACTTCAAAAACCGTGTAGACTACAGATATGCACACTGCTGGCTAATTTAATCTCTGTTCAAACGTGTCCTTCTGGAAAGATCCAGAGCATGAGAAGCACAGACGTACTTCTGCAATGCAGACGTATTGTGCTCTCACAGGTAGGTCACATGAGTGGAAGTGATTGAATAAGCAACTCGTGTAAAATTATTAACCAGCTGACTTGCCACCTATATAACAACCTATATAATAACCTATATAACAACTCGTTAGTTGTCTAATTTGATAACTAATTGTGACTTGCTGTTTTACTAACCCTTCAATATTTTCTCTTGTACATTTCTGTTATTTATGATTGCTTGATGTGAGCTGTAACACCGTTACTCATATCAAAATGCTGAATGGCTAAAATACATTAAATCATGACTTCAATCGGACAACTAACGTTTTTTGAAAAACACGTTTGCAGGAGTAAATCAGTGAGTGACATTGCTGACGGCGAGACGAACCTCAGCACCTCGACGATAGAGTTGCGCTTCGAAGAGCTGCAGAAGATGCGTGCTCGGTTGAAGGAGAGTGAAGACAAATGGCAAGATGTGAGTATCGGATCACATGGTTTTGTTATTGATAATATTCATAGCTGTTTGGCCTGTGGTTCAATGAAAGTTGAGACTAGTAAGATGTCCTCTTAAGGACCTTGACTACTTCGAACCACACAGTCATGTCAATAATAAGTAGTCTGTAACTGTTCAGTGATACTCTGTAGTGTGAATGTGTTTGGACTGAGCTTCAATACAGCATTTAGGTCATATACGGGCCCCTAATTCACTTGGGAAAAGGAGTCGGGTGGAGCCAAACAGGCAAAATAGGACACCGGCAAAATCTAGTCCTCCCTCACTCCTCAATCTGTCCTCGTGTCTCTCCACCCTTCCTTTGCACTGTCCCTCCTATCGTTACTGCTTATGAATAAGCACCTGTGCTCCAGTTATGGAGGCTGAGGGTCTTTCTCTTCATCCCTGCAGGATCTTACAAGGTGGAAGAATAAGCGCAAGAGTGTGAATTCTGACATTGTGAAGAAAAAAGAAGAAAGAGAACAGATCGAGCAGATCACTTCAAGCGGTGCCAGGAAATCAAAGACCTTCAAGGAAATGCAGAATGAGAGGTGAACATACATTCTTTCAAATCAAGCCGTAGTTGTGTGTGTGTCTCTAAATTTGAAATTTGATTTCATATATTAATTAATTTATTTTTATTTAATTTTTTTTATTATTTGTAGTGTACTATTTGTCACTGTTGTTTCATGTCATTCCGTTGTCTGCTGTTAGTGCGGAGACTGTAGTGTGTTCTACTTTCTCTGATCCGTTGTCTGCTCATTGTAAAAGTGTAATCTAATCGCGGCACTTGTCCTGCCTCTCTCGCTCCTGCTCCTTTTCAGAGAGAGCCGTGAGCAAAGCAACTTAAGGGACAGCTTTAACTCAAGCGTTGATGATGTCTTTGAAGAACCTGTACCCCGAAGCAGAACCCTGCCACCACGTAGCTACACCATTGACATCCCTTACGCCCCCACGGACAAACCTTTCCGACCCTCCATACCATCTCTGAGAGAAAAAGAACCTGTGGCTGGCACCCTGGCATCAGATCATACTGATTTTCCTACCAAACCTGATCGCTCTAGTCCAGATATCCCACTTTCAATGAATAACAGCATTCAGGAGAGCAAAACAACAACCCAAAACCTTCTGGATGATCCGGTTCCTTCTTTCTCTGACAGCAACGCCAGCCTGATTAAGCCCACCAGCATGATCAAGCCCATCGGCGTCAGTAAACCCAGCAGCGTTCTCTACAGCTCGGACTTGATTAGCAACACTAAGCCAGTTGAGAACTCCAGCAGCCCCATTAGCTCATTGTATAAGCCCAATTCAATGGATACAAAGCAGTTTGGGCTGGATCAAGTTTCTGCCTCCCTCCCCAGGAGCTACCAGAGATCAGATAGCGCAAGACTCCCCTCTGTAGTCACGCCCAGGCCATTCGGCACACAGGCCAACCGAATAACCTCTCTTCCCAGAGCATTCACGGTGAGTGGGCCCGTTTAGTCTGAAACATCATGATGACGTTTTTCTTTTTTAATGAATGAAGTTCTGTGACAACATTTTGCTACCTGCCACAGCGTGTGATTGATTTACAAAGAAGTTCTGATGTAATGACAGCTCATATGAATTATAAAGCATCTAATTGAGTTACAACACTAGATTAAAACTGTAATGTGGAAGTCAGATTTTTTTGAGAGTGCATTGGGTTTTGGAAGTAAAAATTTTTTATAAACTGTTAAATACCTAATGCGTGCGACGAGGTTGTTAACTGATGGTATACGGTTTTGTTGAAGCCATCAGCCCATATTATTTCAATGTATTTTTCAAAAAATCGTGTGTAATAACAGAATTCTGGTGAAAAATTACATTATCTATGATTCTGGAAAGAAATCTCCAACAATCAGAGAATCAAAACAAGCAAAAAAAAAAAGTGTATTTTTAAATAGTAAACTATATTGTTTCTATATAGTAGTATAATAGTTTTATATTTGTTTTTGTTTTTTATTTCGAGTATGTCATTTGGAATTATTCATGGGAATTGCATGTTTTTTCCCTTCATTAAAGTCCTTAAGATAAAAAAATTTTTTTTGCTTCAAATCAAAAGTTTGTAATGTTGTGATTCCACCTTAGCTGGCTAATGAATACATCTGAAATAGTTGGTCGCGAAAATACTTACATGGCATCAAAAACCTTTTTAGATGGATGACTCTCTAAAGCGCTCCAATGGAGAGACAGACAGCCTCAAGAAAACTACAGTTTCTAACCGCTATGCTCAGTATGTGAAAGAGGATGAAGATATCTCCCAGGAAAGCCCTAAACACAGCAGTGACGAAGAGGAGAGATCAGAGGAGAGAACCCCGTCTCCTGTCCCTCTGGTCAACAAGGTGTCGCCCCTGCCTAAATCTCCATTCCCGCTCATCCCTCCCAATGAGGCAAGACTCTCCTGAGCAAATCTCAACTACACATTGCAATTACATTACATTTTCTAAAGCAAAAGCAAATTGCACATGTAGTGACAGACACACAAGCACTTAATATTCAGTGAATCTGACTAAATCCAGATCATTTAAACAGTTTATAGCTACACTTTGTGGTCTGGGTTGCCTTCTGTTTAGATTAATGACAATTTGGACGTCAGCGTAGTCTTGCTTCTCAAGTAATTTAGATTTCATTCCAATAAATCTCAGTGGCATAGCCCTGAAAAGCAGAAATCACTTCATGTGAAATCACTTCACTGTCTGTGTATAGCTGACCTGTCTGTGTCTTCCAGATGGACTACAGTGAAATGAGGATCAGCCTGAACCAGAAACCCAACAGTAGCCGGGACTTTGGCTTCCAGAACAACTGGGACTCAACTGGAGTCCGTGTCAAATCTGTAGTTCCAGGTAAAAGAAACTGTTAAAGTTAAAGAAATAAGAGTGATGTCAAAAGTGATTTCATGTTCTGCCCAGTGAATTAATGAAGCACAAAGTACGGACTCTACCTGCAGCTTCAGAGAGCATCTGCTACTCATAAAAAACACTCATGTGCTGCTACAGTATATAGGGCAGATTTTTTTCTAGGTTGAATCTGATGAGCCTCTAGTTGCCCAAGATAGCAATGAACAAGATGTGCATGAAACAAAATGTATCGTATGAGAGGCTAAAATGAATTATTTTTAGTTCAGACATCGTCATTATTCATATAATTGTTTTTATGAGTTTTCCTAATGTTAAAATACATCTTTAATGTGTTTTTTGTTTGTGTTTGATTGTGTGTGTGGGATGTGCGTGTGTGAGAAGGCAGCACAGCGGAGCTCGGACAGGTTCAAGTTGGAGATGAGATCCTTACAGTGAACGGGCACCGGGTGGCAGACATGAGCTACAATGAGTGGAAGAGCAGTATGGAGGAGGCCTTGCAGCAGGGAAGTCTACTTATGGACATCCGCAGACATGGCAAGAATAGTAAGTCCCCACCATCTCATTGTGTGCGGAACTGACCACAGTAAGCCTTGGTAAAGCTTTTAACAGAAATAACATCGCCAGGCTCTTTAGTCTTTTGCTACATATTATACCAGACTAAGATGTGCTCTTCAAGGTTGACCCTGTGCTTAAAGTCTAAAATCTGCTGTAGTAGTAATGTGCACATAGTGTGTATCATCTGTGTTTGTCTCATATATGTTTGTCAGTTGTGTGTTTGATATTCTTGTTGCCGATTTTCTTTTTTTCTACTTTTTCCAATTTAAAGGAAAAGTTCACTCAAAAAATGGAAATACTATCAATACACCTGTATGCTGATGTTTTTGTGTGTATGTGTTAATTGACCCTTCGCAAAGTTCCGCCCCCTTTAGTTACTGTTGCTATGCTTGACAAGCCATGCGCTCTCATGCCACATATCATGTTCTCACTCAGTGAAAAATACATCGCAGAGCAAAGAGGACACTGACAACTTATGAAACTGTTTCATATTTAAAATATTGTAATTTTTTAAAGAAGTTTAAACAATAAATAGCGTATAGTGTCTCTTTAATGTGTCGTGACAGATCGCTGTAGCTCCTTCAAGCGGCTCATGAACCGTTCATCTCTTCATACTAGTTCATTTATAGCATCAAATAAACATGAATGAACATCAGAAGGAATGTTGTTTCAAGTGCAGAAAACGCGAATACACACAATTTTTCAAGTTCAAGTTCACCAACGTTAATCTACTAACTCCCCTGACTGCTTTGTCAGACAAAATGGTGGATTCGGGGTTATGATTGGTCAGATCGCCTGTCAATCAAACTGTTTGCGAAGGGTCAATTGCAAACAAATATATATACTGAAAATAGATATAGTGGACTGTCAAATTCCAAAAAGTACCATGAACCATTTGACTTGAGTGCACTATATTCCATCTTTTTTTATTTTATTTTATAAAATAACAGTTTTTCATTATATGAATGCCTTTTTTTGGTGAACTATTCCTTTGTCTATTGTCTACCTTTCCCTGGTCTGGTGTCTTATGTTTGCATTTCTTCCTAAACAGTGGAAGAAGATAATATCTTAGTTTCTAGTATGTGGTTCTTTATATTTTCTTTATATTTTCAGTGGTTCATATTTTCGGTGTTTACTAACAGGCTTATAGTTTGTGACTGAAGGCAGATCAGAGGGCATCTGTAAGCTTGTTGGTAAACCTGGAGCTCATTCTGACTGCATGGCAGGGGAAGGTGGTCTGTCTTTCATCCCCACTATTTAAAAGTATTAACCAGACGCATTCCATTTTTAGTTTCTGTCTGTAGTCGTACATCTGTTTTCATAGTTTGCTAATTCTGTGTTTTTTGAAATGCATGGTTTTGTTGACATGCCACAATCAGACTGGGGCAGAGACCTACCTTCCCTTCCATTTAAAAGCCATAAGACCATCAATCTGACCAGTCTGGATCCTCTAGGTCCCTCTGAGCCATATCTCAGCACCAACCTGGATTTCACATCCCAACAAACCAAGGACAACGTTGTGAAAACCGTGAACGTCAGCTCACAGCCAGGCAATGTGAGCAGACTATAATTAATCACCTATATATATGACACTTCATTTTTTAATTGGTATTTGGATGTATTTCAAGGCTTCTTTCATAATACTAAACATATGACCGTTTTTTACACAGAATCATGGCTCAAATGGGATAAATGGTGGCTTCCGTGAGGATTCAGAGAATGCGAATAATAAAGGTAACTTTTTTCAGCTAATTGCTTGGAAATATTCTGTATTGTGTGTGTGTTTGTAATATGCTTGTTTTGTTAAATGCATGTTTTCAGAAAATTTGTGAATCTTGTTCTGAAATTTAATAGCTTGACAAGAATGCTTGTTTTTGATTAACTTAAAACAGTGTGATAAAGAGTAAAGTCAAAAATAAGATAAACTATCCAAACACTATGCACATATTGTATCTATATATATATATTTATATATTTTCTACCAACATTTCTATAAGAAAACAGTGTGAAGTAAGAATTAATAGCTAAATCTACTTCCCCAGGGCACCTGGAGCTTTTCTCTTTGTACAAATTCATCTTCTAACATTTTTATCTCCCATGTAGAATCTGAATCCATTTCTATGAAAAACTTAAAAAGGAGATCAGAGTTTTTTGAACAAGGTAACAGAACGGCATCAGTTCAGTGCTGATGCGTTCAGGCTATGTGTTTCGGGGGCTGTGGGTAAACCGCTAAGTCTTCATCCTGCCACCCTCCTCTTCTCTCTCTAGCAGAAGTCCCTCATAACCTCTGTGCTTTTCCCTCAGGCTCTGCAGGGCTCACAGTCAGTTCTCTGGTCTACCTCTGTGGTAAAGGGGGGTTGAGTGTGCAGTGTCCACTTCCATTTCGAGCACTGACATGCTGTCTACAGGAGCCGAAGTACTTTAAAAAGTAGAGGAAAATTCCAGAGTAAATAGTGCAGAGAAACAGAACAAACTAGTTAATCTAAAACATCTAAAAATTACTATTTTGCCATAATTTTCACTCTCATGTTGTTCCAAAGCCATTATAACAAAATGAGAACATTTAAAGACTGTTTTCCATACTCTTTGATTGAAATTGCAATTAATGTGAACTGAAGCTTTAAGGCTTCAAAAAAGATGCCAAAGCACCATAAAATATCATAAACACACTCCATAAAAACAAGGCCGTAGCTAGCTGGGCAAAAGGAACATAATTTCAAGGGGGCACACATCATCAACCTACAGTAGGGCCCCAGATACCCCAGCTGCCGCCCTGCATACAACTATATTTCAAGCCTTCTGTAGTCATACAATAGTTCGAGCATCAGACCAAAATTTAAGCTGTTAATCACTGATAATTTTTCCTCCAATAGGTTGTGAAGCACTGATAGAGCAGAGTCAGTAAGTTTAACTGGATCATTTGTAAATCTGGTTGATTCGCCAAACCTCGTTGACAATGAATGACTTTTGGTTGCTTTGTTGCTGTCAGTGCGAACAAACATTAAGAGAACTATTTTCAAAATATATCTTCATTATCATTCTCTGAGGCCTCTAAAAGACAGCATATCAGGAATATACCAACATACAAAGCACTCTAAATAAAGTAGCAAATACTTTAGAGGGAAAGTTCATCTTACTTGCAGTACCGTATTAATATCAGAGATTTTCAAGTCACTCTTGCTGTAAACTTGATTGTAGGAGCAGATCAGGGAAAGAAATCAGCAATCAGTGTGGAGTGTGTTGGTATTGTGTTGTGAATGTGAATAATGCATGCTGTGCTGGACATGGATGTGGGGATTGGTTTTACTAATAGCCAGTGTTTCTGCATGTGGCATTGCATTTGGGGACTGGCCAAAGGTGTTTATCTGCGGGATGTGTTTTTGCATTATTCATTTGCTTTGTTTATTGAAGTCTTTGCATGTGTTTGTTTATCCGAGTTTTTGCATGTGGTTCTAATTTAACATTTATTTATGATACTGTTGGGTTATGGGTTTTATTTTAATACATTTTATGTTATCAGAGATTGGCATGGAATGCTGTTCATTTGTTCTCTTCATGCTATGATGAAGGGTTTCATTCGAAATATAGGCTATACTGTCTAAAAGCATCTAATTGTAGCTGTTTTTACAGGTGGATCTGATACAGCGATATCAAATGTAAGTTGTGTTTCACATGTTTTCTTTTAATCCAACCACTGTTGCTTACACGAATATGATCTGATTAATAAGTGAATTATGTTGTTCAATGCATAATTGTTTGTTTCATGGATTGGGTGCAAAAAACAAACTTTTTTTGGACCTTTGACAAGACAATGTGATCTTGTAAAGGATATTCTATTTTCCCAGTGGCTGGCTCCATTAATTCAAAGAGTTTTCTGTGTGTGTGTAGCTTCCCATGCCCTCCATCCCTACATCCACTACTCGCTGGTCCTGGGATCCAGAAGAAGAGCGCAGACGACAGGAGAAGTGGCAGAAAGAGCAGGAGCGTTTGCTGCAGGTCAGTATTATGTGCGCTCGTCCGTTGGGCTTTATAGAGTTATGGCCTAAATACCTGTTTTTTTAAGCATAAGCATTTAAATGAATAGAGGTGAGATTATTTTTCCGATGGTTGTAGAAACTAGTTCTTCAAGGGTTAGTTCACCCAAAAATGAAAATGATGTCATTAATTGCTCACCCTCTTGTTGTTCTACACCAGTAAGACCTTCGTTCATCATTAAGATATTTTTGATGAAATCCGATGGCTCAGTGAGACCTCTATTGTCAGCAATGTCACTGAACCTCTCAAGATCCAAAAAGCTACTAAAAACATATTTAAAACAGTTCATTTGAATACAGTTCAACCTTAATATTATAAAATGACGAGAATACTTTTTGTGTCCCAAAAAAACAAAATAATGCTTTTTTCAACAATATCTAGTGATGGCCGATTTCAAAACACTGCTTCAAAACTTTACGAATCTTTTGTTTCGAATCAGTGGTTCAAAAAGATTCGTACAGCTTTAAAGCTTCATGAAGCAGTGTTTCGAGGTCGGCCATCACTAGATATTGCTGAAAAAGGTTTGGCAAAAAGTGTTCTCGTAATATTAAGGTTGAACCACTGTACTCACATGAACTGTTTAAAATATGTCATTAGTAGCTTTCTGGATCTTGAGAAGTTCCAGAACTTGCTGAGACATTGCTGCCAAAAGAGGCCTCACTGAGCCATTGGATTTCATCAAAAATGTCTTAATTTGTGTTCTGAAGATGAACGAAGGTCTTACGGGTGTGGAACAACATGAGGGTGAGTGATTTATGACAGAATTTTCTTTTTTGGGGGAACTAACCCTTTAAAGAAGACATGTATTGTGCTGCTGATTAAGGCATGCAAACTCAGAATGGCTGGGATATTAATTCATTGTTTTGTTAATAACTGCCAAAAGCACAATGTAATTATGCAGTTTGTAATTTTGAGACATTTAACATCAATCAGTGGTCTTTTCTTTTTGATGCCAACTTTTCTCCCTCCTGTTTTCCTCTTGCTCTCCTTGCTGCAGGAGAAGTACAAAAAAGACCAAGAAAAACTTGATGAGGAGTGGAGAAAAGCACAGCAAAATCTTTCAAAGGAGGACTCCAAAGTTTATGAGGAGGTATTTTACATAGAAAAAGCTTTTTAAATAGATTTTTTTAAATGTTACACATCTTGCAGATTTTGCTAGGGGTATGTAAATGTATGCCATTGTCCCTGTCAAACAATTCTTTGATTGCTGTTGAACAGGAGATGGAGCTGGACAGACACAACCTCTACTCCCCTCTGTCCTCCATCAGACAACCTACTGTTTCATGGGAAGAACAAGAGGCTTCCAGATTAGCCCAGCAAGAGGAAGAAAGGAAGAAAAGAGAAGAGGAGAGGTTACGTTTAGAGGAAGAGAAAAAAAGAGAGGAAGACAGGCTGCGGTTTGAGGAAGAGAGGAAAAAGAGAGAGGAAGAGAGGCTGCGGTTAGAGGAAGATAGAAGAAAACGAGAGGAACAAGAGCGTCTTGAGGAACAGAAGAAGAGAGAAGAAGAAAAGAGGAAGAGAAGAGAAGAGGAGAGGCAGCGTTTAGAGGAAGAGGGGAGAAAAAGAGAGGAAGAGAGGCTGTGGTTGGAGGAAGAGAGGAGGAAGAAGGAAGAACAAGAGCGCCTTGAGGAACAGAGGAGGAAGAGAGAAGAGGAAGAGCGCCTCCTTCAGGAAAAAGTGAGGAATAGAAAAGAGGAGGAGAGGAGGCGACTGGAAGAGCAAAAGAGATTTCAGGATCAAGAGTGAGTTTCTGAGTTTCAACATTCATTAGCTGGTTTCTTTTACTTTAATTTTATGTCCCATCTCTCATTATCTGTCTCACACTGAATATGAATGTATAATTTTAACAAGCATGCATGTCTTCTTTTTTAACATGAAGGACATGGCATTGAATAGTATGCTTGACAAATATTAGTCCTGCTTCAAATACCAAGTAACCTGACTAAACTAACATTGTCTGTGGTAGGACTGGGTGATATGACACTATAAATTTACAATACGTTCTATGCATCTGCAGATATATATATATATATATATATATATATATATATATATATATATATATATATATATATATATTAGTGAGCAGGACTGCTTTGCATTATGTACACATTCAGAGTGATGAAGAAACATGGAATAATGTAAAAAGTACATAAAGGAATGCTATTAGTCACTTTTAATCACTTTAATGCATTCTTTCTGAGCAAATGAGTATTATAAATATATATAATATAAATATAAATATATATATATATATATTATATAATATTATAATATTTATATTATAATATATATTATATATTATAATATTTATTTATTTATTTATATTATCCTACAATATAGTTATTAAAATTTAATATATGCTGTTACCGTGATTCAAGATACTCATGACATGATTTAAGATTTTGGTCCTATTACCCAGCCCTAGTCTGTGTTTTACTCATGCATTAATAATCGCACTAATTTGTCTTCTATTAATGTTCAATCATGACTGTGTGAACATCTGCTTGTCTGTGCTGACTCTGCTGTTTGGCCACAGTAAGGTGGATTCCTTTGGCTATACCAATGTTTACCCTGAATTATCCTACTCACACAGGTAAATAGGACTTTTTATTTAACAAAGCTGTAAATTAATGCAATGCTTTCAGGCTATGCGTCCATTCAGACATTCCCATTTCATCTGAATATTTATTGGACTGAGTATTCTTATTATCTCTTTCGGTTCGGTTTGCAGGTCCATTTCTAAATCTACTCCAGAACTTGATGAGGTTGCAAAACCAGATATTAAAGGTCAGTGCAGCTTTTATCTTTTCCACTAACCCTTTATGTGTGTTGGTTTGACAAACAAGGAGCTGCTGAGACAGCACTATATAAAGGATTGCGTCAGATTCCTCAAGAGAGTGTGCCACATGTTGTTAGAGCTCACACACGCACTGATCACACACGCACAGATCACACATGTACAGTAGAGTGTGCGGCTCTCTGCAGGTGTGTACAGCAGACACAGAGGTTTGGCAGGATGGCTGCTGGAGGAGGAATTGAGGCGAAAAAACCCTCAGGTCCAGAGAAAGCAGGCAGCGAGTGAGCTAGAGCTTGAGAGGAGGAGCATACTCAATGCCATGAAATACAGAGACCCAGAGAGAGGTGGGGGCGGCTCAGACCCACGCCAATCAATCAGCTCAACCAATCACCTTGGACTTATTTTCTGCAAATTTGACAGATGCACTGTCAACAAAATCAGATGTAATCAAGTCTGTGTCCACGTGATCAGTGTACATTTGATTAAAAACTGTAATATAAAAACAGTGGAGTCCAACAGCCTGAGACCATAAGTGAAAATGCTTCTACTTTTGAATGGCTCTAATTTAATAACTTTTTTCAAATGATCTAAAATACCATACCATTATAATCATACCATTTAAAAGTTTGGGGTCAGTAAGTTTTTTAAGAAATTAATACTTTTATTCTGCAAGAATGCATCAAATTTATCAAAAGTGACAGTAAAGACTTACATTGTTAAAATATTTTATTTCAAATAAATGCTTTTCTTTTGATTTATAATTATCTTATTGATTATAATAAGAAATGATACTTGAAAAGCAAATCAGCATATTATAATGATTTCTGAAGAATCATGTGACACTGAAGACTGGAGTAGCTGAAGTCAGCTTGATCACCATCAAGGGAATCAATTACATTTTAAAACATTAAATAAAGAACAGTTATTTTAAAGAGACTTCTTTCAAAAACTTTTTTTTATTATTATTTTACCAACCCCAAACTTTTAAAAGGTTGTTAAAAAAAATACTAAGTTACATTTTTTAAGAATGTTTTGGTATTTTGTTGTCCTTGTTTTGCTTTAATAACAAAAAAAAAAAATCCTGATCATGTTCTTCAGTGTGGTTTGAGATTATCCAAAGAGCTTCATCTTGACTTTTAGTGGAAGCAAGAACATCTAACCATCTCTGACTGTTTATTGCCAGGCTTAAATTCCACTTTGAATCCCAGATTTTCACTGTGGTCTCAAACATTCAGACCCCACTTTATATAATCATATGACGATTGTCTGAAATCATTGCTCTTGATGTGAAATTACATGATGTTTGGTTATCAACTCTGATTACAACTTGTCACTTTGTTATTAATGATAATTCTTGTCTGAGCAGCAAGCGGTGGTTTGGATGAGGTCAGCCGGGACTATAAGAAAGAACCTCTAACTCGGGCTGAAGTGGAGAGGCAACAGATCCTTCAGGAAATGAGGAAGAAGACCTCCTTGAACACAGACAATAGCTGGATTCGCCAGCAGAGCTCTGCCAGTGTCACTGCCAAAGAACCAGATGATCTTCCCATGAGGAGGTTAGTATTTGCCAACGTTGTCTGTCAAACGATGAGGAAAAAACAACTGAGTGCACCTGCAAAGATGCAACTGATGTTACATTGACAAATTCGCTTCACTTGATCGCAGGGTGGAGTCTCTTGACAACCTCGATATGCCTCGTTCCTCCTGGAGATCGTCATGGAGCACATCTAACAGCACCTCGTTCATACCGGACTACAGCCGTCCTCATTCAGCCCTCTCTGCCTCCTCGTCATACCATAGTGGACGTCCAGGGTCTGCCACTCTGCAGGCTTCTCAGTCCATGAGCTCCCTCAAGCAGTCCTGGTCTCCATCCACAACTACACCAGAGCCAGAGCCTCAAGCTCCACTACGGAATAGGTATTCCTTGCTAAAAGAAATTGTTATTGGTTTCTCTAAAGCCTCTAAAACAGTGGTTCTCAACTGGTGGGTCGATGACAGCGAATAATAAAATGCAACTAGTTCTAGATAGCAAAATAAAGGACTTGTCAACTTTTAAAAGGTAGGAGAAAAAGCCTTCCATAATTTTTGCTGTTGACATCAAAGGCCATGCGTCATTTTAAACTGCAATGTTTTTAGGTTAAATTAAGACAAGTGAAAACAAATCCCAGTGCATTAACGCAAAATAGACTTATATTCAAGATACTACCTATGCAAAAAAGGCTTAATATGTAATGCAGAGTGGCTTAAATAAATCAAATAAATATTGTTTTTCAGTATAAACACCTAAAAAATCATGAAAACAAGTAACACCTAAAAAACAGTCCACCTAAAAATGAAAATTCTGTCATCATTCCCTCCAAATCTGTATTTCCTTTCTTCTGTGGAAGACAAAAGAAGATATTTTGAAGTAAGTTCCCATTTATGTCCATTGTATGGACAAAAAATATAATGGAAGTCAATGGGAACCAAAACTTTTGTTTATTAACATTATTCAACATTTCTTCAGCAGAAGACAGAAATGCATACAAGTTTGAAATGACATGAGGGTGAGTTAATGATAACATTTTCATTTTGGGTGAAATATCCTTTTAAAAATATTTTTTTGCAGTTAAAAGTTTAGTTCACCCCAAAATGAAAATTCTGTCATTAATTACTCACCCTTGTTCCAAGCCTTTAAGATTTTCGTTCAGAACACAAATGAAGATCTTTATGATGACAGAATGCTGTCAGATTTCCTTCCATAGAACTGAAACTTTGACGCTTCAAAAAGTTCATAAAGATATCGTAAAACTAATCCATATGATTCGAGCAGTTCAGTCTAAATTTTCTGAAGAGACTATGGAAGCTCAAACATGCTGCGCAACACACGAGAGTGAAGGCAGCACGTTTTGCTACGCAGCACGTTTGAGCTTCTGGAAAAGGATTGTTCTTGTGCGTTATTCAAGTTAGGTTGAGCTTATGCTTATGTTTGCTGATCAATGTTTGCATGCAGGTAAATTAAATCTAAATTAAAAGCGTTCTGTCATCAGAAAGATCTTCATTTGTGTTCTGAAGATGAATGAAAGTCTTACAGGTTTGGAACGACATGAGGTTGAGTAATTAATGACTTTTTTAAAAATTAAAAATTTATTTTATTTTCTTGTTTGGCCCAGTACTTGTTTTATGTGATAGGCTAAATGTGCGCTCAAATTTACAGTTGTTCAGCAGCTGTTTTTGTGACCGTACCTTAAGAAATTTTTGTTGACATTTTGTATGATAAATGGGCACCACTTGACGTCCAATTTTGCTCGTCAAGCAAAATCATTTGAGAACCACTGATCTAAATGATTCCATACCTCCATCCCCATGTGTCTCCCATATTTTCATTGTCTTCAAAATGTGTTTGGACCCACATAAGTCATGGGCTGTGTGTGCGCAAGTCTGTTGCTTAGTCCTCAGATCATGTTTTGTGTAATCTAGGTCAGTGAGTGGCAGGAAAATCTGTTCGTTCTGTAGTACACCATTGGGAAAAGGAGCAGCTATGATCATCGAGTCCCTGGGGCTCTGTTATCATTTGAATTGTTTCAAGGTGAGCTTTCAGCTACTCAGAGGTCAGCTCCATCCTGGCTTCATCAGTGACTAACCTGACTAATCTACCATGCCTGCTTTTACGATTGTTGTAATCAGTTGTTCTGTGCACATATAAAAATGTCAAGCCAGAGAATCAAAATGCCAGTTCTGACCCTCTAGCTGATTCATGGATAACAACACTGACAGCTCTGCCCTGTGACTTTTCTTTCTTTCCTAAAAGACTGTCATTTGTTTCTCTCAAATGGAAACAAACCACCAAGAGTGAACCGTACACACTTTTAAAGGTTGATTTTTAAATCCATTTCTGCCAAGATGGAATAAGAGTGATTTCACTTCAATTAAGTATTTATTGATATATTTATTGATAATAATTGTTATATTCCATGAAGTACTATTTAGATTGCATCTGTGCCAAAAAATCCTATGACAAACATTTCATTCACTAACTACCCATAGCCTAACTTTACCAGTTACCCCGTATGTGCTGGTTTAGCACTGCACCGTGGCATATTTGAATAATCATTGTCATTCTTTTTAGCATAAACATGCCTCATTTATATGCAAATTAGAATAGAATGAAAGATCGAACCTTATTCACTAAATTCTAAGTACTATTTGACTTGTGCAATAAAACATTGCACTACTATAAAGTTGTGTTTAAAAGGCATGTTTGTGTATGTGTACAATTTGCAAAGGTAATTCATCAAATGATGATCAAATTATTCTGAATAGTGTTATGATGGGACATATATCCAAAAAATATTGTGTATTCAAGCTCACTTTCTACATTTTAACATGCTATTTAAGTGTCACAGTGGTGGAGTCCCAGTAAAGAATCCCAGATTGCTGTAATTTGCTGCATCTTCCATAATTTAGCACACAGAAATGGTCTGCAAGATGTTAAATTGCACTGCGAATGCTATAGTGTATAGGTGCTAAAACAGAAAAGACAAGTGTGTGTGTAAATAAACAACGCTATCTTCGGGTGTAATTCATTCTTATGTAATTCCCTTCCGAATTTAATCCACTGTCTTTAGGGCTTAATCATTCCTCACACATACTCATCATTCTCCAAATGCCAATCATTTGTATTTATCCACATCCTTTCATTCACACTGAATTGTCCTCTTTCTAATCTTGTTGTGGGGTTATTTCTGGTCCTTTGGGCTGGTGTTACTACTTCAATTTCATGTGCTCTTATGCTGCTGCTATTGACCTCAAGTCAGGATTCTCTCTCTCACTCTTAGATGGAGGTGAGTGTATGATACGGCATTACATGGAGGATTCTGTCTGTCTAAAAATGTGCGCTTTCATCTTTTGTTTGCAGTGCGCTGACTGCAAGTCTGATTTGGGAGGCACAGAAGCAGGAGCAGAAGTCAGAATACGAAACCAACAGCTATATTGTAACTCCTGCTATATGCGACTCAAAAGTAGGCCAGACATCTCTGCAATGTGTGCAATATAGTTCACTAAGTGATTTCTGATCTTCTTTATGACTATATTTTTCTCTTTCCAGCTGCGCAGCCCACAGCCATGTGATCCCGCTGTACTTCAGCAGATTGAGGAGGAACCAATCACAGACAAGGAAGTGTAAACACTAGGAGTGTGTTGGTAGATGATGAACATTGAGTTATTCAGCCAGCATTGATTATTCAATGAGATCCTATTCTTCCTTTTTTTACTTATGACAGGGTGAGATTCCTAAGGTTATGTTTATTTGAAAGTATTAGTAATTGTTTGTACAAAAGGGATTTGCATGTACCTGAATATGAACTATGCATTTAAACAGATAAATCATACACTGTCTTTTTCATCATAACTGATTGAAAGATTCTTCATGATTTCTGGCTGGTTAACTGATATTTGTATGGTCCTAAAAGTGTTTATAGTAATTAACAGAAATATGCTATTTTATTGTTATTGCTTATCTAGGTTTCTCCTGCAGTATGTGCTATATAAGGGTTTGCTGACTAATATTCTGTTAATATTCCATTTCATCTGTGTGCCTTTTTGTGTTCTGACGGGGAAAGATAATTAAGAATAGATGCATTAAGAATTTATTTAAAATGGCATGGTTAGTAAGCAGCGCTCGTGAGTTATATACTGTTAGCATCTATTTTGTGCATCTGAGGGGGAAAAAATGAATCTAGAACAAAAGCAGCGTACTCAGTAATAATTGTAAATAAAATTACCAAACTATGTCTTACCTGGGTGTGATTTCCTTGACTAATCTCTTATTAATCAGATTTCTACACCTAAGACTAGACTGAATTCACCATTACTGTCTCCAAGTAACATTGACTTATTCCATCTTTCATAGTGTTCATAACCTCATCACAGTTGCAGGGGATTTTGATTCCAACACAATTTCTAGTGGTTCATGTTTTTTATCACATAGTACTACACTGCACTTCCCATGATACTATTTTTTCAATCAGTGTCTATTTTTGTTGCAGTTGCCTAATGACATTATAGTCGACCCTTCACCGGCAGTTTGATTGACAGGCGATCTAACCAATCAAATCCCAAATCCGCCATTTTGACTGACAAAGCAGTCAGGGGAGTTAGTAGATTAATGTTGGTGAACTTAAACTTGAAAAATTGTGTGTACTCACGTCTTTCTGCTCTTGAAACAACATTCATTCTGATGTTCATTCATGTTTATTTGATGCTATAAATGAACTAGTATGAAGAGATGATCGGTTCACGAGCCGCTTGAAGAAGCTACAGCGATCTGACTCGACACATTAAAGAGACACTATACGCTATTTACCGGTCTGTTGTGGTGAAGAAGGAGCTGAGCTGTAAGGCGAAGCTCTCGAATTACTGGTCAATCTACATTCCTACTCTCACCTATGGTCATGAGCTTTGGGTCATGACCAAAAGAATGAGATCCCGGATACAGGCGGCTGAAATGAGCTTTCTCCGCAGGGTGGGAGGGCGCTCCCTTAGAGATAGGGTGAGGAGCTCGGTCACTCGGGAGGAGTTCAAAGTAGATCCGTTGCTCCTTCACATCGAGTGGAGTCCGTTGAGGTGGCTCGGACATCTGTTTCAGATGCCTCCTGGTCGCCTCTCTAGGGAGGTGTTCCGGGGGTGCCCCACTGGGAGAAGGCCCCGGGGAAGACCTAGGACACGCTGGAAAGACTAGGACTCTCGGCTGGCCTGGGAACGCCTCGGTGTCCCCCCAGAAGAGCTGGAGGAAGTGTCTGGGGAGGGGGAAGTCAATAGACTGCTGCCCCCACGACCCGGCCCCGGATAAGCGGTAGAAGATGGGTGGATGGATGGATGGATGGATGGATGGGTATTTTTCATGCCCACAGAAAAAAAATTCTTTCTTAGCATTTACAGCACATAGAACTTGAAACAAAATCAATCATTTAAGTGACAGTTTATTCACAGACAAGGACCCAGAACCAAACATGTTTTGTGCACAAGACTGCACACAATTACCAATTTCAAGGCCCAGAATGGTAATAAAGACGTTGTTAAACTAGTCCATGAGACTACAGTGGTTCAACCTTAATGCTATGAAGCAACGAGAATACTTTTTGTGTGCAAAAAACGTACAAAAATAATGACTTTGTTCAACAATCTCTTCTCTTCCAGTGTCCTACGCTGTTGGCATAGATCACTCAGTGCAGGGCTTTCGGGTTCAACATCAGAACTCTGGCTCAGTATTGGCCGACGCTGTTTACGTAAGCACCACGATGCATGCGGGTGATGCTGATGCAGGAGCCGGCCAATAATGAGCCGGCGGTCTGACGTAAAACACAGAAGCCCTGTGCTGTGTGTACAGTATCAACTGGGAAGGAGACTGAGTGGGAAGAGAAGAAATTATTAATTTGTTAACCCTTTAAGGCAAACATGCTTCATTTCATAAATGTATGATGCCCGGGAGGCTAACAACAAATTATATACAGTCAGCTAATTCAAATGAAAGATGAACGTTGAAATTAATGTTGTACACTAAAGGGAGCCAGGCTGTATAATTGATTTTAATCATTTTCTAACTTAATATCTTCTCACCAAAACTTTGTCCTCCAAACACACTTAAGTATGCGTAAAAACAGAGACTGTTCTGATTTCCCTCCCACATCGTTTTGTTTGTAATTGAAGCGCAGTCAGCTCCAGGAGGCGCTGTTAGCCTAAATGAACAGTTAATTGACCTGTGGAACATGCATAAAGAGATCTTTGAAATTCAGTTAAAGAGGTGCCACAGATGTCCGATCTCATTGTCTGAGTGTCTTTAGTTTGCTCGGTGGAAGGATAGAGGGTTTCCTCCACCCCCAAGCTCTCCCACCTGCTATCTGGACTGATGCTAATTTTAGTCTGCATTATTGATGTCAGCCATGTCTAGTTGCTATGGTTTTAGTTTCTCACTGAACATCACCTGCAAGGTAGCTACTACACTTCTCTAATCTGACATGTTTGCTAAGTAACATTTACAAAGTAAAGGAAAAATCATTCATACCTGTACCACTCTAAAGACATTCATATCTAAGAATGATAATTTTATTGTTAGGTTAATGTAAGAAATGTACTTTTTATTCTCTTATATTATGTTTTTTCCATATCTGCTGTGTTTGATGCAGTGTTACTTATGTATTAGTAAAGTATTTATTAACAATACTAACTTGGAAAAAGCTTATTTAGCTCTATTTTTAGTGTCTTTTCAGTAATTTGATGTGGGTTTTCATTTGTTTTTGTTTTATTTTCAAATTTTTAAATATAGCCGTAAGTTTTTTTTCAGTTTTAGTTTTATTCATTTGAGTACTTCAATTACTTTTACTTTTTGGTTAGTTGCCAAGGCACCATACATTTTAAGTTTTACATCTAATATTTACATTTTATTTTATTTTAGCTTTATTTCAATTAAGAAAACTATTTATAATAGTTTTAGTTTCAGTTAAAAGAAAAACAACAACAAAACTGGTTTGATGCCACAACAGCATATAGTCAATGAAGTCCTTTACCTAAAGATACCTACAGTCATTAGTCACATGGGATTTATTTACAGCTCAGGCAAATGAAAATAAAGCAAAAGTATTGGTCTGGTAGTAGTATTTAAGTTGACCCGTGCACTATTTAAGAATCATATTGCCCATAACTAATTAGTCCAGAAAATTAGTAGCCTATGCATTGTAGTAATAAAGAGGGCTTTAAGTCAATAGGAATTTTCTTTCAAATTTTGATGTATATCTGTGTGAAACGGCTTGTTGAACAAGAAAAAACTTGATTTTGATTTTGTCCACGGGGAACTGATTGGATAGTTGTGGTTTGCTATGTCTGTGATCTCATTTGGGAATAACATGTTGTCCTACCCTTGTGCCAGTAAACACGTCATCAGAGAAAAGAGATGCCATTGCTAAAGGGAGTGGAAGTTATTTTGATTAAAGATTAAATAATAATAATGAAGTGCACATACACTTTTTTAACATGATGTCAAACTTGTATGCTGTCTCACTGCTTTTTTTCAAATTTAATGTGTTTTTGGCTTACTACTTTTACTACTTATCAGTGAATATTTTTTTTTCTCAACAAGCTTATCTTTAGTCACGATAAGCAGAAGCTTCTTCCGGCGCTTTGAAAAGGATTGTTCTAGGACCTTTTGATGAAGTGAAAGGAAATCAAGTTAGATCGTGATGTGTCCCGGACTGTAGCTCTAGGCAATACTTTGGATCGATTAAGGATAAAGAATGTTCCCATTTTGTTCAAGCGCTGTGGATGCAAATGTGCATTTGCTTTTTTTTTATGCAGCTGACATTTAGTTTTACAACTCTGTGAGTTTCCTGAAAGTCAGTTCAATTAATGCAAAGGTCTGTTTGAGTATTATAGTAGCCCTGTTTTGGTAAATTGCACTGGGAGGGAGTCCCAGTGTTTTGTCATGGCTTGTTATTATCTGCCTTTCTGTGCAGGAGGCTTCTGTTGTTTCGTGGAGGTGGGTAATACACTTATTGACTAAAGTGGCCATTAAACCAGCACTTAGTAACCTGGCAGTGACACGCAGCACAACCCTCAATCATAGTTTTCAGATGCTGCATCGTTTCTCCTCCGCACTTTAGAGCCAAACACACACATGAGGAGTGAGTGGCTACCTGCCTGAAGTGGATGAGGGAAGGATTCTTGCAGGTGTGAGAATCAAAGGGATTTTTTAAACAGGGGCACAGCACCCACTCTTCAGTCAAATGGAGATTTGGTGTGGGGGTAGAACGTGATTCATTTTTTATGTCAGGACCTAAGCCGAGTGCTATCACTGCAGGCACTGATTTCTAATTTCCCTTGATGGCATACTTCAAAGATCCAATCTATACTTGTCTTCTATTTTACTGTACTGCTCTGTCTAACGCTTGGCCTCCAATGAAATGTGCTGGCCCTTCATTTTCAGTGACATGGAAAATGTTTCACTGCTCATGAATGCTAAGGTGGCCACAGCTGGAGGAAGCAGATATGCTTGAAGTTATTATGCCAAGAGGATGCTTTTTTTTCGCCCTCTGTGATTTCAGCCGCCATTGTGCTGAGCTGGGCTTGGAGGTGAATATTAAGTCAAAAGATATTCTTCATTTTTCACGCTAAATGGTTTTGATGATCTCAGGAGATCAAGTATGGTGTGAAGTTTATGGTGTATTGGCAAATTACAGCTGCAGGCAGATTTTAGTATAGACACAATCACACTTTTAAAATTCTAAAATTGCCTGTGAGCACCTTTTTATAATCTAATTGTTTTTAGTCTTATAGATTCATACTTAAACATCATACTTTAAGACACTTCCCCCCTGTTTCACAGACAAGGCTTAAGCTAGTCCCAGACTAAAATACATGTTTAAGATGTTTTAACTGAAAGCATCTTGCACTGACATATCTTAAAACATGTCAGTGCCATTGTTTTGGCTCAAGATGCACATCAGTGATGTTTGTTTTTTCTTTTTAAATGGCACATTAACAAAAGCCACTTAAATGCCCAAACTGAACTAAAGCCTAATCCTGGCTTAATCTAAGCCCTGTCTGTGAAACCGGGCCTTCTTGACACACATCTATTAGTGTATCACCCTTATATCTGTGATTATGTGTCATTTCTGGACTTCTCATGTCACAGCTGGGCTAATGAAAAAGCACATCCTCATATTCCAGTGTCACCACATGCTATTTTCATCCACAATTTCTTGGATTAATGAGCTCATTTTAAAATATTCCTCTATATGCATTGGACCCACCAGATTGCCATTTGAAATGGATATAATACTGAAATGATGGAATGTCCCTCTTTTAAAATATACTTGGAAAGCCCTGCAGCACTCTATTATATCTGTGACTTATTCAAGTCACCATTTTAAACATTTAATCCCTGCCTATTGCTATGATCAACCCTCAAAGAACAATGGCAAAAAAACAAACAAACAAAAAAAAATGGGCATCCAATATCGACACCATATTTACCATACAGGTATAATGCTTTTTACAGCTGCTCATGAAACCTCAGGAGCTGATTATGGTAAGGGGTATTATATTTCCGGCACACACTTTTAGCAGTTGACCAATCAGAGCAGACTGGGCTTTTTAGAAAGCCGGGCTTTAAAGAGCCAGAAACTGTTTCAGGGTGAATGTGAAAAGAGGTACTGCAGCAATGTGGAGTACAAGAAAAATAAGTCTTTTTAACTTGAAATCATGTAAATGTATTCTAGCAGACCCCAAAAATAACATTATGAACTTAATTAGCATTATATAGCTACTTTAAGTTAAAATTACAGTAACTAGCATGTATACTGTGGATTAATAAACTTCATTCATGTTCTCTGTATGGGAAAAACAAATGGAATTTTTTCCAACTGTTGTTCTTTGTTACCTCAGAAGATAATTTTGGCTCATACTTTTGTTCAAAAAAATTGTTTTGTTAAAAAAAAAATACATGTACACTTACCCTGCTGAAAAATCCAGCATTGCTGGTCACCAGGATAATTTGCTTGGGAAGCAGGATTTGGTGCATCAGCCACACCAGCTCAATTTGAGAAAAGCATAACTAGGCTGGTCCACTAGCTAGACCAGCCTTTTACCAGCTTAAACTCACCTGGACCAAAATGGAATTCATTTTCCTGGATTATGCTGGATTTTTCAGCACGGTATGGAATGATTATTGTTCCTTGAGAGTTTATACAAGAAGAAATGTAAATCTTGTATTTTTTTATTAGACCCATATGAATTATTCACTACAAAAGTTCATTATTTGTTCTCTATAGTTTTCTTAATCATTTGTGTAGGTGAATACATTTCTAGCTCTGCGTTGACATAATTCCTGTGGGTGGCATTTACTCTATTATGTAAACAGTACTTTGCTGATCTTGTTCCTCTCTGTATGCTTGTGTGTATCATGGGAGAGTAACCAGATGTGACATTAGTTGAAGGTTCTGCTGGACTCAGATAAGGCTACCAAGAGATTCTATCACACCGCTAATGCTACCATGTACTTGTGCGTACATTTTGTGGCTGCATATATTTTCAAAAGAGGCTGATAATTGTGTATTTTGTTCCTGTGCTCAATCCTGTATTTTAAAAACAGAATCAGTTGGACTATGGGTTGACAGTCATACATTAAACAAGGCAAAGCAAATAAAGAATATGCTCTCATTATTTCTTAATCACTTAGAATGAAGCAAATAAAAGTGCAGTTTAGCACCACAGAGAACCAGTGGTCCATGACTTTTGACAGATGTTAACAGCTTTGTGAGAAGGGCAATGTAGTAGTGCATGTCCTCGAATCAGATGTTTTTGGCAATGTGCCTGAATGACATCTAATATGAAGCAGGGGAGAGGAAGGACAAATGTAAGCTATAGGGAGAGCCTTATTCCATAAATTAAAAAGTCAGTCTACATGGTCCCACTGAGAAATGCAAGCACTTGCAGATGAGTTGAGCAATACATCCAAACCTGCATATTTATGACTAGAATGAACCATATGGCCTCCAAGCTTCATGAGATGCCAGGTTGCGAGTTTTTGTTCAGTTTGTTAAAGGATTGTAGAGTACATGTGAGCTCAAGTATGGAGATCAAGTCTTTTGTATTATTTAATAATAATGTATGGGAGATTATTCAATTTACTTACATCAGTACATATTAAAGCAATACATAACATTGACATAATATAAGTTTGGTGTTTAAACAATGTCCTGACTGCTGCATTGTTTATATGATGGATGTGGCAGCTGGTGTCACTGAATCACTTTGATTGTGTTGGAGAAACTCAATACATACATTGGAAGGTTTATTTTTATCCAAGCTTTAAGTAGTGACCTCAGATTTTCTAAAGATGGCAGTATGTTGATCAAGTGTTCTCTGGGGTTGGTGACGTAGCTGTTGTCATAGAAACAAATGCCTGGGCTTAGAATGGAGGTGAGCCAAGGTATTATTTGTAACTGGATTAAAAAACAGAGGCTTCCCGTGGTCCGTAAAACGTCGTGGAATTAAATTAAAGCACCATAATCATAACTCAAAGTGTAGTTTGAGGCTGTGTTATTCTTCTTTGCAGTGTTTTACACTTTTTTTTGTTCAACTTTTAAGAACGCTCATGTTCTTACACCTCTGATTAGAACAAGGAATGCATGAATACTGATTTGCCCAATGGATTTCAATGTATGAATTTTACATAGTTTCCTTGTATTTGAACACTGCGGCAGCTGCGAGCCGGCAAGACAGGCAACAGAGCGGCACAAATCCTCCTCCTCAGGTGGTTCATCCTTATTCACTGCTGTGAATATGTCAAGCTACTTTTAATCACCTGAATGCTACATACCGTTTGTGCTACAAGAACCGTGTCTTATGGTAAATGGTACTTATTTAGACCATATATAAGAGTTTTCCTTCCTTAAGATGTTAACAGTTTTTGAACATCAAATGTCGAAAGATAAAAACCCTTAGAGCTCAATCATTTCAAACACTTGTGGTCAGACGTATATATATATATATATATATATAAGTAATGGGTTGATATCTAGTGATGTTTCCTATATTATAAGAATTAAAGACTTAAAGGGATAGTTCACCCAAAAATGAAAATTCTGTCATCGTTTACTCCCCCTCAAGTTGTTCCAAACCTGTATGAATTCTTAATACACAAAGGAAGATATTTTGAAGAATGTTTGCAAACCAAACAGTGGTGGGGCACCATTGACTTCCAATGTATGAGAAAAAAAAGTCAATGTCTGTGGAAGTCAATGTTGACCACAACTGTTTGGTTTGGAACTACTATTGGTTACGGTGGTAATTTCATTTGTCAATTTCATGTTAAAAGTGTGTTTGTTTTCCACCAGGTGACAGAAATCCTCCACTTAAGCATTGTACATTTCATCTCCATGAATGAAAGTGATAATTTAGGTCTTCTTTAAAGTTAATTTTACTGCACAAATGTAGAGTTTTAAAAAATAATAGTTTAAAATAGTGTTTCAAAAAATATTTTACCCACATATTGCCAATCTAGACAGTTTATATTAATAACGTTTGAACAGCATAGTATAGTTATAGTTATAGTAATGAATTGTGCAACCTTTGGATTTAATAAGAATGCTTTCTTAATGAATATTAATGAACTTTATAAAATGATTAGAAATTAATTCAATATTCAGGGATTGATAGGTAGTATAGAACCTACTGTACTGTTCATGGCTACCCTAGTATACAAGCAATATATATATATATATATATATATATATATATATATATATATATGTGTGTATATATATATATATTTTTTTAAATCATATCATACCCACATTGTAATTTAATATTGAAATCCTAGAATTGCCCCTGCCTGCCACCCATCAGCACACCAATCCCAACTCTATATAAGCACGCGCCTCAACCACTTTCATTGTCTGGCCTCAAGGTTGACAAGTGACTATAACTGGCTACTTACCTCCGGTAAATTATTCTCCAAACTCCTAGCAATCTTCATGGTATTCTTCCTACCTTACCAACAAGGTGTGTGCTTTCCACGATCCTCTGCTCAGCCACCATGATTTCCGTCACCATCTGCAAAATAGTAAATACTTTCTTTATTCATCTGCCGTTACCCTCGACCTGCCAATAGACTGTTTACTGACCTGTTGTGCTCAGCTTAACCCATCATTGCTGCCAGTAATGCTCTTGTTTGATTTCACTAACTTTCTTGTTTGAGTCTGATATATCCTAACAGAACCTGGTATATCCTGAAAATGTTGTTGAAAAGTTGAAAAAGCATACTGTTTGACTGGAGAGCTCTCAGAGGAATCAGTTCTGTGTTGTGAGGAGAAATCAGATCAATATATGAGAAACATATAAGGGACACATTATATGTTTCTCATTGATTGATTGATCTGATTCCTCCTCACAGCAGAACAGAACTGATTCCTCTGAACGCTCTCCATTCAAACAGTATGCTTTTTCACCTTTTCAGCAACATTTTCATAACCTTCTTCCTCAGTCATTTTGCTTTTGAAAACATTATCCAGTCATTGTTAGAATGATTTTGTCATTTTCCCATCTGTTCTAATCTGTAGACACTCTTTGTGTGAAGCCTAGCTATCCAATTTCAAATCTCTTTATGCAGCATTTGAATAATTACGACAAATAACCCTGTAATCTTAAAGTTTATTTGCCATTTGCAGATCTATGCAGGAGATAAATTGCAAGCAGAAGACTGATTTTTGAAGGTTTATACAAAGTTTTCATGGATAGACATACTGTATAAAACAGTGCTGTCTTCAAGACAAAGTAAACAGAAATACATTAAGTATGAAATAATATTTAAATACTAGTTATAGTAATGAATTGTCCAACCTTTGGATTTAATAAGAATGCTTTAATTTTACAATACTTACATTTTTTAATAATTTACATTTACAATTTACATTTTTGAAGAGTAGCTTGCTGGTCCTCAGGATAAGTCAGCAGTTATCTTCGTTTTTGACTGAAGGGCTTGAGGAAATCGAGCAGTATCTGCACCAGAGGAAGATCCCCGAGAGGGAATGACACCGACTCTTTGCACAACAGCTTGTTTTAGAAGAATTCACATTATCTCCAAATGGATCTCGACTGTCAAATAGTTATTAAACTTTTTGTTTTTAAGTGATATTACACACTGTTTAGACTGGCATGTTGAAAGAAGGTACAAATGAAGTTGAAATATTACTTAAATATTGTATATAATTAGTTTATTCTTGCTGCTGTTCTTATTGGCATTAATACTATTTATTAATACTTTTACATTGTACAAAGGATTTCTATTTCAAATAAATACCATTCTTTTGAACCTTCTATTCATCAAAAAATTGTTTTAAACATCGATCATAATGAATGTTTCTTGAGCACCAAATCTGCATATAAAAATGATTTCTGAAGGATCGTGTGACACTGAAGTAATGATGCTGAAAATTCAGCTTTACCATCAATGTTACCCCAAACTTTTGAACAGTAATATAAAAGTATAATCCTTACAGTATAATTCTGTTTCATTTGAACTTAAGTCAAACAGCATAATGAATTTGAACTATTAAGGCTGGTTTCTGGTAGTCTACTGATGCTCTTTAATAAAATCAATGGAATTCACTAATCAACATTAAAAGACTTAATTTTCCTTAGAACGGAATCTACAGTGACCTATTCATCTTTAGAGGATCTGTACGTTTGTTTGTATGTATAAGCGTCTCTTAGTTACTGAAAGGCCCACACCAATAATAGCATTTATTTAGTTGCATCCTTTTCTGATGATGAAAGCTAGAGGCAGGTAGACGTTTGAGGGATGAATCAGACAGCTGCAGTGGGAGAGTCTTTTGATTACACAGTGCTTGATGAATTTCATGGTTATTGTTTGTTCTCATAAAATCAACTTGCATTTGCTTTACTCTGAACTTGTCACATGTATGTCTTTGTTCAGTTTTTCCCGCCACTCTTTAGTTACCATGGTTACCATCATTATTAGTTCCTTGTTATCAGCTGTGTCATTAATTAGTCTCGTTTGCTCCTCTGTTTGCTTCAGTATTTAAGCCCTCAGTTTCTGTCTTGTCTTTGTCTTGCGTTAATGATGTTCTATGGTGCTTGGTTGAGTTTATTCTCCTGGTGGCGGTTTCATTTCATTAAAAAGTCTTCCTGTGGCTCTTCATTTGCGTGTGCTTTGTTGATCAACCCAATTCTTTAACAGAAATCTGTTTCATGCTGTTTTATGAGGTCTTTGCTCTAAGTCTGAATAACACCACTGCAGATGCTGTACAGTCATGGCCAAAAGTTTTGAGAATTACATAAATATTAGTTTTCACAAAGTTTGCTGCTAAACTGCTTTTAGATCTTTGTTTCAGTTGTTTCTGTGATGTACTGAAATATAATTACAAGCACTTCATACGTTTCAAAGGCTTTTATTGACAATTACATGACATTTATGCAAAAAGTCAGTATTTGCAGTGTTGGCCGTTCTTTTTCAGGACCTCTTCAATTCGACTGGGCACGCTCTCAATCAACTTCTGGGCCAAATCCTGACTGATAGCAACCCATTCTTTCATAATCACTTCTTGGAGTTTGTCAGAATTAGTGGGTTTTTGTTTGTCCACTCGCCTCTTGAGGATTGACCACAAGTTCTCAATGGGATTAACGCAATGATGGCTGCACGCGTTTCTTTGCAGGTCACCATGGTTAACAATGGAAGAACAATGATTTCAAGCATCACCCTCCTTTTAACATGTCAAGTCTGCCATTCTAACCCAATCAGCCTGACATAATGATCTCCAGCCTTGTGCTCGTCAACATTCTCACCTGAGTTAAGACGATTACTGAAATGATCTCAGCACGTCCTTTAATGACAGCAATGAAATGCAGTGGAAAGGTTTTTTTGGGATTAAGTTAATTTTCATGGCAAAGAAGGACTATGCAATTCATCTGATCACTCTTCATAACATTCTGGAGTATATGCAAATTGCTATTATAAAAACTTAAGCAGCAACTTTTCCAATTTCCAATATTTATGTAATTCTCAAAACTTTTGGCCACGACTGTATAAGATCCATCAAAAATTACATCTGAGTACCTATAATAGAATCTAAAACTTTTTTTTTCAAAGGAAAGACAAAAAAAATAAGCCATGGCAGATCTGAACCAATCCCAGCATTAAAATCCACAGTTGTGAAAGCCTAATTGATTTGTATTATGTTTTGTTGTGTTTGCTGTTCTCAAAATTTTGGGTGGCACAGCGCACTTCTGGGGGGCTCATCACCAGCCAAGCAACTGCCATTGGGATGAATGGGAGTACTAACAGATAGCTTTGGAATTATAGCCCTCCTTCGAGGTCACCTGTGTTAGTGACAGATGTTACTGTTCATTATCAATATAAATCTCCCATGATGCATTTCCAATGAGGAGGATAGGACATCAGCATGTAATCCTCAATTAAATGGCTACCAACTGCTTCCACAGCTGTACAGGTTGCACCTTATTGACATACCACCCCCGACCAAGTCTGGTGGCCAAACCAGATCAATAAACTTGCCTGTGCTGGTCCAGGAACACTGCACTTGTGCTGCCATTTACAGACCCCAGCATGGCGAGACCCCTGCTGCTTAAGCGAGATAAGCTGATGAGATAGAGGATGATGGGGCATTTGGCAGGTCCATCCTGTGGAAGTGTGTCTTGTGAGCATGTTCACTGATTAAACCAGACTTCCTTTTGAGAAGCTAACAGAAAAAATGATTCCTTTCCTCACTTTCTTTAAGATGCTAAACTGAGCTTCTCTTTAGGTTCATGTGGACAGAACACATCTTTGTCATCTCATCATGGCAGAGTAAGATCACAAGAAATGGATAGAGAATGATGTGGAATATATTTACAGTCACTCCACTTTGTGCTTGCTTGTTTCAGAAAGAGTCTGTGCATGATTAGTGGAGGATTCAGTGACTCTTTCCGCAAGTTACATCGTTATGCAAGTAGGTGGCAACAAGTGACTGTCTTTATGAGTGAATCGTTGAATCATTTACTCAACCAATTTCTTCAAAAACATCGATTAATTCATGAACAAAAAGGGTATTCATTAGTCATTGAATTGTTCACACTTGTTCATTCAGTGACACCACTCTGGTGGGTAGCATCTAAGCTTTCCAAAACTCCAAATCAATTGAACCAGTCGCCTTTCAAAATGATTCAAGTGTTTGAAACACCACACGGCACAAGTCAAAACACTGTAAATGCATTGAAAAATGCAATGAAAAGCATTGAAAACTTGCACCATTTACAATGCCGATAAAACAGCTAGCGCTATTCGCTATGGAAACCTCACAGGCAAGCATTTATGATTATCCACACCGTTTTCAAGATTAACTTTTAATGAAAAGCTGGAGTTAATCCATTATAAGAGATAAATACCCCTGGATGATGACAGCATTAATAAAGAAGCTAAAGCTTTACGGCTGGAATTGTTTGCTGTTTGGGTAAGTTATTTAAAATCGAATAGGTTGCGAGATTTTGTTCTGGTCACCGCTATTTTGCAGAATTACTGGTCAGTATGTAAATTTACTATTTTGGTGACCATGCACATTTGCTGTAATTCTGCATAATACTTAAATTTTTTCCTAAATCATAAGTTTAGTACATTTAATCGACTGCTGTGCCAATTAATTTAGTTGGTTTTGTGGCCAATTGTCAGCATATTCCGCTAAAATGACACACCTATTGTGTGATGATGCAATTTTTTGTACAATGATTTGTATTTTTATTCATTTTTGCTTAATTTTAGTGATAACTCTCACACTCACTCTGATGTTTGCTTGTGGCATTTCTTGTCAAAGGTAACATGCAGTATTATAGAAGAAGACACAGTTAACTAGGCTGATTTTAGGCTAAATTTACTTTTTCCCCGCCGAGGGAAGAAGTGAGAAGGCCAAGGTTCGACAACCGCGAACCGGTACTGGTTGAGAACATCAAAAGCTAATTCAGCTTGCCGTATGTGATCCTATATCCTAAGATAGGTGAATGAATGAATGAATGAAGAAGAAATCTCAGAGGTTCTATATGTCATCGTTAAAATAATTCATAACACAGACCCATCTGGAGAAAACTTGGGCTTAATTATGAACCCAAAATGCTCAGCCTCTGAAATAAATGGGAATCATTTTGCATTTCAAAGAGAAGTTGAGTCACCTGTTCTTAGACTACAATCAGTTGGCTGTTTCACACATAAATGTGATAAGATCTGTTTCAAGTTGCCATTATTTGCCAAGATTCTGTCCTAAAAGATTATATCCCTTTGATTGACATTTTTATGTCAAGTGACACAATAGATGTCAAATACAATTAAACCTAGCGTGACAAGACATACGTTGTTCCAGCAGTGGCATATTAAAATGTATGAACATCTGTGGAGTTTATAGATATTCTTTCATCAATTCTGTTAATCAGATAATAATCAGTCTATTCAGTAAACTAACTAATAGTATAATGCTATCAAACTGCCTTATGCCTTAGTGAAGTTGCTTAAATTAGCAATTTACATAAAGAGGAATAACATTTTTGCAAAAACTATATGATCACTATATGAAAAACTGATGTTAATATATATATATATATATATATTGGATCTTTTACTGGTCATTACAGGATCATAACACCACATTATTGCATTACATTTGACCATAACGCAAGATCACTGAATACTGTCCTTTTCTCTCAAATAGAATTACCAAGTAATACTATACTTAAAAAAGGAAGGATTATTCTCCTCAACACAATAGGAACCGGTAATTGTCTTTTTTCCTAATTCAATTGACTCCTGACTAATGAGCATTTGTTTAAAACAACAGCAACATCGATCAACATGGATATGAAATCAAAATGACGTCTTGTCTGTCTCTATACAAACAATAGCTTTATCTCTTAGTGAGCTAGTGAGATGGGAGACATTGAGGTGATGAATATCAGCAATATTTTGCACTCTCAGAGCCCTGCTAAATCCAGCACACCCTCACGCACACATGTAAATCATTTAAAAGCAAACACACAAATGCATAACTCTACCCAGGTTGTCTTGTATCATTTAAATTAATATTCTATTTGAATATATAAAGATATTTCTTTGAGCTGAAAAGGAAACTTTTTCAGTATTGGTCGAGCATTTGCTGTAGTTGAGCCAGCTGGTCTTTGTTCTTGATGATCTTGCAAGGACCCAGTTATTTCCTGAAGAACACAGGCAGGCCCGTGCAGCAGCCGCATTGAACTGTAGCATGAACCTAACAATATCCAAGGATATCCATCTAGTTTTGAGGGATCTCTTCTAGAATGGAAATATGTATTGGAAAATGTATTCTTGGCTGTTTTTATTCTCAGCTCACGATCATGGTATTTTGCATTAACATAATGTGTGCACTGTATTGTAATCTGCCAATTAAGGAACTATCTGTTATCAAAATAAATATTGCATATTAGCTAATTTGAATTAGAAAAAGGTAATGCAGAAACATGCACTGAATTTCATTAGACATGAAGAGAAAGGCATGATCTTTTACAGGGATCATTTATAGGATCAGAAGGTGCATATGTCCATATTCCCTGAGGAAGTTGCTATGTTTAATTGACTTAGATTCCCTGACATTACATTAGCACTCTTTCACAGTTTTCATTACCTTTCTTAAAACCACAGAGAGCTGCTACTATGATTATTGACAGAAAAAGCTATACTTCTTATTAGGTAGACAGAATGCAGCTAGTTATGAAACAAATCCCTTCCCTCTTAGGCCACAGTATCGACTATACTTTTTAATGAAGATAAACAGATTTGTGGATAAAATGATTACAGGGTTGTTTGAGGCTGTGCTTGGGCTGTTTCCTTTTCCACTTAGATGCTCATTGGCTTTTAAAGACCTGTATTGATCAGCGTGGTCCATGTCTTTCTTTGCCAATGGCTAGTAATTCTAGAAGTTTAAGCAAATATTATAATTTGTTTTGCAAAAATAAATGAAGATAGAAACATAGGGTAAGGGTAAAATATATCTAAATCTAATATAAAATATATCACTATATTTCCCCCTGTTGATAAATCATAGTAAATTAAGACAAGTTTTCTGAAATGTTATTCATTGTGAAATTAAATATGCACAAATGTACATTTCCAGAACAGAAATCAGAACATTTTATAAACTCAGGGTGTTTTTTTATAGAGGGGATTCTCAATATCTCGTTTTATCACTCCATTAATCAGAAAATACTGTCAAATGCCAGGAATAAAAAGCAGCATATTTTTAGGAATGTTATTATTTATATATTATATAAATAAGGCAAATGATATATGAACAAACCCCTCTGTAAAAACTGTCAGAACAGAGAAAAGAATAAAAAAGTTTGCCGTATGTAAGTGTTACTGAAGATATCTTGCTCAATGAATGAGAACCTACATAGCAACTTTGTGCCGGCCCAAATCCGGCCCACATCTGGCACACGTGATAAGATGATCTGGGCCACATGTGGTGTGGAATGATGGCACTTGGGCAGACCGCTCCTGTTTACCAGATCTGAACTACAAGCAGACCATACACTGTAACAAACAAAACAAAACTATAGCAACCAACCGAGTTTCCATACACTCCAATTCAAGGTAGAGTCGGTGCATTTCATATATGCCACTATTGTAAATGCCAAACAATATTAGTACAAGTACAACAAGAGATCTCAGTTCATTTCATGCTTTCTCATATAATGGTAGGTAGCACAAAGAGTCTGCAGTTCATTATATATGAGCCTAACATGGCATGGCAGATTATTACATAGCTGAGCACAAGATCATCACATCTTCTCTTTGGGGCTACTCATCGTACGTGAGGACACACACAGTTGACTATAATAGCAGAATAACTTGTTATATTCATATTGATTATGCTTGTTTAATTTATATTCTGATTAATAGAAATCTTCCACAGTGGCACCAAAAATCGCAGCACTCATGGTGTTTCACCGAATTTGATCATATTAAAGAGGGACTTTGAAGTGATTTTTATTTTTGGAGCAAGCCAACCAGGAAATCACAGTCCAGGTCACTGCTGTGAAATATTTCACGCTCCAAAGACAGATTGTGCTAGCATAAAACAGCTGAACTGTTTTTTAATATGCTGGAAGCAATCTTTTTACTCTTCTGATATAGTGAAGCTGTGCCCTCTTAATAACATGAGAAGATAGAAGCAGCCATCTGGTGATAGTATAATAATGAACAGATGTGTCTTCACCAAGATCACGTTGCCTTTGTGACTGAACATTTTGTAGTGCTTGTAATCCGATGAGTAACCCAACAAATATATGAAAACATAAACATTTACTATACCATTCAAGATTTAGCAGTCTTTACTTCAGACTTTAGTGGTCATTCTAATATATGCTGATTAGCTGTTCAAAACAAATTATTATTAATTATATAATTATTACTTATTATTACCAATGTTTCTTACTATTTTTTAGAAACCATGATGCATTTTTTTTCAGGATTCTTTGATGAATAGAAAATTCAAAAGAAAAGTGTTTATTTGAATAAGAAATCTTTTGTAACATTATAAATGTCTATACTGTCACTTTTGATCAACTTATTGTGTCCTTTCTGATAAAAGTATTAATATCTTTCAAAAAAAAATCAAACCATTCAATGGTAGTATAGATAAAAATAAATGATAATTGGGAGTGTGACTTGTAATTTATCTGATGGAAATGCAAAAACATGAAAGTCTGCAAAAGCCTCTAGAGTTATTTCAAATTAAAATGATAACAAATGCACAAAATTCCCCCTTAAGATGTGCTTAGCCTTCTCATCTTTGAAGACGGACCATCTGTTGTGTAATTTGTGCTGTTTGTCTGTTACATACTGACTCATACAGACTCACTGAGTGATACTGTTGTTCATGCAGACCTTTATGTCACCCGTTTCTTCAGCAAATTATTCATTGGATTTGGCAGGGCTTACGGCCAACAAACTCCAATTGCCTATTAATGTTTTAGGCCAAACAGCCTCCAAATGTTTTGCATAACACCTGTGTGAAGTGTTTATTGTAAGGGGTTGATTAAAGATGGGACTAGGGTGATGCCAGCCCGATGTTTTTAGGAGAAGCTGTGGATGTGGAAGGAAAGCAAGTGACTAGAGAAGGGACATTAAAAGCTTTTCAATACTGAATTACTGTCCTTCCATAAAATACATTTTAGTTATAAACATCAAGTATGTATTCTGTGAGGAGAGCCTTGACAATCAAACAAGAACTGCATACTCTTATATTTGTAAAAGTGAAAGCTACTAAGCTACTAGACAGCTTTTTTCGTAAACTCAGTATGCATTTTTTACGATTAACCTTCATCTTCATAATATTACATTTTTAATTTGATATTTTTTGTTTCTTTTGATTTAGCTTTCTTTGAGCTTGCTTCAGTGAAAAAACAATGTAATAAATTTCATCACTGCATATTTGACCCTTCGCAAAGACCCTTTAGTTACTGTTGCTATGTCCGACAAGTCATGTGATCTCACGCCACACATCATGTTCTCCCGCAGTGAAAAATATATTCTAGAGCAAAGAGGACACTGACAACACGTCGACAGACATATGAAACAGTTTCATATTTAATATATTGTAATTTTTTTTAAGAAGTATAAATAATAAATACTGAATAGTGTCTCTTTAATGTGTCGTGACAGATCGCTGTAGCTCCTTCAAGCGGCTCGTGAACCGATCATCTCTTCATACTAGTTCATTTATGGCATCAAATAAACATGAATGAACATCAGAAGGAATGTTGTTTCAAGAGCGGAAAGACGTGAGTACACACAATTTTTCAAGTTCACCAACATTAATCTACTAACTCCCCTGACTGCTCTGTCAGACAAAATGATTGATTCGGGGTTATGATTGGTCAGATCGCCTGTCAATCAAACTGTTTGCGAAGGGTCAATTGCAAAAGGCTTTTATCATTGCGGATTTAACATGACTCACTCACATTTAAACACACTCTTAGTATGACACATCTGTGTCACATTCTATTTTATTGAATTATGTAAAATGATTAATAATTCAAAAGATAATATAATGTGGTTCACTGTTTAACCATTGTAAAATGTCATGTAAAGGACACAGTAGCTGAATGCACATTAACACACATGGATATATAGAAGAAGAAAAAAAGTTGTGTGTGTCTGGTTGAGTTTCAAGAAAGTATCTAAGCCAGTATCACTATTTTGAAATTACAAGCCTTGACAACTAGACTTGGAACTTTTTGATTGTTTGTGTGCATTAGAGAATGCTAATGAAATATTCATACATTTAATTACATACATACACATTATATAATATGACATGATTTTTTCATGACATGAGCTAATTTATATATTTGTGACAAAGTTTTGAGAAATCAAAACAAGTGTTTTTGAAAATAAGTATATCAGGCCTTCAAAACTGTACATTAAAAATTGTAATCATTGTGATACTTGCTTTATAATAAACATTTGTTTTCCCATCCCAACCACATCATCTCTTATGATAATTGTTAATTGCTGATTAATTTCCTGGTTTTCTTCTTGTAAACATTTGTACAATGTGCAAAAATCAATAAGCTTTCGAATTTTGTAAGAACATTTTAGGCCTGCATAATTTCTGCTCAGTAAAAAAACTAACACTCTGTCAAGACAATGAATCCTATAATTGAAATCCTTTGTGTTAGACCTTTTTAAAACCAGGATAGACATTCCACGAACATTGTAGTGACATCACTGAAAGAAAGGGTGTGAAATATCAGCGACGTCACTCTATGCAATTTCTATGTTATACATCGTTCAAAACATGAGTCCCTCTCAATAATAATCAAAGCTGAATAATGCAGAAGTATATTATTTATATAATATGGATCACTAATTAAGAGCACTAACTATCATATTCCATTCTATGTATAACAATATATTGTGTTATAGGGGTAGAATAAATTTAACAATAGTAACAACCCAATTTACTGACGAAACACCCTAATACTTCTACTAAAAGAACTACATCATAAAATTTTTATGCCTCATGAGGTGGCTGAGTGTTCAAGGAGATGAACAGCTAAACCGTTAATGTCTGTTCCCATGGGACTGCATCCCATAGTTGTTAGGAAATGGAGTTGTCAAAGGTTTATTTCAAAATGCTTTCAAAGATGTCACAAATCCCAGGCTAATGAGTATTATATAATATAATAAATCACTGAGCAGTTAGCTGTCTAAATTGCTTTGGTTGTAAATTTTACACCGAACCATTATGACGAGCTAAAATCCAAAAAGTCTGCAAAATGCCTGCAAACTGTGATGCTGATTAAAAATTCAGTTTTTGTAGATTTAGAATTCTTAAATTGTTCAGTCAGCTTGAAGAACAATACGAGTCTACGTTTTTCAACGTATAGAATTTCAGCTGCAAGAAATTACACCACAGCATTTACACAAGTAAAATATAAATGCCTCATATGACTGTTAGCATCAGCTCAGGGAATGTTGAACATGCTCTCAAATTAAATTCTTTGGAGTCAATGATTGGCATGTGATGGTAACCTCATTAGCGCTTTTATTTACACATATTGATTGGAAAACAGATTGAATGGTTGAGTGTGTGTGTGCACACAATGGTTGATAAGGATGTTGTGCTTTAATTCCACCCTAATTCATATGGAATCTTATGCATTAAAGTAGGCTACCATTTTTGAGACTGTATAATCTAAACTTGCACCCTTGTAAATATAGCCTATGAAATTTGCACTTCACTTAACACTCTCCTTGAGAAAGAACTGAGCTGTGCAGTGAGAGTATTGGTTATTTAAAGCTAAGAATTTAATTTGAATAACCACATTTTTTTTTAAACTCTGAAGTCAGTCTTGCGGTATGTTTTGGTTTGCAATGCTTTGATCTCATTTTCTCAGAAAAGAAAGGTTTTCGAAGAGAACAAAGAGTATGCTGGAAGCTGGAAACAGCAAGGACAGAGATTTTCAGATATTCAAAAATGGTCATCTGTCTGCTGCAATGCATGAATCTGATTGAGTTGATATTAACTGAATACAACATATTCTTTTCTTCTAGCTATCCCACCTATCATCTTCATCCGAAGCTTCTGCAGGCTTTAAGGTTTTATATAACTTATGCACCTTCTCCCCTGACCTGCAGCCTTACAACAACTGCAATTTGCTAATTCGAGTCTTACCTCACAGGCAGCATTAACTTTCCCCCGGGAGGAAGGTTGTCCAAATCACATCAAATAACCAATGGGGTGCCTCATGGTTCCGTTCTTGGTCCCCTTCTTTTTATAAACATGACTTAATTTGCCCCAGTCATGAAGGCACATGGCTTCTACAGTCATAACAATGCAGATAATATGCTGCTTGATATTGTGAACTGGTATTTGTTATATTCATTTAACACTCCGGTTTGTAGCACACAGGGTTTAACCACTTCATGCACTTTGTTATTCTTAGATATTTACCTATAGAGGTTATCATAAGTCTTGCACATTCACAGAAAATAGCTCATAATGTGTCCACCCCACACTTTTCAGATCATTCTTACCCCCATTTATATGTAATGAACTGAAAACTTTTAGTTAATTTTATCGAATGCAAATGAAACTGCAACAGAGAGACCGGTCTTGTAACCCTATTGCAGCTGGATCCTTTCATTATTTACACTTGAAATGATAATGCCACCTATCTATGCACAGCTGCGCCATCTGCATTTTAGCATTTGTGTCACACAAAACGGAAAGGGAAGTATTGTGCATACAATTATTATATTCATTAGAACTGGCAATGATCCATGATCAGGCCACTGAAATAATCTGGCTGACCCCCAAACCTCTTGAGAGCACAGTTAATAATAGTCCATCCAAAAAGCAAGCTCAAGGACTGATTTATTAATCCCAGTTATTTCCATTAGTTTTCTCCCTGAATCTCTATCATTGCTTGAAGAGTTTAGATGAAGTTATGCAAAAAATGAAAGATTAATGTTTTGTGTTATGGCTAAAACAATTTTAACATTTGTGACTAAAATTATAGATTTTTCTTTTATCATTATGATATATACATCATGTTCCATGAAGATATTTTGTAAATTTCATACCTAAATATATAAAAAATTTATTTTTGTGAATTGATATGATTGCCAAGGACTTCATTTGGACAGCATTAAATGCAATATATATATATATATATATATATATATATTTATTTTTTTATTTTTTTTCAGATTCGAGAACTATTCCTTCAAATAGTTGAATTTCGGCCAAATATTGTCCTATCCCAACAAGCCATTCATCAATGGAAAACTTATTTATCCAGTATAAATCTCAATTTCAAAAAATTGACCCTGGTTTTGTGGTCCAGGGTCACATTTATCCCATTTAACTTCAAACTTTTTTCCAGTGATCCCATTTCCATGCTACAAAGAGGTATTTTAAACATCGAAAGCACTTAAAGCATTCGTGTTTAGGTTGTTCAGCCCTCCAGCCTTTAGAGCTGCACAAGACACACTGGAAACAAACAAAAATCTGACTGAGGCTGAAAGATTAAGACAGATTATAATTTATTAAATTATCGACTCTTTGAAAAGACAACAGATAGATGTTTACAATATTGAAATAAAAGGGAACACTCTGTTGTATAATATAGACATAGAAACCTTAAACTTTAGACAAAAAAAGAAAAATAGAAGCTATATTCCCACCCTTCTCCCAAACAAAAAAGGTGTGCAAAATTTAATACAATAGTACAGTTGAAATATATTTGTTTCCATCCATTTAATTTATTACATTTTTTTTTTTTTTCATTTTAAGAGGTTTGACTCGATTTTCTTAATCTGTAATGAAATCCAAACTGGTCAAAAAGTGCAATGAATCACTGCAGGTAACTTTGGCACCACTTTAATTTGGATTAAAAAAAAAATAAGGCAGCAATTAAACTAACACTTTCTGTTTTAGTGGATTACTTATTCACAGTGAAAAGATAAAACTTATCAAGAGGAAGTGTCACTGAGATCTACAAGTCTGATGAAAGGAAGCTGTCAGAGTGTTGCCTAGTGATTCAGTAATGGACTTTTCCTGAAAGTGGAACTGTTTTAAAGAATTGACCCAGTATCTTACCATTATGATCATTCCTCAAAATCTTATAACTTACAAATGCGGTCTCTGTGCCATGTAGAATGAAGCAATATTCCACGTGTTCATTTAAAATACATGCATAAAGAATAGCAAGTACAAAACATCTGGGACAAATAGGCTCTCAAATCTGGATATAAAAAACGATATGATCTGCAAACAAAATGAAGCTGTGAAGGGAAACGTAGCCAGTTATTATGCGTTCGTTAATTTTAGCAATACATGTATAGGCTCAAAAAACTAAGAGTAAACAGCCAATACTATGATGCAAACAGCTAGATAAACCATTGCCTGCTGGGAATGAGGCAAACTCCTATACTGTAGGCTACACCTCTGAAAGACGCATGAAACGCCACTCTTGTAATAGAATGCCTAAACACACAGTTAAATGCAACAATTTATGTCTCATTCTCGACAGAAAACATACTCTGTGTAGCTTGTCCAGATTTTGTCCTCGTTTGGGTCATTGCTGGAGTAAGCGCACGTGCCAGTGGAGCTGCACGCGACCATATGGAAGCCAAACTCTGACAGTTTGTCAAACGCCTGCTCGAGAAAATTATATTTCAGATAATAGCGTGATGTGTACCTCTCCGGAGGTCGGTCCGGGTCTCTGCTCTCGTTCAAAGTGTCTCCAAACACCTCCTTAGCCAGCGACGTCTTCCCGCACACCGTGATCCTCGCGACCCGCCTGAATTTGGCGTCTGTTTGTATGTCTCTTCCGATTGTGTACGAGCCCCGGTAACCGACTGTGATGTAGCCCGACTTTTTGGACTCCAGGGAAGGAGAATGAACGGTGCTGGGAACTGACAGCGTGCGCGAGGCGTCGGGTCCGACCAACGGAGTCGCGCTCGCGCTCAGCTCCTCCGAGTCACTCTGGCAGATCTCCTCGGTGATGGAGTTGTCATTACTCATTTTGGGACTCAAGAGCTTGGACAGGTCCCGTAGCTGAAAAAACTCAGCCTCCCGCTGTAATCTGCTCTTTTCCGGGAAATAGTCAGGCAAAACCAGATGTAGATCCCGTAGATAGTCTAAAATGTAGCGAAAAAGAAATCCGTCCCTGTCGAGAAAAAAACGACCTTTGCTGTCCCGTGCCAGTTCTGTCGGTTTTTTCTTGCTAAACATGTTCCACAGGAGAGAATCCGGTACGGCTATTAAAGTCGTGTGCCGCGTCACATACACTTGTCCTCCTACATTTAGTTCAATAATGTCAGAAAACGGGGAAGCGGAATCTGCGCCGTTTGATATCCCACACTCAGGATCTGCCAAAGCCATCACGTCTCTTCAACTAAAGATGCCAGTTATGCGCGCTTGTGTACAACGGGTTTCCCAAAGACTCCAGATACGGGCAGATGTTTGTTTAAATAGGTTGTGCTGTGGTGGGAGGGGAGGGAGACGGCTGAGGTTAACGCTTTATTGGCAAAATGGACCAACTGGTGTCGTGCCTGCTGCTGTCAGTGATGGACATGCTGATGTCTCTTATCAAAAGGCAACAAAATGATTAATATATGTAGATAATGAAATGGGGGAAATCGAAGGGATATGGCTAAACAAATCTCCTCAGACGCAAATGGTCTTATAATAAATTAGTGTAACTTACATGTTCTCCATTATCTTCAGGAGCAGTAGTGGCATCTAGTGGTAGAAAATCGAAATTACGGGACTTGATCTTCTCCACAAGCACTCAAGTTGACACCAAACTGTAGAAAATGGGCTGGGTAAGACGTGAAGTTTGCTACGATGTAAATCACAGGGCAAAACTACAAGCATTAATAATTGTAGGACTATTTTATGAATAGAATTCAAAAGAACCGTCTCTTGTTTAGTATAGTGTTTTTGTTTGTTTTTTGGATTGCAGTCTTTTTCTGCTGCCATTGTTTTCCTTGGATTTGCTTCTCAGTTCCAAGGAATTTTAAGATTATCTTGGTTCATTCCATGTTTTCTAGGCAACCCCTCTCATGCTAATTCAAATGATAAATTATATAATTTTTAAATGAATCTAATTTATTTTAATTCAGGACTCCATAGTCCATGTTTTAGTAATTTGTATTTAATGTTTCAGAAAGGCAATTTCTAAACCAGGATTAACTATTCTAGATTAAGGCCTATCCTGTCTTAATTTAAACGGTAAACTCCGCCCGTCAGCCCAATGGCGGAATCTGACGGCCCGGGTGAGGGGATTGTGCGTGTATGTCTTTTCAGCGCCCGCGTGAAGTTCACATAAATTTTAAGATTTAGTTTAAGTTTTCCTTTAGCTGTTCGTTTAATCTGACTCCAATTGTAAACGATCTCTAATTGGTAATGTTTCTGATGTAACATGTCGAAAGCTCTTGATCCACCGGTGATAATGATTTCAGACGAATTCAAAATAAATCAAGATGTAACAATTTATTTATCAGGTAAAAATGTATCAATGCCAATTATATAATTACACAATTATAAACCAATTCAAATATAAACATAACATCAATTACTCAAAAGATTTCTCTAAGAGTATTTAAAAGTTATGCATACACATAGAGATGCAGGGTGGAAAACACTCATCACCTCCATGTGGGGGTCCCAAAATGTCCCCCCTTGCTGCTGTGTTTCTTCCCCTAAATACCCAGACCAGAACAAAAGGATTGTAAATATTTATTGCCCCCGCGCCTGGTTTCGGGGGAGAGGAGAAGGTTTTCTTGAAGAGACACATCCCAGAAGTTTTCAAACTTTCTCATAATACTAGTGACTGCTGTGAAACTGAGACCAAGTGAACTTACTTTTTTAAGTTTTCAATACCACGGCTTCATTTAACCTAATTTACTTTCGTAAAGTTATTCCAAATAAAATGTACAAGTTCAAAACAACTAAATTTGTTGAAAACACTTAAAATTCAAAGTAAATTTAAAAAAAAACTTAACTAAGTTAATGTAAAAAGATAACTCAAAAATATTTCAAAAAGTCTTTTTTTTTTTTTTTTCAAAAGTGTATGGTCTGCTTGTAGTTCAGATCTGGTAAACAGGAGCAGTCTGCCTAAGTGCCATCATTAAATAATCAAAAATAATCAATGAATCTGCTGATTATTTATTTACATAATCTGATCAAAAATATATATAAAAATTTTCTTTATTTTTATAGAAAAAAATGCACTCCACAAAGCAAATATAATGAACGTATCTACAGTAAGTTTCATTGTTTACAGTGATTCTCAGCCCCAGAGCACCAACTGCACATTTGACACCCAGTTCAGATGATGTCATGAGTACTTTAGAAGTGAACTAATGAACTCAATTCATGCACAACAATGGGAAATACGCAAATGATGTTAAAGCACCAAGACTGGTTTTTACCATGTTCTATAAAACATTCGTAAGGCACTCAAAAAATAAATTCAAAACTTAAATCTTGTCATTGAAAACAGTCTTGCTAATATTGATGACATTAACCTGGAAATCTAATACTGTATTTGAAAATTAACCATTATAACTATAAAATGAACCATAAGCTATACTTCTTTCACTTTAAAAGGGTAACACCCATGTGAAACTATGAGGAACCAGCGACTGACAGAACACAGTCTCTGAAACTAGGACACAATTGCATAAAGAAATTCCGGATTTCAGAAATGCTGGAGATACATACCTACTGTGGATGCTTAAGTTCATGAAATATAGTGTCATATCATGAAGCACTCCGATTCTGTAAAATGATTTCAATTTCGACCTGTAAAAAAAGAATATTTTTCGAATGTGTGGGCAGATCTAATTGCTGTTAATGTTCTGGAGTTTACAACCTCCACTCAGTATTGTATCATTTAATTATTTTATTACTAATAAAATAATATTGTAATATTAATTTCGTTATTTTTTATTATGTTTTATATTGTTTTTTATTATTACTAAATATTTTGTGGAAATACATTGTAAAATCAAAACGTTCAAAGTCTGAACTGATTTAATCCCATAAGGTAGCCACAGATTGTGAAAGAATGCACTTCACATTGTTGTAGTTATGTAAACTTGGAATGTTTGTGGTTGTTGAGCCAGTTTTGCTGATGGGAGCAATGGTATATAAGGCAAAACCGAACTCACAGTAAGATACATTCCTCACACAATGATCAGAAAGGTACGAACTTCTAATTCATTTCATTCAGTAATGCTTTGCAGATAAAATGATGTTAGACAATTCATCCAGTGTTAATTTTAATATTCTTTTTTTTATTCTTTTTTTATTTTTTTTACTACAGTTAAAATTCAAATGCATCAAAAAGTATCCTTGCTGTTGATGGGCTAACAGTTTTTATGTTTTCTTTCCTCAGGGTGTTACTGAGAGTTTTGGGGCAGCAGTCTCCAGTCTGAGCACATCTCATCTGACAGATGAAGTGATTCGGAGGAGTAAGCGAATGATACTGGACACACTGGGAGTGGGACTGCTTGGAACCACAACTCCAGTCTTTAACACAGTCCTTCAGAGCAGCCAAGTAAGGATGGTGTTTGAATAGAAGGATATTGTTCAGATTACCTCCAGATTACCTCCATTTATGTTTGACTCATATGCACATTTCTTGGATAATTTATAAATTAGAGGCAGCAAGCAGTGGAAAACAGCAAGGTCTGGGGAAGACCAGGATTATCTGTTCCACCCCAGTATGCTGCCTTTGTTAATGGTGTTGCGGTAGGTCATTTTAAATACTCACTTTTATATACTCTGGTATATAATAATTTCTGCATAATCAAGAAGGTCCTGCTAAACCATGTATTCTCTCAGATGGGTGCTTGATAATGGGATGTTCCTGTGCTATTAGGTGCACTCTATGGACTTTGATGACACCTGGCATCCAGCCACTCACCCCTCCGGCGCTGTGTTGCCGCCTCTCCTGGCGCTAGCTGAAACCCTGCCTGCTAAACCCTCTGGCCTGGAGCTGTTGCTGGCTTTCAATGTAGGCATAGAGGTTCAGGGGAGACTCCTGAGGTTTTCTAAAGAGGCTCACAATATTCCCAAAAGGTAAACGTATTTTGTACAATTATGTACTGTTTAAATGAAATGTATATTCAAAATGCATCAAATAAATTCTGGCCCCCATTTGTAAAGCTATAACCATGTTATTTTGTCTTTCAAATAGACATAGTAATCATTTTAAATTTGAGTAAATGGCTGAAACTGAAACTGTATGATATATATCATAGTAATCAGATGTATTACATTCAGAGCTGAATGTAGCATGCCAGTAGCGATCTATACATACAATTCAGAATTGTCAATAATCAAAACACACTGAATTTCAATAGCACTGCACTCTGTAAAAAAAAAAAAAAAAAAAAATAGGGCACAATGTACTCTATTAATTTGATGGAACTGCATTGCAAATGTCCTTAAAATAATGTGATAATGATAATGTCCTGGTAATTCTTTTGCCAGTACATTATCCGTTTTTTACAGTATGTATAATAAATTTCATTAATAAATCATTAAATATTCTGTAATACTTACAGATAGTTAACGTATATATATATATATATATATATATATATATATATATATATATACACATACATATATATATATAGCGAGAGAGAGAAATCTTCAAATGCACTTGTCACATGATCCTTCAGAAATCATTCTAATATGCTGATTTGCTGCTCAAGTAACATTTTTTATTATTATCAATGTTGAAAACAGTTGTGCTGCTTAATATTTTTGTGGAAACTATGATAATTTTTTCAGAATTTCTCAGAAAGCTGACAAGAACAGGATTTATTTGAAATTTAAATCTTTTTTAACATTATCTCATTTTTGTCCAATTTAATGCATCCTCGCTCAATTAAGAATTCATTTCTAGTATTAATTTGAATGTACATCAACTTATTATCAATTAGTTATATTTAATGAAATAATAATTTAATGGGCGTTATTCATAAAATGAGAGCAGAACTATATGACTGTCCACACCTTTACTGTTTAATAAAGATTTTTTTATTTATTAGATATTTATTCTGACTCATGTGTCCCTCTCAGATTTCACCCACCTGCAGTTGTTGGGGTCATGGGCAGCGCGGCTGCTTCGGCTAAACTTTTGGGTCTCCCAGCCGCCCAGAGCATAGCAGCTCTAGCGATAGCCTGCTCATCTGCTGGAGCTCCCATGGCAAACGCTGCTACTCAAACCAAACCTCTCCACATGGGCAATGCTGCCCGTGGGGGTCTGGAGGCCTCCCAGCTCGCTCTCCTCGGCCTTGAGGGTAACACACAGATTCTGGATCTGGAATCAGGATTCGGGGCCTTCTATCCAGATTATGTCCCTCACCCACTGGTTGAGGTCACGCCTACGTCTCAGTACAGGTGGGTGTTAGAAGACCAGAACATTGCACAGAAGCGCTTTCCCGCACACCTCGGCATGCACTGGGCGGCGGATGCAGCGATAGAAGCGAGGGCGAAATTGTTGGATAAATACCCAAATGCAAATCTCAGTCAAATTAAGAAGATCACACTGAGAGTGCCCTCATCCAAATATGTAGACTGCCCTTTTCCGGTTAGTGAACACCAGGCCAGACACTCATTCCAGTTCAACTGCTGTACCGCACTGCTTGATGGTCGGGTCACGGTTGAATCCTTCAGCAACAGCCAGATGAACAGAAGTGCCCTAAAGGAGATGCTTCTGAAAGTAGAGTTGGAAACCCCACAAGACAATCATTCAAGCTTTGAAAAGATGTATTGTGAAATTGCTGTGGAGACAACACAGGGGGAAATGTTAACCGCACGCTGCAACACTTTTTACGGTCACTGGAGGAAACCACTGAGTCACGAGGATCTGGTGAAGAAGTTCAGGGCGAATGCTTCGACTGTGCTGACTGATGATGTTGTGGAGGGTATTATTTACACTGTAGACCGTCTGGACACAAACCAAGACTGCTCAATGCTTTGGTCATACATGCACTTTAATAAGCACATGATGCACAGAGATGAGCGCCACTTCTCAGCTTTGGCTTGAATTTTTGTGTAATGTCACTTGCATTATTCACGCTTATAGAAATATTCTCATATTCTCGTTTTTTGTTTTTTTTTGGATTTGTCATCAGTTCTGAAGTAGTTTTTAGCAAACTTTTGATGGAAAATAAGATAAATGTGTAAATTCTGAGAAGGTAAAAGTTAAAAGCATGATAACCACTGTACTATTGTGATATGAAATATTAATAAAATTTTTGTATTCTACCTAGTTACAAGTTATTTACTCACCAAAATAAATTTTTACTTTCATTTAGACATTAACAAGTGTTTATTTTGGACATTTTCTATGTCTTTTATACGCATTTTGAGTGTATTGTGGCTAGCCTATTTCTGCAATGTCAGCTTTTTTGTAAAAAATACACAGCATTAAGTAACAGCGCTCTTTCGTCAGATGTATTTTTTTTACCAGAAAGTTCCTTAACACTTGTCAAAATGAAAGTGAAGAGAGAAACTAATACAGCGTTGTACATTCTTACAATTTCTGAATGAAAGGTTTCGCCTCACTTTCTTCTATGGATTTTACATGTTTTCTGTTCTGTATTTGTTTTTGTTTTGTTTTTTTGGGGGGGTTGTTTCTTCTGTATTTTGTTGATATTACCTGTTCTACTGTATATTCATTAATGTAATAAAGTCACACAAAATTTGGTGGTGGTAAGATTCTTTTTTCATTTGATCAAAAACACAGTATTATTGTGAAACGGTACCAAAATTTAAACCAAGCAAAGCTGAATTTTCAGCATTGTTACGGCAGTCTTCAGTGTCACATGATCCTTCATTCTAATATGCTGATTTGCTGCTCAAGAAACTTGTCTTATTATCTGTGTTGACAAAAGTAGCGCTGCTAGTTATTTTTGTGGAAACCGTAATACATTTTTCAGGATTCTTTCATGAATAAAAATTTCTAAAGAAAGATTTTGTGGCATTGCAACTTTTCAATTCAATGTATTGTTGCTGCATAAAACTATGAATTTCTTTCCCAAAAATGACTGATCCCAAACTTGTGAATGGCAGTGTGACTGTAATTTTGGAAAATAGAGACAAATTAAATTTAGCAAAACATCAGCTATGATGTTCAGATGCCACCATAAGAGATTTCTCTGATCAATAAAATAAGGCTTGGACCCATTATTCATCCGTAACAAAGTCTAAACTTTCTTAATGAGACAATTATATGTTTATTCATACACTTGTATGTGGAATCTTTATATACAAACATTAGAAAGACAAAGTCAATCCACTAGTTTTGCAAGAATTCAGGCAAGTTTCAGCACCTCTTGTACCATCATTCCAATTCCATCAAATATTTCATGCAATGGAGCATTGCACATGAAAGCACAGGTGGTGATGATCTTATTTTTCTCATCAACATGAGCCTCATTCACATGCTTACAGATGTGCTTGCAGCCAAGCTGAGAAATAGCTTCTGCTGTGTCTGGAACATCTGGATACCTGAAAGCCAAAGATTCAGACAGCATGCCTCAGTCCCATTTTCGTGAATAATATGGCAAACCGTAAAAGACAATTGTATATAAAACTACACGGCTTTGTATAAACAGAGCTGATGTAATGTGACGTCAAACAGTGATGATAGAATACAATTCAAAAGTTTGGGGTTGATGGGATTTTTGAAATATTTTTTAAAGCAGTCTCTTATACTGCATCAAAAATAACGTATATAATAATCTATGCATGTAATTTCTTATTATTATGAATGTTGAAAACAGTGCTGCTTCAAATTCTTGTAGAAACCATGATACATTTTTTTTCAGGATAATTTGATGAATAGAAAGTTCAAAACAGGGTTAATAATTTAACTAAATCTGAAACATATATATATATATATATAAAACATTATAAATGTCTTTACTGTAATCAGCATAACGCATCCTTGCTGAAAAAAAGTATTAATTTCCTTAAAAAAAAAATCTATAGCAGTGTATATGCAAACTGAAGCCATAACTGCGTATTAACTACAGTATGCACAAGTTTCTATATGTTTGCAGTTAGTTCAGTATACTAAAGTTTTAGATTGCTTAAAAATATTCTAAGTCACATCATTTAAACTCAATCAAATCCTTTTTACCTATCATCTTTGTCATGGCCAACAGTAACTTCACAGCCAGGGAAAACCTTTGCTGCCAGCACAGGTGAGATGCAGCACAAGCCAATGGGCTTCTTCTCGGCATGGAAGGCCCGCAGCACGGTTTCAACCTGCTCATTGACCGAGCAGTCTTTGCCCTGGACAGCCCAGGTACACAGGTTCTTGGCTGCTCCAAAGCCACCTGTAAAATATTTAAAAAAAAATAATAGTAAATGAAATTCTGAAATGAAAAAAAGTGTGTAAATTCTTCCAAAAGCAGTCTTAATATGGGTAGTGTGCTAACCAGGGAAGATGATGGCATCCAGATCCTTTACACTGAGCTGCAAGAGGTCTTGGATATCACCCCGGGCAAGTCTGGCACTCTCCACAAGCACATTTCTCTTTTCCTCTGTTGGAGAGCCTTTCAGGTGATCGACAACATGCATCTGATCAGTGTTGGGTGCAAATATCTTGACCTGTGGGAAGGTTAATCCTGTTACCAAAGTTCCAGACAATGTGAAAGAACGATGCATTATGATACTGTACAAGGTACAGGATGTAGACTGAAAATTGTTAGAAACCAGCAACATAAATGTTATAAATAAACTTATATTATATTTAACTTTATTGTCAACAGTAAAGATATTGCAGTAGCAATATTAGCCGATATACGGTAATACAATACACTGATAAATATCAGTGTTTCCCCTGCCATTACATTAGGGGGGCTGTCTGTGTTTTTAACGTTAAATCAAACAACAAAAGACAATGAAATCACTCATAGCTCTTGACTGAACAGCTTTTGTAAATTAATTAATAATTATTAATCTTTATTTAACATATACAGTGAAGATTTTATGCAATGTTGTTTTCAATTTGATTAGCTACTTTAAGGTTCTGTACCTGAATACTGAGTTAAATACCGAAAACCCGAAAAGCACTGCTTATTTTATTTGTATCTTTGCTCTACTGTGTTTATTTGTGCTGTTACTTGTAGTTTGTTTATTTGTTCGTATTTTCTTTATTATCATTTGACAGTAGTAATTTTGGTATCACTTATAAGGTTCATTAGTTAACATGAACTAATAATGAACTGCATTGATACAGCATTTATTAATCTTTGTTAATTTCAACATTTACTAATACATTATTAAAATCTTGTTAACATTAGTTAATGCTCTGTGAACTAACATGAACAAACAATGAACAACTGTATTTTCATTAACTAACATTAACAAGGACTAGTAAATACAGTAACAAATGCTTTGATCATAGTTGACTCATGTTAGTTAATACTTTAACTAATGTTTGACTAGTGAATCTTATTGTAAAGTGTTACCGTAATTTTTTCCATGAACAAATAGCACATACCGAACTGTACCGAAACCGTGGCTAAAATCGTGATAAAAACCGAACCGTGAGAAATTTGAACCGTTGCACCACTAGTTTTGACCCAGCTTGGTTGTCAGAGGGGAAATAGAGTTGTGCGTTGTCAGTTAGAGTTGTCTGTTAGAGTTGTCTGTTAGAGTTGTAGAGTTGTCTGTTAGTTGTCTGTTAGAGTTGTCTGTTAGTTGTCTGTTAGAGTTGTCTGTTAGAGTTGTCTGTTAGTTGTCTGTTAGAGTTGTCTGTTAGAGTTGTCTGTTAGTTGTCTGTTAGAGTTGTCTGTTAGAGTTGTAGAGTTGTCTGTTAGAGTTGTAGAGTTGTCTGTTAGAGTTGTAGAGTTGTCTGTTAGAGTTGTCTGTTAGTTGTCTGTTAGAGTTGTCTGTTAGAGTTGTAGAGTTGTCTGTTAGAGTTGTCTGTTAGTTGTCTGTTAGAGTTGTCTGTTAGAGTTGTCTGTTAGTTGTCTGTTAGAGTTGTCTGTTAGAGTTGTAGAGTTGTCTGTTAGAGTTGTCTGTTAGAGTTGTAGAGTTGTCTGTTAGAGTTGTCTGTTAGTTGTCTGTTAGAGTTGTAGAGCTGTCTGTTAGAGTTGTCTGTTAGAGTTGTCTGTTAGAGTTGTAGAGTTGTCTGTTAGAGTTGTAGAGTTGTCTGTTAGAGTTGTCTGTTAGAGTTGTAGAGTTGTCTGTTAGAGTTGTCTGTTAGAGTTGTAGAGTTGTCTGTTAGAGTTGTCTGTTAGAGTTGTAGAGTTGTCTGTTAGAGTTGTAGAGCTGTCTGTTAGAGTTGTCTGTTAGAGTTGTCTGTTAGAGTTGTAGAGTTGTCTGTTAGAGTTGTAGAGTTGTCTGTTAGAGTTGTCTGTTAGAGTTGTCTGTTAGAGTTGTAGAGTTGTCTGTTAGAGTTGTAGAGTTGTCTGTTAGAGTTGTCTGTTAGAGTTGTAGAGTTGTCTGTTAGAGTTGTCTGTTAGAGTTGTAGAGTTGTCTGTTAGAGTTGTAGAGTTGTCTGTTAGAGTTGTAGAGTTGTCTGTTAGAGTTGTCTGTTAGAGTTGTAGAGTTGTCTGTTAGAGTTGTCTGTTAGAGTTATCTGTTAGTTGTCTGTTAGAGTTGTCTGTTAGAGTTGTCTGTTAGAGTTGTAGAGTTGTCTGTTAGAGCTGTCTGTTAGAGTTGTAGAGTTGTCTGTTAGAGCTGTCTGTTAGAGTTGTCTGTTAGAGTTGTAGAGTTGTCTGTTAGAGTTGTCTGTTAGAGTTGTAGAGTTGTCTGTTAGAGTTGTCTGTTAGAGTTGTAGAGTTGTCTGTTAGAGTTGTCTGTTAGTTGTCTGTTAGAGTTATCTGTTAGTTGTCTGTTAGAGTTGTCTGTTAGAGTTGTCTGTTAGAGTTGTAGAGTTGTCTGTTAGAGCTGTCTGTTAGAGTTGTAGAGTTGTCTGTTAGAGCTGTCTGTTAGAGTTGTCTGTTAGAGTTGTAGAGTTGTCTGTTAGAGTTGTAGAGTTGTCTGTTAGAGCTGTCTGTTAGAGTTGTCTGTTAGAGTTGTAGAGTTGTCTGTTAGAGTTGTCTGTTAGAGTTGTAGAGTTGTCTGTTAGAGTTGTCCATTAGAGTTGTCTGTTAGAGTTGTAGAGTTGTCCGTTAGAGTTGTCTGTTAGAGTTGTAGAGTTGTCTGTTAGAGTTGTCTGTTAGAGTTGTAGAGTTGTCTGTTAGAGTTGTCTGTTAGAGTTGTCTGTTAGAGTTGTCTGTTAGAGTTGTCTGTTAGAGTTGTAGAGTTGTCTGTTAGAGTTGTAGAGTTGTCTGTTAGAGTTGTCTGTTAGAGTTGTCTGTTAGAGCTGTGCGACAGTCAATCATTGTTTTGCAGATGCCATAGAAATGAATCAGAAGTGCCATAAACTGAATCCTACCCATCACAGCATTTTTTTTTGTGTAAACTCTAAAAATATATCAGTCCAAAACTAATGTTTAATGGCAAACATGTGCATTCCTTAGATAAACTTCCCACAAAAGCAGTTTATTCAGCACAGTGAAGCCTTTTTTTGTTGTTGTTGTTTTGAACCTTGGAGGCTTGCCATAAAACGGCTTTGGTTCTACTTTCTGTTTCTAAAGGGTATTTAAATGTTTTAAACAGCCCTTTGTATTCGCAGTGGTGCTCATCACAGCACCAAATACTTAAATACTTAATAGACTATATATTTATTACATTTTTACGTTTTATTCTGGACTAAAACATGCCGTAGATATTGGAAATTTGATACCATACTACGAATGAGATAAATCAGACACAAATATTTGTTATATTTAACAAATATTCTTAAAACCCTTTTCTGACTGCAAACCAAAGTGCCTACACAACCCCCAAAGGTAATAGGACTGCAGGCCTTTTTACGAACTGAAAGTATGCAGACCTCTGCAGGCTACAAGGAAGACACAAAGCCTGTTAAAAAAAAAAACTGACTCTCCTGCATTAATTTATAGATGAACTGATCTGTAAATGAACACGCATCCCAGGACATTGTGTTTACGATTATGACTTGTGTTTAGCGTCTGTTGTGTGGCATCTTGGTTTAATGCATCCTTTATGATAAAAACTACAAACTATTTAAGGCTCATTTCACGACTTACATTTTCATGTATGTGACTTCCTCATCAGATGCAGTGCGTGTTTGTTGAATCAATTGGAGCATAAAATGGACAAAAACTACCAGGCCCAGTTTTATCATGCTCTGAAGCAAAAGCCATAAATTACCCCAGAGAGGAAGTTCCCGCTCAGGAATTTCTCTTTCCTCATTGGTCATGTCCACCTTGGGGAGGATGCCAGAACCAAAAAAGCTAAAAGCCAGTGCACAGCCTCCCCCCTCTCACTCTTATCATCGACTGTTCCAAAGACAACTCCTGCCCAGATAGCACACATACATATGGCTGACGTCGGCCTCTAATCTATAACAGTATCAGCCAGGCATTGGCAAATATCTTCAGTCAGTGCTCTATTTCCAGCTCGTCGGCTCACTACTGAAGGCCGATGCCACGCTTATTTGTTCGCACGTGATCATTCATCTCTTTGCCCACCAGAGAAAACATCTGTGGTTTTCAGATAAGTTTTTGTTTGAGGTAAATTAGAAAAAAAAAAATTTTTAATTCTGTGACATTTAAAAGTTACTAAGGCACTCAGTTTACTACAGTCAGTTTGCAATCACAATTTCTTGGAGGCGAAGGGCTAGATGAGCATAACTTGTTTTTAGTTCAGAAATGTTCATACTAGTGGCGAAGTTATCTGAACATATCTGCAAAATAAGTGGACCAGGTCATTAAACTGTTGGTGGATTTGTTTTTTGTAAATGTTGCGTGACTTTGACTTGTATTAATGGGCGTGCGCGTTGAACATCCAAAGACTGGCGCACAGGAAGTTACCATGGAAATGGCGCTTATTTCTTTATAAACCATATACTCACCATATGTATTTATTTTTGTGGAACACAAAAGGAGAGTCACATAGTCTCAGTCACCATTAGAAAAGAAACAGTGATGGTGATTTGTGACTCAGGCTGTCAGTCTCATGATGTTCTGCCTTACGCTCCTTTTGTGCTCCAATAAAAGTAACGCATTTGGTGCAAAAGAACATGACCAGTTTTATTCTTGACTAAATATTGCATTTTTGCAACTCTAGCCTGTAATTTACTTGTATACCTCTTGTGTATTTGAATGTAAATGTGTGTTCTGTTAGTCATATTGAAGGTTTGTATATAGTTTTTTGTAGGCTGTAACTATTTTGTAAATATTAAAGAAATTTTGACTGAATGTATATGTGTGATTATCACACAGGCTAATTTATCTGTTAGTATTTAAGTTTTTTAAACAGAAAATGTATTAATTGTATAAAGCTTTCACCCAACTGAAATCAACATCTTTCAACGTGAGGTAATCAAACCAGATCGATTTTATGTTGAATATGTGTTTATTCTACATTGTAGAAGGTAAGCAAAACATCTGCGTCTACTTTCCGTTAGTTTACGATGCCTTGAACAAAGTTCTAGGTTGATTCTATGTCAGTGTGCTACCTGGGTGAAGCCCGAGAGGTTCAGCCTAAATAAATATAGGTCCTAGAAAGCTCCTGCAGAGCGGCCAGGATTTACAGCTTTGCATCGTCTGCACGTCGGCCAGAGAGTATTCGCCATCAGATGCCGACGTCTCGGCGACATTTTCCCAATTAGCAAAAGCTCTCTGAGCCCGACGTACGTGTGCTATCTGGGGACTCCGCCTGCTGAATAAATTGTCACTTAAATGATTCTGATTCTGTACATGCTCTTAAAGTACTGGAGATGGTAAGAAAGAACTATTTGTCTGTCAGTAGAAAATATCCTTTTCTAAGAATCAATTAATAATCAAAACTGAGTGTTCACAGGATGAACATATTGATTGATTGTAATTTGAGTATAGTTACATTAGGTTAATCTGATTAACTGATTCAAATATTCCGAATGAATCATAATGAATAATCCGAATGAGTTATGAATAATTATTAATATTTCCCCTTTGAGCTAATTTGCAACAATTCTCATCCATTCATATTGACCGTGTTTAAGTAGCCTAACAGTTAAGAGTCGTGATCTGATGTAAATAGCACCAACGTGACTAGTCGTGCTCTAGATAGGTTGAGTATTTAATGCATTGCTACTGTATTAAGTTCTGTTTTATCTACTTCACATTCTATGCAGTGGAGAACGTTAGCGCTGTTAGTCAAAGGTTCACATAAACTTACAGCAGCTTTCTGGCGGCTCAAATGAACCAGAACAGCAGACGCCTCGTGGATTTCACTTCCATCGAACACACCGCAGCCTGCCAACACTACAGCAACACGCTTTCCCATGTCTCAAAACGAAACGAAGTCACTAATTCAGTGAAGATGGCAGTGAACTTGAAAGGTTGCGAACCCCTGGTGTTCGTGAATGAAGAGTGCAGTTACAGCGCCTCTACCCACTGCTAAAAAAGAGACTAGCGATTTTCAATTCGGAAACGAATCGTTGTTTTGAGTCGGATCTCTTTAATGAATCTGTTGAACAGTCTGAACCATTCGTTCTGACCAAACAGATCACTGAGCTGAACTGAGTAACGCTTTTTTCTTTCTTTCTTTCTTTTTTTTTTAGAACGTAGGATTTTATTAATTTATTCAAAACTTGTTCAGCCAAAATATTAATTTGGCATGTATTCAATTATTGTTAAATGAAATTATAAATTGGTTATAAATTACTATTTAAATGAATATTGAACTGAATCGTTCAGGAAACTAGAACACATGAAATTACAACAAACACTTTAAACGTTTAAAAAATGTAATAAACCACAATTTGTGTTTATGGGTTTATTGAAAAACTTTAAAGAAAGAAATATATAACAATCGATTAATGCTTTTTTAAATGGCTCTTCATAACGAACTTTTCTAAAGAACCGATTAGTGGAAATGAATCAGATCTTTCATCACTACAAGCGAACGGACTCCTCGGGACCTTTATTTTGAAAATACTTTCTTTCTTTTTTTTTTTTTTTTCCAAAAGTTGTTTCCGTTTCCGGTCAATGCAGTTGACATACTTGCATGAGCTATAACAGTTTATTGTTATGGTAGGTTTATCCATTAATATATCGAAGGTGTTTGACTAAATAACATTAAATTCCTTGTTTCGATTGCGGTCATTATTTAGTCCGCTTACTGAGTGCTATACTGGGCATGAATAAGTAATTCCAGCTAGCTTGCTAGCTAATAACCTTTCTAGGGAGCTCAACTCAACACCAGTCAGTCTTTGAAAATGGCAGGATTGTATCGAGCTCTTCTAACATCTGCCTCCACTGTCACAAAGGTGAGATTATTTCAACCTCGTTGGATAAACCGTGATAATCGATTTAATGACTATGTCAACAAATGTTTAATATAACATTTTAAAAAATTGAATTCCAGAATCTGGCACAAGCCACATCATGTCGCACTAAATTCACTAGGAGTCGCATCCCTCCACAGGTGTGTAACAGTTCAAATGTACATGCATCGTTTATCTGATTGTTTATTGAATGGAATAACATCACACCATCCTCTCGTCCTTCAGGTATTTGAGGAACGAGCAAAAGAACATGACAAGTACGGTGGTGATCCAGAACACCCACATAAATTACACATAGTGACACGAGTTAAAAGCACAATGAGACGACCATATTGGGAAAGGAAGGTTATAAAGAGCTTGGGGCTCATGAAGGTGGAATATGATCTCGATTTTTTTAAAATTCCATCGTGAAACAGTATCACTCTCAACTAAAATGTTATAGTTGAATGCATCTTGTTGTTCATCACCAGGCGCATGAACCCCGTGTCCACAAGAACACCCCTTCAGTGAACAATCTACTGAAAACCATTAAGCATCTGGTTAGGTATGCTGGACTTTGGCATTTCACATTTTAAAATCAGTTGATTATTGCTGACCTTAACAATAAGGTTACCTATTCAAATATTTTAATCTGCAGGATTGAGCCTCTCAAGCTTCCGTATGGACTTCCTGCTGAGGAGGACATGGCCAACACATATCTAAACAGCAAAGGGGAGCTGGTAGTGAAACGTCTCCTGAAACCACTTGAACAGAAAGCTGTTGAGTCATAGAATTGTTCTTGCCTACCATGTGTATTTGTTTAATAAAGGTTTGAATAACTAGGTCTTCTCTTAATTATTATAAAAGCATGTATTTCAAACATCAGTCACTCTGGTGATGTACTTTTTAAGTCACTGGTATGTTCAGGGAAAATTTTTTCCATTGACATGACCAGAACACACAAATAAAATAAGGTTTTTTTTAATGAGTCACATACTGCTACAAAAGAAAAAAAAGCCTGCACTTCCTTCACATCAATGGGTGAAAGAGGTGGCAATTCTTAGTGGAATACACAAGCTTGCTTCCTTGGCACTTGTTTGATAATCACTAAACTGGGCATCAGTCCATCAGAGGCAAAAATATTGATTTTGCGTTTGCACAGTTGTTTAAACATAAGCTTCCGCTTGTTCCGTCTTGCAAAAACTTAATCTTCCTTAAGAGCTAAAGAGAGCCTTCACCAGAACGATGCTCCATAGAAATGTTTCACTTCTAAAATGTAGGTAAAGGGATATGAATTAAGGTATTAATACCCTCTCAGGTGGTATTCAGAACAAAGGTGAGAGACACAAGAAATTAAATAGACACTACAAGAAAAACAAGTGATCACAAAGAGGCATTACAAGACAGGACTGTTATGTTGGAAGCCCTGAGAAAGAAGGAGCTTGATGTTTTAGTCCTCTAATCCTCATCAGATCCAGAGTCCGAGTCGTAACCTTTGCCTCTGATGGTCTTTTTCTCCACCTTGGTGAACTTTGTCCCTGACTTCTGCCCAAATGTTGGTGGCTCCAAAATATTCCCACTAGGAGGAGAAAGAATACAAATGTAAAAGCAGTAAATAAAAAAGAAAAATGATAGTCCTTCAAATAGCATTTAAAGCAGTGGATCTCAACCTTTTTGACTTAAAAGTTCCCTCTTTGTCCACAATATTTGACTGCCCCAATCACCCACACTTTCAACCTAATAAGATATTTTAGAGCTTAAGTAGAAAGATGTATATTTGCTATAAACATAACCAAAAATAATGTTAATTTTTAAGTTGTTTTAGCATATTTCATCTTATTTAAGTCATCCTTGTTGAGAACCACTAATTTAGAGGTCAGAATTTTTTTTTTTTTAAAGAAATTTATACTTTAATTCAGCAAGGATGCATAAAATTGATCAAAAGTGACAGTAAAGACATTTACAGTATTACAACAACAAAAAACTAAAATGCTGTTTTTATGAACTTTGTATTTAAAAGAATCTTGGAAAAAAATGATTAATTTCAAAACTGATAAAATGTTTGAGCAGCAAATGAGCATATTAGATGATTTCTGAAGGATTTTTTTTTGCTGGTAGGTGGAAATTTCTGACTGATTTAGCTGCTGTTTGCGATCAGATTATTTTAAGATGCAAAACTCAAAAAGTTTTCAGTTCAATTATGCAGTAAGCTAATTCACTCAAACAATCCTTCCAAAAGCAATGCTTTTTTTCTCAGCTCGACAAGCTCTTTGCTGTTGCACTGTACACAAACTGTCCTCTAAATTCTGAAAGGTTTTGTTGTAATTTTGGGTGCTTTGGTATGCATAAATTTATGAATTATATGGACTCCTTACATCATTTGGTTATTAGGTGTTTTTCGGAAAGAAACCTTAATTTATTTTGAAAAAAGCTCGCAGAAATAATTTGTGAGAACCACAATTAATCTCACAAAAGAGTGTGATTAAACTTTTCAACCTATTATATATTTTATATATATATATATATATATATATATATATATATATATATATATATAGCCTCCACTCACCTGTAGTTGATGATATTTGAGCAGCCCAGTCTCCACTCCAGCATTTCAGTAGGAAATTCATCTGTGTTGCCCAGGTCGGTGAAGCCAACAACATAATCCTTAGTCTTCCCATCCTTCACCAGAGCCAGTGTTGGAATGACTTTAATCTTCAGCCTCTCCGTTAGGAATGGAGCCTTCTCAACATTCAGCTTGATGAACTTTGTTTCCAGATGTTTCTTAGCCAAAACAGCTAGGTGCTTGTCTAAAATTTTGCATCTTTGAAAAAAACAAATAAACACTGAAAATGGCTGTATGTAGAATTGATTTATAATACAAGGATACAAGGAAAACAAAAGAAAACAAATATATCCTCAAATACCTGAAGGTAGAGTCTCTGTAGAAATGGCAGACGACACTTTTGCTGTCCTTCACCTCAGCAAAAAAATCTCTCTCACTTGGGATCTCTCTGTATTCACCATGTCCTTTAGATATCCACTCCTGAGGACACACACACCACAGTTTACAAAGTTTAATCACGTGAATGGGGGGGGGGTCTTATCTGTTTCAATGCACTACAAACAGCTAATGTAGAGAACTCATTTTGAATAAACATTTTAACAATATATTTGAAGGGTTACTTCACCCAAAACTGAAAAAATTAATCATTATTACATATAATTAGTCATTAATTACTCACCCACATGTTGTTCCACACCCATAAGACCTTCATTCATCTTTGGAATATTATAATATAAGATATTTATGATGAAATCCGAAAGGTATATGACTCGTCCATAGACAGCAATATAATCAACACTTTCAAGGTCCAGAAAGGTACAAAAGACATTGTTAAAATAGACGACGTGACTTCAGTGGTTCAACCTTAATTTTATGAAGTGACGAGAGTACCAAAGCTGTTCACGTGTGATGCTGACGCAGGAGCCAGCCAATAATGAGTCGGCGTTCTGACGTAGAGCCTGGAAACACTGAACGTAAACAGCATAGGAGAATGACAGGGGAGAGATGAAATTCTTGAATAAAGTCGTTTTTTTGTTTTGTTTTTACACACAAAATGTATTCTCGTTGCTTCATAAAACACAGGTTGAACCACTGCAGTCACGTCGACTGTTTGGACAATGTTTTCAATACCTTTCTGGACCTTGATACTGGAAATTATACTGCTGTCTATAGACCAGTCATATACCTCTCGGATTTCATCAAAATATCTTCATTTGTGTTCCCAAGAAGAACGAAGGTCTTGGGTGTGGAACCACGAGAGTAATTAATGACAGAAATTTTCAGTTTTGGGCGAACTAACCCTTTAAAGCTCCAAATTAGGAAATTAAGAAACTAAGTTCTTCAAATACATTTATAACACCCACCTGCTTCTGTTTCTGAGCTTTCTTAAGGGCCTCGAGCCTTCTCTCCTTGAGCCGCTCCAGCTCATCTTCATCCATGCTCTGCAGCTTCTCTAGTTCTGCATCCAGCTGATCTTCCACCATCCGTGCCGACTGCAGCACCTGCTTCTCAAGAGCCTTCGCAACAACCTCCATTGACTGACTGGCCATTTTCTGTCAGACATACAGCATATTATTGGATGGAATTCCTTAAATATAATGAGTGAACTCTGTGAAATATTAAGATAAGCTAAACAAGCTACTTTTCAAGCTAGATTATTTATTACACTGTTAAATAACTGTTTTTCACATATCTAACAGGTCTCACATCAACAAAGTGGCATTTGTGCCTTCACTGTTATTAAAGTGAATGGTATCAAAGTGTCTGTGGAAGAAGCGGTTTGGTGCAACAGTTCTAAACTGACGTGTGAAAGGTGTGGGTTAATCAATAATCGTGGGTTATGTTATTCGTTCACAACAATAAAGGTGCTGGTAGTCGGCCAGCGTCTGACTACAACCGCATAAAGTCAAGCATGACCCCTTAACTTACCTTCTCCAGTTCCTATGTCACTGTCTCAACAACAATTGCTGATCGTAAAAGACAATAAGCTCTTGTAAATAATGACTGTTGATTTTAAAACGGATATGTGGGGCTTTGTGTCAAATCATGCTAGTGCTAGCATATTGCTTTGGCTTCCAAGCACCGTGGTAACGACAGCTCTGATCGCCAACAAAGACTGTGGCGTAGCTAATCGGCAAGCGACACAGTCCAGACAGCATCAACAAGCTTAATGCTTAAATTAACCTGACATACAATTTAAAATGTATTATATACATGTATAAATATATAGTTTGAAATATATGTTTCGGAACAGCACTTACCGCTTTTGTATGATTTCCAGAAGGCGGCACACTGACGCAGAGTTTTACGTAAAGGCGTCGACTGATTACGTCATACAATCGTAGCTCTTTCGACAGATTTCAGAAGAAATTAAAAATAAAATAAAAAGTATGGCAAGGATGACAATTGTTGTTACTGTTCTTATATATAAATAAATAATACATTAATAATTATTTATTATATTATTTATTTTCTGGCTTACCCTTACAGACGTTTACCATAACCATTTTAATACGATAGTTATATTAATTTTAGCAGACGCTTTTATCCAAAGCGACTTACAAGTGAGGAATACAAACAAGCGATTCTTCATGAATTGGCAAATAGATACAGAAGTGCTCACAATACAAGCTCCCTTTCGAGTCGGTCTCCCGACACTGCGTCACCGAAGGTGCCGCTATGGGGTTTATCCCTTCCTTCCTCAAATCTCTGAAGCCTTATGAAATCCCGTGGGCTCAAATCGCCCGCCAATGGCGTTCAAGCGCGCGAAATAAAGGCGGGCTCCCCCGCATTACAGGGCGGCGCCGAACGTCATTGCCTCAGAATCTTTTCCTTCAGCTTCAAGAAGCCGTCTCAGCTCTCCGTTGATGTACGCTCACTGCCTAGGATGGTTCCTAGCATTGTTGGTTTAGTTCCAGCTAGCATTCTGGTGAGTATAACACGTTTTCCTCAGAAAAGTGCCTCAGGACTGCGGCGTTTCTGCCTGAAAACATCTGCCCTCAGTGACAACGGTGGATCTTAAGGACCCCGGTGATGAGTTCATGCCGACTAGAGTCCGCATTCATCTCACCCAACCCTTCAGGAACTATACTGCGTTACCTACCCTGCTTCAGAGCAGCGCTAAGCCGCAGTCGGTACTTATTATGGCCTCCAGGCATTTCAAGCCCGCCGCACACGACACCGAGCAGCAGTAAGAGAGAAAGACAGTTTATCCTCATAAGCCCCTGTGACAGAGCTGCGAGCCGAGCGTGGAGACTGCAGTTAGGGTCTTCATGTTGGCACAGGTCCCACATGGCCCTTCATCATCTATACGTGCATCATTCACACGTTAAGCAGCCCCTCAGCTCAGAGGCGCGGCCTACTGTGTACAGAAAGCACTCACACAATAAACAGCCCCCTGTCTCAATACGGCGGTCTGTCATGAATGGAAGATAAAATTCCCAGCACTCGCACGATATGTATAGCCCGTGTATCAGTGCAGTGGTAGTTCGTGTACAGAGGACTAATTTTCCCTGCAAATAATGCCCGGCGCTTACACGATGCAGCCCCGTCTTAGTACAGCGGCGGCCGTGTTCAGGAGAATAAAATAAATAAAATTCCCTGTGCTCACCTCGCACGTTATAAGTAGCCCCTGTCTGTCTCAGTGCAGTGGTCAGTCGTGTACAAAGGAGCAGATGCACTCTGGCCGAGACTGGACTGGGTGCTTTAGTCACTTTCTATTCCCTTCAGAGCAGGTCTTTTTTCCCCTCTCGTTTTGTCTTCCGAGCCGTCAACCTCGCATGACGCTTACGCTCTGAATGCAGAGGCTCTCTCGCTGATAGTGGACGCTATAGCTTGGGCTTATGTGAGCCAGAGACAGGAATGCCCCCCTTACATCAGGGCTTGCTCGATGGAGCCATCTATTCTGGGCCTACTGTATAGCTCCTCTACCCGGTTATAGGTTTTGCAGCCGGCTGGTCTTCACAGAACACCTTCGTCAGGTTTTGCAAGTTGGATGTGGCGTCTCAAGTGCTTTCGATGAGTAATTAACCTCACTTATCTCTTAGTCTTTATATGGACTACATCTACACAGTTGTTGCCGCTTTGGCTGTCAACGCTGTGCTTATGCGCACACTGAGATGCGATACTATTATGCTGCCCTGTATTTGGCGCTGCCTGATATTCTGTCTATTGATTACGTCTGTACAGTTGTTGTACAGGCTGTTAACGCTGTGCTCATGCGCACACTGAGATGTGATATTGTTTATTATGCTGCCCTGGATTTGGCGCATCTTGCTATTTTGTCTATTGACTATGCCTACACAGTTGTTACCGCTTTGGCTGTTAACGCTGTGCTTTTGAGCACACGGATATGCGATATTATTATGCTGCCCTGTATTCGGCACATTAACCTGCTGTCTATTGATTACGTCTGTACAGTTGTTACCGCTTTAGCTGTTAACGCTGTGCTCATGCGCACACTGAGATGCGATACTATTATGCTGCCCTGTATTCGGCGCAACTTGCTATTTTGTCTATTGACTATGCCTACACAGTTGTTACCGCTTTGGCTGTTAACGCTGTGCTTTTGAGCACACGGATATGCGATATTATTATGCTGCCCTGTATTTGGCGCATTAACTTGCTGTCTATTGATAACGTTTGTACACAGTTGTTGCCGCTTTGGCTGTCAACGCTGTGCTTTTGCGTACACTGATATGTGACTTAAGTTGTATGCTGCCCTGTATTTTATTCAGCGCAGCCTGCTATTCTAGGTGATATGCAAATGTTGGTGGACTTGGGCTGGCAGCTCATTGGCCTGGCTCTGCCTATCATCTGTGAACACTCCTAGCGACGACGCTATTGGCTGTTGTTCCACTCTGTGAATGGTGTAATTTTACCCGGTATCTCCGGTCTGATCTTCACCTCTCGCTCGGCCGGATTTCATTCTGACAGCGTCGCTGTCGCAGTATTGAAGTGACAGCCTTTTTTATTGCTTTAACGATACAAGCTTGGCGAGGAAGTGTTGCGTACGCTACCGCCACTTACGCTGGTGCTGCGCTGTTCTTGCCTTCTATGTTAAACACCGTCGCTTACACTTGTCACTGAACACTCTGCCACTAACGCCAGCCATAGCCCTCGTGATGCACTAGAAAGAAGCAATAGAGCTGCTTCCACCAAGTCTCTGCACTCGCTCTATGTGACTGTTATCTAGCCACGCCTCGGCCCCTTGCATAGGACCTGAGTCAGCTATGAATCCAGAGAACAATCGTGGCCGTAATGCCGCCTTTTGTGTCAGAACTACTTGCCCTCGAGAGATGAAAAAAAAACAAACAAAAAAAAAACTGTTCCGTTGTGCAACGTTACGGCTGTAGACAGGTTTTACAAATGGAAATTCCCCTTTTCGCACCGCATTGTCTGTGCAGGGGAGGATGACTGAGCAGCCATCGGATGTCTGAAACTAGCTACGGCATATGCAAACGGATGCATTCACGACACAGCCTTCTGTGTTCAGTTATTGCAGTGTTATGATAAGAGCATGTTTATGTGTATGCACCAATACGTTTGTTGCATTTTATTCCACCCTGTGCATTTCATGAGTCCAGCATTGCTTGACTGTGTGTAGTTGAACGGTGGTCATGACGCCGTTTTGGCCCTCTGCCATCTTTATATCCAGTGTTTCAACTAGGTCCGGTACCCAGGTGCTGCAGGCCCTTCCTATGAGAAACGAACTATGAATGTTCAGAGTGACTATCTCCCCTTTACATGAGTGGAGCGCGCTTTCTGAATGATCGACTCATCCTAGTCCATTCAGTGCGTATTAATCCATCTCGTCTTCTGCTTCGCATCCTCAGAGTAAAGTGAACTAAAAAGGGCCTTATTATGCAACCTCGAAGCATTTCACAGTGGCGTTTACAGTTTGTAACTCACCTCCGCTAATTCGAGCCGAGGAGTTTCTACTTTAGTGTTCTCGGGAAGCTCTCAGGCTGATGACTGCAGCTTGACAGTGTTTTGCTATGCTCCCTCACTCTAACATGATGAAGATAGCGAGACTGTCAGCTCTCTTATGTTTGTTCTCACGTCCCCCGCTCATCGCGGGCGTCAGAAGTAGTAATGGCCTGAGTGTCACAATCGTTTTGCTGTGCAGCTGGATTATTTCAATGTATCTCTTTTTGGTCAGGCAGTCCCTGTCTCAGGCATATGCCCTCCCTGTTTTATATATACTGCTGTGACGGCATAAAATGCCTTCATATTCTTAGTAGCCAGTCCTGTGATTAATGGTTTCCTCACTCGCATCGTTACAGGTGCAGACACTGCTGCTGCTGCTGCTGCTGCTGCAAAAAAAAAAACTTTCTGCGCGAATGTCACCCTTGTGGGTTATTTTATGCACATTACTGTTGTATACATTCATGGTGCAAAAGCACAGACAAGGATCCACCATCATTGTGACTGACTGGGCGATCGGCACCAGTACTGCTGCCTTTGTGATTTGTCTGCAGTGTTTTACCACGCTTGTATGATGTTCACGCAGTGGACATCAGTACTAGTTATTGGCATGGCTTCCACAATTGACTGCACAACACAGTCAGGGTTGCCACCGATTGCAATATTATGCGTAGTGTCTGTTTTCTGACGCATGCATTATTTGGTCACCAGCACACTGACAGTTCTGTGCTCAGCCTCACGCCATCGATATCTCTTGTCCCGGTTTTTGATGTCGCTAGGCGATAGTGCTGTTGCCCATCCATGCGCCAAGGACTGCTGTGGATGCAGCCTGGAGACAAGCGCGTCGTGTATGCTGGCTGTGAGTGTGTGGTTAAGTCAGGATGCAGGTGAGACCACTGCCCTTACTCTGCCCATGTGTTTGCAGTAGCCCATGCTTGTGCAACTTGTTCTTAGCCGCTATGCTGCTGAGCTTGTAGGTCTCCGTTGCAAAAGTGGTCTTAGCTAGGTCAACGGCTTGGCTTGCAGCCGATCTGGACCTTCACTATCAAGACGGCGGGAATGTATTGGTCCTTCAGAGATTTGAGGAAGGAAGGGATAAACCCCATAGCGCCACCTTCGGTGACGCAGTGTCTCGTTCCATCTTCTCAGGGAACGGAGGTTACGATAGTAACCGGAGACGTTTCATACATTGCTCAGTAACACAAGCTAGAGTAGGAAGGGAAAATGAAAGGATAGATTTTTTTTTTTTTTTATGAAGGGATTAAGTGTTCACAGAAGAGATGAGTTTTTAGCTGTCTCTTGAATATTACCAGGGATTCTGCTTTCCTGATGAAAGTAGAGAGATCATTCCACCAGCAGGGAGCAGTGAATGAGAAAGTTCTGGAGAGTGATTTTGTGCCTCTCTGTGACGGTACCACAAGCCTTCATTCCTTTAGTGATCGCAAGCTTCTGGTGGGGACGTAGCGTTGTAGCAGTGTGTGGAGGTAGGAGGGTGCAGAGCCTGTGGTGGATCTGTAAGCAAGTAGCAGCAGCAAGGGGTAGCCAGTGCAGAGAGATAAAGAGGGGCGTGACGTGGGCTCTCTTAGGGTGCGTTCACACTTGTACTTCGGTTGGTTTGGTTCGTTTGCTCCGTTGTATGCAGAAACAAATATTGATGAGGGACTTTACCTCCTCGTTGCTCCACGTTTGCCTTCGACTCATTTTTGATAAACCGATCTTTCCGCGTCGTCAAATCAGCTGACTTGTAGCGTCGCATCTTGTGACATCACGTCCTCTCTTTGGTTCGTTTACATGTCTTTGGTCTGTGTTGCGTTCATATATCAATCGAACCGCACCAGAGTTCGTTTGGAAGCGTTCACATCTGTTCAACGAACCGCGCTAACTGAGCAATCGCACCAGGGTTCGTTTTAATCGAACCAAACATGACAAGTGTGAACGCACCCTTAGGCTCATTGAAGACAAGACGTGCAGCAGTGTTCTGGATCATTTGACGGCAGTCCAGCCAGAAGAGCATTGCAGTAATCAAGCCTCGAAATGACCAAGGCCTGGACAAGAAGTTGTGTTGCATGCTCAGTCAGAAAGGGCTGGATTTTCCTGATGTTGTGAAGTGCATATCTGCATGACCGAGCCGAGCCGTCTTTGAGATGTGGTCTCTGAAGGTCAGTTGGTCATCGAAGATAACTCCAAGATTTCTGGCCGACTTTGAGGAGGTAATGGTGGTTGTACCAAGCTGTATGTTGACGTCCTGTTGTAGAGTTGGAGTGGCAGGGAAGACTAAAAGCTCAGAATTCTGACTTTATAACTCAGAATTCTGACTTTTTATCTCAGAATTCTGACTTTACAACTCAGAATTCTGGCTTATCTCAGAATTCTGACTTTATAACTCAGAATTCTGACTTTATAACTCAGAATTCTGACTTTATAACTCAGAATTCTGGCTTTATAACTCAGAATGCTGAGATAAAAAGTCACAGAAATCTTTTTTTTTTTTTCAGTGGCGGAAACGGGCTTCCACACTACACAAATCAACTGCTAGTGAAGTGACAGAAACGAACTACTAAGCAGAAATAGGCCTACTTAATTACTTCATAAAATTGTACGCTTATTTTTTTCATTAAATATAACAATATATAGGCTATGTTTTGAAAACTGAAAATAAGTATTATGTTAGAGCAGTAATGCAGAATTTAAAAGATTCAGAGGTACTTTTTTGAAAAAAACTCTGAAATATTCTAGCTCTTTGACTTTGAATACAAACTTTGCTTTCACTTCAGTATCTTGCTAGTCAGCTCCCGACGCAATGTCATTCACTATCTGCACAAATTCAAAGTGTCTAACGCTCTGGCTCGCGCTCTTGTAAACTCATAAATCAGCAAATGATTTATCCAGAAATGACGGCGATCGACAGAACACGTTATTATTATTTTTGTGAATAATTTTTATTTTTAGAAAACATTATAATCAGTCCAAACGAGATGATGACAACTCGCACACCTACATCACAAACTGCACTTCTTCGCGTGCCTGTTTTGGCTTTGTACCCCGCGAAGGATGTTTGTTTCGGCGCCATACTTCAATTCAGAAGTCAGTGAGCTGCAGAAAAATTGCCTTTTCGTATCTTTTTTATTCAGAAGGTGGGACACACTTTGATACGGTGACATAATTGATTTCACTACATCTATATCCAATAGAAAAAGAGCCAAGTATTTTGCTCCCCTATGTTACGGTAATGGAGGCCCCAGGCCACTGCCTGCTCTGCCTATAGGTAGCGCCGGCCCTGCTTTTACTCCACTACATTTCTTAAATAAAATGTATACTTTCACTCCGATACATTTCCCCAAAGCATTTTCGTTACTTACTACAAAATAAAGTCGGAAGAACACAGGCTGCGAGCAAGCATGTACAAACAAGCGCTCGCACAATCGCGCTTGATTTCATTTTCCGGGTTGTGTTCGTTGCTGGAGCGGCTGAGGAGGGTGCGGCACGAGAGCGACTTCTAGAGGCGCTCTCGGATAAAACTATCACTGAAGCCTCGTACAGTTTGTTTTAACACGTGACGCGAGGCTGCGCGCTACACAGAACGGGACACTTCAAAAATGGATTTAAAATAGACAACAAAGCGGTATGTTATACAGTACACTACAGTATATGTTTTCATATCACTAAAGTAATTAGTTTGTTGACTAGACGCTGCATTAGTGGAGAACAGCAGTATGTTTGCCGTCGAGGCTGAGAGGATTGCTGACCTTAGTAGTAACGTGACCTCAAGCTGTTCAAACAATGTGACAAAAACACCAACTGTTTAATGTCACGAGTGTTACCCTCTATTTGCATTAGTTTATGTCCATTTGTTCGATTTTATGCATTCTTTATTCAGCGAAGATGTATATTTAAATTGTATCCTAATCCTGCAGTCGACAGAAACATACATCAGAAATGTGTGCGATTTCAGTTTTTTTATCGCACTTTAACACATATTTTATTATTTTAGAACATCAAGTGTTCTAAAATAGAAGCCAATAACGAGTGAAAGTATACAAATAATATGCCTTTGTGCATAAATATGGCCATTTGTAAGCATGACTGTTTGGAATTATGTGAAATGGAAACACTTACAATAGAGTCCATTTGTCAAGTCATCTTTATTTATATAGCGCTTCTTACAATGCAAATTGTGGCAAAGCAGCTTTACATTCATAAGAAAATGGTGTCATTGTCCAGCTTATTCTATATATTATTGATTCATTCCGTTGCAAAGATCAATAGTTATTAGTCTAGTTAATTTAGGTATATCAGCACTGCAGAAAACAGTGACGTAATCGTCCGGCTCAGCTCAGTTCGCATACAACGGTGCCAATGCAGGCATATCAAAAACACTGCTGAATATCAAGCAAGTGTCCCCAACTTAAGCAAGCCAAAGGCAACAGCGGCAAGGAACCAAAACTCCAACAAATGGAGAAAAAAACCTTGGGAGAAACCAGGCTTAGTCGGGGGGCCAGTTCTCCTCTGGCCAACAGTGAACACTTGTCCGATACTCAGGCAGAGTTACAGGTCATTAAACCATTTGTGACATTAAAGGTTAATGAAAGCGTTGTTCATTGTTAATTTCAATATTTACATTTTAACATTTTGAAGTTACCTCTTACATTAATTATAATGCACTTTGAATTAACATGAATGATCAAGGTATAATTAATATATTAGTATTTTTTAGTAATTAGTAGTAATTTGCACTACCCACAATGAGGCAAAAGGTATAAAAATGCCTCAAGCATCTCAGCCGGCGCCAGCAGGTCTTTTTGCCCTTGTGGAGGGAAGAGGTACTGCTTGGTGATGGTTGACATGTGGTCTAAATGGGTGGAAGTTTCCCAGTGTAAAAGCAGGACTCAGCAGCAGCAGCAAAGGCTCTGCTGACAGAAATAGTCCAAAGATGGGGAACTCCATGGAAAATCAGTTCTGACAATGGAAAACATTTTGTCAACGAGGCGATGAAACAGGTGGAACTGAGGTAGAACGTCAAAATTTTGAGATAAGAAAATAAATCAGAATCAGAAATACTTTATTGATCCCCGAAGGGAAACTCTTTGTCACAGTAGCAGCTCGTCTTTAAATCAAAAAAAAAAAAAAAAAAATTTCAGTGCACACGGAGTACTAACAAGGGAAAAAAATAAATACTATACACTATAATAAAACAGATTAAAAAAAAAGAGAAAAATTAAGTACCAGATGAAATAAGTGTAAATGTTAACTAAAATAAGTATAAATAAATAGAAATAAAATATAAGATAAAATAAGTAAATAAGTGTGTAGTACAATGGTTGTTGGTTGATAGACGGTATAATAATAATGAAAAACTAGAATATTGCACCAGGTAATAAACAGTATATTGCACAATTATTTCAAGTATGGCCGAGATGTTATGATTAATGTCCAGTATAATGACTAGGTCTTACAGACTCACACTTAGAGGGAGGAGTTAAAGAGTTTGATGGCCACAGGCAGAAATGACTTCCTGTGGCGCTCTGTAGTGCTTTTTGGGGAGAGCGGGGAGTTTGAATGTTATTGAATGTTGTTGTTTCCATATTCCAGATTACAGTGAGGATATGTTAAAATGAGAAAGGCCGTAAAAGCGCCTGAAAGGGTTAATGACTAATGGATTGAAAGGTTGACAAATTTGTGGGAATATTGGTTATGTAAAACTGTTTTACCAATTGTAGTAGTAGGATTACTGATGTTGATGTGTTTACTATGTACTTGTTAGTATCCAGCTCAGTACAGAGACTGGTGAAGTCTAATGAGTCACTTCAAATGTTTAAAACACAAGTTTAAATTGAAGATATGTTTTTGACTTGGGTGAAGATAAGGTCATAAAATTGAAGTCTTAAATAATTGCTTTTGAAGGAAAGATAAAAAAGTAAGTTTATAGGGGATGAACAAATACAAGTTGAAGTAAAATTATAAATAATAACTCCAAAAACATGTGAGTTGCAGAAATATAAAAAGGATAGGGGATGATTTTTATAGAGATTTAAAGTAATTAGATGAATTATCATGGGGATTACTTATCTTTTCGTTGTTTATATTGAGTTAGACCACAATTGTTTTGAATCGTAAACAGGATCTAAAAGGAGTATAGTGAAAGGAGTGGATTTAGAATCCATCTTCTTGTATAATATGATGAATTGGAAAGGATATTTTTGTACAAAATCAGGGTATGGTGTACACCGTGGCATTTATGATTACGAGCAATGTCTATACTTATCATCTGAGAGGTGACTGAGGGTCTGGCCCATGCCAGGAATGCAGTAACAGTGTTTACTCGTTTAGCCCGGCTTCCAGAGGATAAATATGTACTTGTTTGGTGATCAATTGAACTCCGTGAGAGACCGGCGCCACCGACCTCACGCCTTTCCCTCACGGCTCTCGCCTGGGTTTTGGCACCAATGTAACGCAGTTCGCTCCTGTCATCGCTCCATTCCGGAGCTCCTCCGTGAGAGACTGGCGCCACCGACCTGACGCCATTCCCTCACGGCTCTCGCCTGGGTTTTGGCACCAATGTAACGCAGTTCGTTCCTGTCATCGCTGCATTCCGGAGCTCCTCTGTGAGAGACCGGCGCCACCGACCTGACGCCGTTCCCTCACGGCTCTCGCCTGGGTTTTGGCACCAATGTAATGCAGTTCGCTCCTGTCATCGCTCCATTCCGGAGCTCCTCCGTGATAGACCGGCGCCACCGACCTGACGCCGTTCCCTCACGGCTCTCGCCTGGGTTTTGGCACCAATGTAACGCAGTTCGCTCCTGTCATTGCTGCATTCCGGAGCTCCTCCGTGAGAGACCGGCGCCACCGACCTGACGCCGTTCCCTCACGGCTCTCGCCTGGGTTTTGGCACCAATGTAACGCAGTTCGCTCCTGTCATCGCTGCATTCCGGAGCTCCTCCGTGAGAGACCGGCGCCACCGACCTGACGCCGTTCCCTCACGGCTCTCGCCTGGGTTTTGGCACCAATGTAACGCAGTTCGCTCCTGTCATTGCTGCATTCCGGAGCTCCTCCGTGAGAGACCGGCGCCACCGACCTGACGCCGTTCCCTCACGCATCTTACTCCATGACCTGAAACAAAAACATATATGTCAGCATTATTTATATAAATACATCACATTTAGAGCAAATTTGACTCGGCAAAAAGTCTAGGATGACATGAAAAAACATTAGACTAAAATATTTACTTTTAGTACCTTAAACCAGTCATGGAGCCTCATCTCTTCAAGAACAAGTCTCTGCTCTGGATCAGGCTGCAGAGAGTCACGAATCATTTCGTAGCATTCTGTGCAAAAAGATGACAGACATCTGATTATGAACTCATATTGTACACCTTTTTTGAATGATTCAGAATTCAAATTGGTTCTCCTTGTTTTTTTATGATGAATATCTCACCTTGTGACAAGTCAGGTTCACACCATTCATCTTTGCTTATCATCTGCAAATCGTGGGGTGAGGGATAATATCCACACATCATTACAAACAGCAGGATTCCAAGTGACCACACAGTCGCCGGCTTCGCATGGTATCTGCCGATGGCGTGGTACTCCGGTGGACAGAACATTTTTGTGCCTGGAAAGAGATTTTGTATGATGTTTAACACTATATCACAGCATGTTTAGCTAATTAATGGTTCATAATACATACCACAGTAGGTCACATAGCCGGACTCCGTCAGGAGCGCACCGCACCCGAAGTCAATCAGTTTGACCTCTAAGGTGTCCTGGTTTATTAGGAGGTTCTCCAGTTTTATGTCTCGATGGAAGACTCCGCGCTCACAGCAAATGTTAGCAGCGTGAACGACCTGCTGCATAACATGCCTTGCTGTCCTCTCATCAAGACATCCTCCTTTAAGCTTTATGAAGTCCAACAGGTTCATGGAAGGCAAGGGGCGTTCCAGCACCATGATGTAATGGTCTGGGTCGTCCTGCCAGTCCAGCAGTTTAATTATCTGCGGAACTCTGGGGCCCTTATTGGCCATGAATGTCAGGCCGATCTCCATGGGGAGGCGTTTGGGATGGCCAAGCTAAAATAAAGAACATATAATGGTTAGATGAAGGTGATTTTCCAGATTAACTTGAATATAAGAGGTTATAAATTGAAAACAGCAACTAAGAAGCAAATACACAGAGAGTACAGCCTACTCACGACTAAGATAGTTCTCATATCTGGCGTCTTTTCTGCAATTTTCAGAGCCACCTGAATAAAAAAAACAAAACAAAGAATAAGCAGTTAGCATGTGCACAAGGTTTATATCATTCCAGTCAAGAAAAAGTTTTTCAAGTATAAGTGTTTGCAAGTGTAAGTAAGAAAATGAGACCTTAAGGCCATCCTTGCAGCGAGTCCCTGCATACACACTGCCAAAGCCTCCTTGACCCAGCTTCTGTCCAAATTCATATCGCCAGCAAATATGGCCTATTAAATATAAGCATTTGTAGTTACCGTGACATACAATTTTATTTATTTATTTATGCATTTTACAATTTATTATAACACTCATGTATTTATTACTCTTACCACTGCCCTGCTCTTCCATGTCGTCATCTTCAGGATCGACATCTTGAGGTTGGAGGACGTCCTGTTCCTGCTGTTCCTCAGCATCAGGGAGGACTTCAGAGGCTGGAGCTTCTCCAAGGTCACTGATCTCTAGAATTTGTAGAGAACTCTGATCTAAAGTAGGGAACACCAATAATATGAAAATAAATGAAATAAATTATATGAATTGAATGATGGCTATTCATTTAATGTGACTTTTCAGCATTTCAGCAAAATTTAGCATCTCTAAATAATGTAAATGCATTTGTTTCTGAATTAAAATTCCCACATATGGTTTGGTAATGACACAGTAAAACTATCCTTAACAACTGTGAATGTGAGGATGTGTGTGTGTATTATGTTTTGGATTATGGCAGTAAACGTACCCTCGTCTAGCTCTTCCACGGTGTCATCTTCAGTCGTACAAACTGGAGATTCAACGTCCTGAGGTTGGAGGACGTCCTGTTCCTCCTGTTCCTCAGCATCAGGGAGGACTTCAGAGGCTGCAGCTTCGTGAGAATCACGTATCTCTATAGTGTGCGGTAGAGACGGCTGATCTAAAGAGGGAAAAGCAATAATATAAATAAAACATTTCAGTTTTTTACTGGGGGGGCACTTTTGAAAAGATTAACAGTCTCCAAACAATGTTTTGTAATTTTTCTCTGAATTAAAATTCCCACATCCTGATTCTGGTTTGGTAATGACACCTAATAAAGCTTTCCTTAACAACTAGGAATGTGAGAATGTGTGTTTCATGTTTTTGGACTATGGCAGTAAACTTACCCTCGCCCAGCTCTTCCACGTTGTCATCTTCAGCCGAACTAACTGGAGCGTCGACATCCTGAGGTTGGATGACGTCCTTCTCCAGCTGTTCCTCAGCATCATGGAGAACTTTAGTGACTGGAGCTTCTTGATGATCAGGTATCTTTACAACAGTGAGATGTTGTAAAGAAGTGTGACCTAAAGAGGGTAATATTAATATCATAAATCAAATATTTAGGAATAAAGATTTTGGAAAAAATAAACTTTAAACAATGTATAATTCCCAAATATTGGTTGATATTGTTTTGACAATGACGCCTAAAAAAGCTGTCCTAAGATCCAGCGCTATTTTAGTGTCATTGAGAAATTAATATAGGAGTTTTCCTTCAATAATGATTTTATATGTATATATATATACACACACACACACACTAACACTATTTGGGCAAAAAGTTGAAAGAGACTCTTTGGGCCAGTTTGTTATAAAAAGAAGAGCTTTTTTTTTTTTACACAAGAAACACAAAAGTTTATCTAATTGAAGAATTTGAAGAATCTATATTCAATACTCCAATCATCTCGTGTGAATTTACCATCAGTAATGTTCCAGTATGATCCCGGCTCACTCTGGTCCTCCTCCTCAGCCTTAACCAGGTCGTGTCTGCCAGATCTTTTGCGAAAAGGCCGGAATCTCCAAAACCTCTCGCTTCTCCTACCTCTCCCTTCATCATTCGCATCAGCACCACCAGGCGTCTCATCGAGCTGATGAGGATGGTTTTCCGCCGTGGTGGTGTATTTGAGCAGTACACATGGTTGTTGTTCGTGTACCTGCTCCAGACAAGTCGCTTTCTTTCGTCGCGAAATTACTTGTCCCATGATAACACTGTTGAAATCAGAATACTCTGAAGCAAAATGCGCAATCGCGTTTCAAGCCTTCAAATACTTTCAAGCGAAACGTCGAGATCACTCTGATACCAGAATACACCGAAACATCAACCTACTAATTGGAAAAGTGAGTTTCAAGCCTTTATATACTCTCTGTGACAGTGACGTGACAGTGACGTGACGTTCCAAGTTCCACGGTTTGTGTCGTCAGGCCATAAGAGGCTTAACTGGAACTTTTGAACGATAACAATATTATTCGACGTGCATCGGCGCTGCGCAGACCGATCGGCGGATGACATCAAAGTCCCTAAAATCTGTGATATAATATATCGTCTACGATAGTAGTAATTGTTGTTTTAACGATGTGCGACCTGACATTATCGAGTACGGCCCTCACTTTGCAAAAACCAAACAAAACACGAGTCTATTATGCTTACAGGGGTTTGTAGAGCCATTGAAAAGATTACTGCTCCTGCTTATTTTGTTTGAGTGCTCGCGGTCACTGATTTAACGTACTATTTTGAAATGGCAATGTAAAAATGCCCCACGTATAAGAATGTGTTTTAAGGCTATCATATGATATAGTTTAGCAACCACACAAAGACCGTTTTTTTTTTCAAATATAACAATTTAATAAAAAAAAGAAATTAATATTTACTTACCTACATTTTAGGCCCAATATTGCCTGTTTTTGCTCTATTTCGCCAGCGAAAATAGTTCCATACAAAGCCACAGCAAAACTGTTTTCCATTTCTGAGCAACAGCGGAGTTTCCTTACTGAATGAATCAGTTATTTTTCGTAGTCAAGTGCTTCGTTACTGAAATAATTAGCCGTTTGAACGAATCGGTTGAATGGGTGAATGAATGACTCACTCGTTAACAGTGACTTGGCGCCACCTACTGGCGGTGTTAGTTTCATATTTGAAGTAGGCTATCTTTCCAATTTTATATTCATAACAGTGAACGTTTTATTTTGAATACATTATTTTCAAAACATTATTTATGCATTTGTAACTGCAGGTTAAATGCATTTGTCACCTCTGAGCTGCATTAAGCAGTCTGCAAATACATCTAAATGCCACTTCTGATGTAGCTTCTGTGACACTTCTGCATTGCAAAGATGGATTTTATACTGATTTCAGCCCTTATAGTGTCTCATTATTCTATATGAATTTATAGATTAAATACAAAAAATTGACATAAAAGCCAAAATCAGATTTTGTTTAGTACATTAACCTTTGCAGATGAAACCATTAAACTTGTATGACATTACATTTTAGTTTCTCATTCAAATTTGATGCATTTTTAACCTGCTAATTTCAAACCATTATGCTATGGCTTGCTAAACACTGGCTGACAGGGGTCGAGTGGGTTGTAAATTTTAAAAAATGTTACAACCATCCTCTTACATACAACTAAATTTTGCTTTTTAATAATTTTCATGAATTCCAAGAAAATAAAAAAGACAGAAGTGTGTCTCCATTGTGACTCTATATGAGAATATTCACACATAGGTACGCGAACTCACACACATACTGACAGTGTTTTACTAATTCACACACAGACACACGCTCCTGAGTCAAACAGAAAGTGGATTTGAGTTATGGTCATTTACAGAGCGAGGCATTGTTTCAATAAACATATTTTTGAAGCATATTGGATAATGTAGCTTCTGTCTTTACTTCTTTTTATTACAACTTACCCCATGTGTTACCCTGGTAGTGAGTGGAGTACATTTACATTTAGTCATTTAGCAGCAGAGGTGTAATGTAACGAAGTAATAATACTTTGTTACCGTACTTGAGTATTTTTTGGGAAAATCTGTACTTATATTTATATTTAAATTTCAATTTTTATATTGAGTATTTATATTTCTGTCAACTTTTACTTTTACTCAGGGCCGGTTCTAGACATTTGGAGGCCCTAGGCAAAATTTATTTTGGAGGCCCCCCTCCTAATAAAACACTGGAAACAAATATTGTTTCTCGCCTTTATAACATCTGTTATTAAAATGTATATATCTTATTTTTTAAATGTCCATATTAACTAAGGTAATCTCTTATTTGTATGTTGGGGATGCTATCATGTGTTTTTTTGTTTGATTTGTTTTTTGTAGTAATTTGTTCAGTAATTAATGTACAGTAGCCTAACACACTCTACAGGGCTAGAGTAAAATTCAGTAAATGAACATCATTCCTTAATCATTTTGTGGACGGGATTTCCCCCTCCTACTGATTTATTGTTGTGGCATAAATACCTCAAATATGCGCTATACACTCTTAAAAATAAAGATTCCAAAAGGGAGTTTTTATAGTGATCCCATAAAAGAACCATTTTTGGTTCTCTGTAGAACCTTCCAGTGAACAGTTCTTAATGGAACCCATTTTGTTTTTCTTAGTGTGAAGAACATTCTAAAAGAATCTAAATAAACTTTTCCACAGTAAAGAACCTGTTATGGAAAGGCTCCATGGATTTTAAAGGTTCTTCATGTAACCACAGATTCCAATAAAGAACCTTTATTTTTAAGAGTGTACAGTCGTGGCCAAAAGTTTTGAGAATTACATAAATATTAGTTTTCACAAAGTTTGCTGCTAAACTGCTTTTAGATCTTTGTTTCAGTTGTTTCTGTGATGTACTGAAATATAATTACAAGCACTTCATACGTTTCAAAGGCTTTTATCGACAATTACATGACATTTGTGCAAAGAGTCAGTATTTGCAGTGTTGGCCGTTCTTTTTCAGGACCTCTGCAATTCGACTGGGCATGCTCTCAATCAACTTCTGGGCCAAATCCTGACTGATAGCAACCCATTCTTTCATAATCACTTCTTGGAGTTTGTCAGAATTAATGGGTTTTTGTTTGTCCACCCGCCTCTTGAGGATTGACCACAAGTTCTCAATGGGATTAAGATCTGGGGAGTTTCCAGGCCATGGACCCAAAATTTCAACGTTCTGGTCCCCGAGCCACTTAGTTATCACTTTTGCCTTATCGCTCCATCGTGCTGGAAAATGCATTGTTCTTCACCAAACTGTTGTTGGATTGTTGGAAGAAGTTGCTGTTGGAGGGTGTTTTGGTACCATTCTTTATTCATGGCTGTGTTTTTGGGCAGAATTGTGAGTGAGCCCACTCCCTTGGATGAGAAGCAACCCCACACATCAAATAATATGCCTTTGTGCGTAAATATGGCCATTTTTTTAAGCATGATTGTTTGGATTTATGTGAAATGGAAACACTTATAATAGAGTCCATTTGTGACATTAAAGGTTAATGAAAGCGTTGTTCATTGTTAATTTCAATATTTACATTTTAACATTTTGAAGTTGCCTCTTACATTAATTATTCTTTGAATTAACATGAATGATCAAGGTATAATTAATATATTAGTATGTTTTATATTTAAAACTTACAATAAACATTTTGCCATTTTTTTTTTAAAATTCAGAGAAAACAAAACAAGAAAGAGTTAAAACAATCTTGCTGCTCAAACTGTGTATAGAACAATTTTTACTAATATTTTAGGCTTCTTTTGTATTTTGCATTTACTTGTACTTTTACTTTCAATACTTAAGTATGTTTAATATTAAAAAAATACTTTTCATACTTAAGTAAAAAAATATCACTTACTTTAAAACTTTTACTCAAGTAATATTCTAAACAGTGACTTCTACTTCTACCAAAGTCTCGTAAGATATCTATACTTTTACTCAAGTATGGCTTTCAAGTACTTTATACACCACTGCAGTAAAAAACGTTGGGGTATTTTTTTTAACCCAATCGTTGGGTTACACATGTTGGGTCACTATGTTGGGTTATTTACCAAAAATGTTGGGTCATTTTTAACATCGTTGGGTTATTTTTAGTAATACCCCATCTGTTGGGTTAAATACGGATCCCGTGACGATCGACGATTCAAATTTTATCGGTCGTGAGTCACAGAAGCTGCTGCAGCCTGATTATGAAAGGTAAGTCGTGTCGTTTTTCATGTATATAACTTTTATAACAGTAGGTCTTGTGTAATGAAACTATGGAGAACTGAGTTTTATATTTTTAAGTCGTAATTATCTTTATTCAGTAATGTTCTCCGGTAACGTTAAGTGAGATCGATTGGAAATGAATCCTAGCTATGCCCGTTAGCTCGCTAGCGGTAATAAAGTAATTAAAACATACTAGCGAAACTTAGAGATGTATTAACTAACTTACTATGGTAATAATATGGTAATATTATTGCCTTGTGAAATGTATATCGATATACTAGACTACGTCTCAGCAATCACATTACGCATGTTTTATGGTCTTCGTGATAATCTTTCATAATACGACATCTAAATTTGAGCTTCAGATTTGTATTTTTTTGTACCGGCGCAGAACGAAAGAGCGCTTCTCATTTGAGCTGTGCCGCACGGACCGTTCATCAGCTCGGCCTACACAGCGCGAGCTCGGACCTCGATCATACTGAACCACAACAGAGCTGTGAGATCCAGTGAGAAGCGTGTGGATTCGCTAAAATCTAAGATATTGTAAGATGAAAGAGCGCAATATTCCCAACAGCTTCTACGCAAAAAAGTGAAGAAACGTTGACCAACAAGTAGTTAACTACAGTTACAATGTGTTTTTTTTTATTTTATGTTATCGATAAATAACCTAGATTTACTGTTTATTAGATTTACTGTAGTAACACTAACTGCAAATCTGGTATTTTGACAGAAATCTGGTCTATTCATAATGCATGTTATATAGTGATGCATGTAAATGTATTACAGGAGATTCTGAAGCATCTAACTGTACTATTATTTCTTATGAAGCTATGTCAGTTTTTGCATTTGTGTTGTACTAAATGTGTTTATACTTTTCTTTTAGACAAAAGAAATAATTTGTGAAGCAAAGACTGAACCTCTGCTATTTAGGCTAATTTGAAGGTAAGCCATTTTAAATGAGTAACAACTTTTGTTTGTTTGTTTTTTTAAAGACTTAGTTTACTTTACTGAAAATATTTAATTTTTCTGCTTTATTGTAACACAGAGGAAGGAGTGGATGAAAGTTTTATGCTGCTGGATGATGGTGGTCCTCGACTGGTCCTAGAGTATCTCCAGCAATACACGTTTCGGATGTGTTCCTTATCCGACACCCTTTTCTGGCCTTTGAGTCTCTACTTACAAGCTGGTAAGTTGAATCAGGATTAGAGACAAAATGTGCAGTGCTAGTGTGACAATTTAACCCTTTTCATACTCCGTTACACTAGGGCTACTACAGATCTAGGAAACACTGGGGTACATTTTATTACTTTTTTTCTCAGTTGTCTTGCTTCATTTTAATATATTATTTTAATTTCAACAGAATCCAAGCTGTTTGATGACTGACAACGATTTAGTATTAAACGAACACAAGAAGTCCTCACAGCCAAGCTAAGGAGTTCATTAGATGTACAACACCTCAACAAACTGTATGGATTTGCTATTGAAGAAATGGAATGGTGAGTTTAATGATGTTCAGAATAGTGAAGGTTTTATTTAGGGGAAAAAAATGAATTTGCCATGTCTAAGTGCATATGACATTTGTCCACATACACGTGGTATAAATTAAACATTTTAAACTTGTCTTTCAAAGATTGCCATGGAGAAACTGCCTTCAAAACCCTTCCCGCTGTCCTGCAATCATCGCCATGCCTCACAAATGGGAAAATGGTGCTGAAAAGAAGTGCAGCTTAACTGACATTCAGCCTGTAAGTAAAAGCAGCACTGCAAAATTAGCTTTGATAAGTTACACTGCTCTGTATACATATGTACTTATGGGTCCATTTCTCCTTTCCTTTAGTGATTCTGCTTCTTAATAGGTTAGCTCTCCCAAAAATGAAAGTTCTGTTATAATTTCTCACAATAATGTCGTTCTACACCTATAAGACCTTCACTCATCTTTGGAATGTAAATCAAATTCTTTTTAAAGATATTAGAGAAATTTCTGTCCCTTCATTGACAGTCCACACAACTACAATTAAGGCCCAGAAAGGTAGGAAAGACATTGCTAAAGTACTCCATGTGACTCCAGAGATTTAACCTCACACCGTGTCTATACCAGACGTGACTTTTGTTGCGCCACAACAGCTAAAAGCTGTCTACACCGACAAACTGACCATTGCAAAGCACTTAGACTACGTCAGAAATAGAACGGGGAATCTGTTTACTTGGGAATTTGTTGTCACGTCGCACCACATCCATTATGATCATGTCCACATATGACTGATTATAATGGGTACTGTTGTCTTTTGATGCGTCGCATTGTTCGCGTCCAGTGTAGACATGGTGTCAGTTTATGAAGCGACACGAGTGCTTTGTTTGTGCAATAAATCATAATTTTTGTATTTACACAACAACGTCTGCTCTTGCAACATGTGTTGAGGTGCTCTTGTGAACATGCATTGGAGATTAATATTTTGTAAATAAAGTGGAAAATTATGATTAGGGAATAAAATATAGAATATACTTGTATCATTTCTGGAGTCACTGGATTACTTTAATGTCTTTACTACCTTTTGTGGGCCTTAAAAGTGGTAGTTGCGTTGACTCAACAGAGGGACGGAAATCTGTCAGATTTCATTAAGATCTTAAATTGTGTTCTGAAGATGAACAAAGGTCTTTGAGGTTTGGATGACTTTTTTTTTTTTTTTCTGGTTAACTAACCCTTTAACAGCAGGTGGAATTCAGTGACCATATTTTAATTCAGTACAGCACTACTTCGGTGTAACTTTTACGTAATTTAACACTGCTTATGTTGTCACAGTGCATGTCAACTGAACTTTATTTATTCTTTGAAGGTTGGAGCTAATATGATGCATCACGTGAGCAGTGAGACGAGCCAGAATCCACATGACTTGATGCTTCAGGACAAACAGAACTCGCAAGTTCTTTTTATTTACTTTTTTATCATTTTCATTGTGGAGTTGAACAGAAGATCTTATTTTAATCTATGAATGTATATTTATTTATTTATTTATTTATTTTACATCTATGAATTATTGTTCAAAGCCTTCTGCTCCCATTCACTTCAAACATGGACTAGTGTATTATCTTAAACACATTGCTGCACAGTTTTGTACTGAATTTTTGTGTAGGTTTAAATATTGTGTTCATTTTGAATTTTTGTGTTCTGTATACATTTTATGTTTAGTTTACTCTGTACATGGTTGTGTAGGTTTTGAATGTGTACGGTTTGTACAAAATTGCATAGGTTTTGAATTGATGTATGCACACTTGTATTTTGAATTTGATATGTACACAATTGTGTATATTTACATTAAATGACTCCACAATATTTGGTTTGTAATATAAAATATATTTGTTAAAACGTATTTTATACAAATAAACAATCTTGAAAACAAAGTATATTTTATGTAGTAAAATAATTTCATGACTAAAAGTAAATAGTTAACCCAACTGGCTTTTAACTCAATCATTGGGTTAAAAATAACCCACAGTTGGGAAGGTGCTATGTTAACCCAACATTTTTTGGTGAGTGATTTTAATAATATAATAATTTTGTTATAATAGCTGTTAGTTATAAGACTGGATATAATATATATTATAAATTTATAATAACTGTAGTGTTTTCCTACATTATACAAAAGCTACTTCTAGAAATACATTTTAAAAGTATGTATAGGACAATTGAAATTGTACAATAAAATATATGGGAGGTATAATATGTTCTAATGCATTTAATTTACCTTAGATCAATCTATTTTTTAATCTCTGTAAAAACTTGTTTTGGCCATATTTGATAACTCATCTTCTGTTTGGATTCTGTCCCATCATTTGCACCATTCTACATCACTACAAGCTAAAACATTCCTCAGTGCTATGTCATAAATAAACAGATTTCATAGACAAATCTCTTTTGTCGTCATCCTTTCTTTTAGAATCTTAGAGATGTTTGGTGTTACATCATCATCGTTAGTGACATTATTTGTGGATCAATATTAGCTTGAATACATAAGAACAATAATAAAAAAACAAAAAACAAAGCAAGAGCATCATTTATCCAAATTTATTTGCAAATTTAGAAAACATACAAATGATGTCACAGCTTCTGGTCTTCAGGCACAGGTCATTCTGTCACGACAGATTTTTGACCAAATATGGATTTTTCAGGCCTTCCTCTCTGTAATGCCATGATAATGTGAGATAATATCAGATGTACGTCTCATGAGCAGCTTCTTAAAACCAAGTATAAACTTAAAACATTTGAAGAGTCAAGTACATTCTGTTCATACATAAACCAAACCTACAGTGAAAAGGGATTGAGAGGACAACGCTTCATTAGGAATGTAGACTGAAGTATCCATCTTTGACCCATTATGTGGTTCACATCCATCTGATTGGAAAACCCTTCCTTTCCTCCAGCACCATATCCATATATTAAGAAAACAAGACTAAGAAGCATGACAGGACAGTTGAAACTCAATTTAGTAAAATTAGCCTGGCCAATGTTCTAATATTTTCTTCATAAATATTCATCTCTCTTTTAGCTCTTTCACACAATCAAACAAACATACAAGAAACAATCAATGAGCGGGAGTAATATATGTGCATTTCTTTTTAAATCTAGGAAAACATAAATGTTAGCTTTACATAAAATGTTAGTATCCACATGCTAAACTGCCAAAAGACTTTGATAGAAGATACGGTTTTCCCCATTTCCACTCTCAACATTTCAGTCTGACCCATAAAAGTCAAATGACATGCCACTCCATTCTGCTTTGCTACAAATTCTGTTATATATTTCTGAGGCCAGACATTCAAAATAAACAGGTTCTGGGGTACAAGAGGACGAAATGCTGACAATAAAGACAAGAGAGAAAAACAAATCCAAATAGGAAGCAAAGAGGCTTGCTTTGCTTGGCTTAGGACAGTGCATTTAAAACATTCAAAAAAAGTTCTGGTAACATTTTACACTCAAGTTGTACACATTAATATCAGTCATCACTATAGTTATCGTGAACTAAAAACCAATGATGCTTTAATCAAGTTTAATAAGTGCTGTAATTTCTACACATATAAATGTTACAGTTAATATTAGTGTATTTATGAACTAAAAAAAAGTAATAATAGCAAAATAGTATATTTATAAATGAACATTAACCAAGATTAATAAACGCTGTTAAAAAGTATTCCTTGTTAGTTCATGATACTTAATGCATTAACCAATGTTATCAAATACAACCTGACTGAAAAGTGTTACCAAAGTTCCTCTAGACATCAGTCTAGGGAATTGACATCATGATGAAAGAAATATTCAGTGTTCAGCTGAATGAAGCTGGTATGCGCATCTGTTCCTCATCTTCATTGGCTTGATCTTGTAATCCTCAGATGTCCTCTGTGTTCTCAGAGAAGCTCGATTGGGCGATTTCACAAAAGGACAGCATTGCTACGCCTGGCACAGTCAAGCGGTTTTGTTGTCCCTCTCACGCATCATGATGAGGTGGCAGGACAAGGCTGAGGTCACAGTGACTGAGGTTGGGACGGTCTTCCTATGTGATTTTCAGAGTGCTACCATAGGTTTGCTGCACCACTACCTGCACATTGTCAAGGATGAAGTCAAAGGCCATGCTCCATACTGACTCTGAGGACTGCTGCATAAGTCTGAAAGGAACAGTTAAAAATCATCAGTAGGACTCAATCAACCTACACTGTCGTTCAAAGTTTTGGTTTGGTAAGAATTTTTATGTTGTTGAAATAAGTTTCTTATGCTCATTAGGGCTGCATTTATTTAAAGGTTCATAAAATGGATTTTTTTATTATTTAATAATGTTTCCTGAGGTGCACTTATAATGTTAATATGATTTTTACATCCGAAAATGATCATAATTTAGAAATAAATGGCTATTTACTACCCTGATTTTATCCCGGATTTAATCGCTCTGTTTGAAGGGACGTCTGCTGTGAGACTTCAGTGTAAACACCCACTGTTGTGATTGGCTGACATCTTTGCAGCTGAAATAAGTATTACATGTGGAATCCTCTGAAATACTTTTATTACATTTTTACCATTACAGCTGTCGAGATTAACAGACAGTCTGTTAATCGCGTGAATGCAGTGAACTTGTCATTGCAACGCAATTTCGCACTATCACGAAATGCTTTCACCATAACAATGCAAACACAATGTAAATACAGTAAGAGATTCATTATGTAGTGTAAGAACGGCACTAGAACGGGAATTTTTGCAAGTGTCCAGAAAAAAACTTGCAATGCGTGACAGCTTCAGCCAGTATAAAGAGAGCGTTCTTTAAAGTAAAAATACTAGGATAAATACAAGTCGGCACTGACGTGACTAGGACGTTCGTTAACAATAAACTGAATTCATTTTTCTCTGACATCGGCATCCTTCGGCATCTCATGCAAAGATGATGTTTTTCCACAGCCAGGAACAACTCAATGTCTGTGTGGCATCACAATCTTGTCATCACAATCTTATAAATTTCATAAATAACTACTTTAAATCCACTCGCTGCTCATTGACTGAACACCAGTGGGCGAAGGCAACGATGTGATTATGTAAAAGTAGGCAGTCCAGAGACAGTCGTATGTAAATAATTGTGCCCCTGTGACGTCACATGCCACCGCGATGAAGGTTTTTTTTACAGCTTGATTATATAAATGCTGCTTTTTTTATTGATGTTGAGGACGTTTTAAGTTATGGAACTTGCAGGATGTATTAATGATGCAAATGAAAAGATCAAGGACAATTTGATTTCTCATTTCATGACCCCGTTAAAATCAAAAATACAGTAAAAATTGCAATATTATTACAATAATAATGTAACAGTTAAAATAACTTCTATTTTTGTATATTTTAATATGTAATATGTGATGGCCGAGTTTCCAGCAGCCATTACTCTAGTCTTCAGTGTCACATGATCCGTCATTCTAATATGCTGATTTAGTGCTCAAGAAATATTTCTTATCGGTGTTGAAAAAAAAGCTGTGCTGTTTAACATATTTGTTGAATTTTTTTTTCTTTCAGGATTCTTTACTATCACTTTTGATCATTTTAATGCCTCCTTGTTAAATAAAAAAAATCATTTCTTAAAAAAAACCAAAAACTTTCTGACCCCAAGCTTTTGAAAGGTAGTGTATATTACTGCTTTTGAGATTTATGATGCATTTATTCCAGGAATCAGTGAAGGAAAATTCAGAACAATACCTCTTCATATATTTGATGACAAGGTTGAGTTTCTCCAGGTCTTTATCATCCACCAGTTCTGTGCAGTACTTCACCACCTGTAGAATGTCCTCTTCCATTGGTTCTGTGAAGATGCAGCACCAAATAATTAAACCAGGTGCACAATGCAAATATAAACTAGCATTTAAAAAGTGTTGTTGTTCTGCTGTACCTGAGATGGTAGTGACCCATTCACGAAGCAGAGTTCTGATGTCGCTGAATTCATAAGCTCCAGCTAGGGTTGGGACTGGGCGGGGATTTAATTTGGACAACGTCATTGGGACATCTGTGCTCAGAGAGGACGGGCACTGAACATTTTCAGTCTACAAATGAAAAATATCTCAGGTAAATCCATTTCCCCCCCCTAGAATTGTCAAAACCTAAACAGACACATTTAATATCAAGTGTCTGAATCATCAATATACCACAGTATAAACAGAAAAATAATATAGATAAAAAGAAGAATATTTTAACTGGATTATAGGCTTACTTTGAGGCCTTGTTGTTTGAGTGGCAGAGGAAGAATTTTGGAGGGGCTGGATTTGGCAGGGCTGTTTCCAGGAAATATTTTTTTTAGTGGACTTGGACCCTTTTTTGCAGGACCGACATTTTTCTTTTTGTAGCGGCGCTTTAATTTCCCCGCTGCAGGCTGCTTTAGTTGAGGAAATGGGTTATTTTGTTCCACTACAGAAACGAGAGAGAAAGATTAGAGACATTGTATGGTGTGGTAGTGGTTGATTACTTAAAGGTGCGGTGTGTAAATTTTAGCGGCATCTAGTGGTGAGGTTGCGAACTGCAATATAGAGAACCTACGGTGACCGACACAGGACAAAGATGTCACCATCTGAGACAGAAGAGAGTAGTCAGTCAAGCAAACATGCTCTGTAGAGCAGTTTGTCCGTTTAGGGCTACAGTAGAAACATGCTGGCGCAAAATGACAACTTAACATGTAAGGGGACCTGCGGTGTATGTAGATAGAAATGGATCATTCTAAAGTGATCCATTTCTATGAAAAATTATTTGAATGAAAATTATTTCACTTTATAATGTGTCAAATATGGATATTTTCTTACACAAACACATAGCATTCGAAGGCCTTTATTAGCCGTGTGGAGTACTTTTATGATGGATGGATGCGCTTATTTGAGCTTCAAACAGGTGGTTTCCGCGCACCACTATTATTAGAACTCTGATTGTATTGGTCTAAAAGAAGAAAGTCATATATACCTAGAATGGCTTGAGGGAGAGTAAAATTTTCATTTTAAAGTGAACTAATCCTTTAATTCTAGGGGAGACATAATAACGAATATTAAAACTATAATAAGCTGATAATTATTGTCATATTATGTTATAGCCAATAACTGTCAAATATTATACATCTATACTACATTGTTAATATAAAGTCAATTATAACACACTAGGACTAAATTTAGGAATCACATTCTTATGTACAGTATAAAAGATGAAATCTTATTGAAAAAAGTTCAAATAAGAATAAGTGCTCAAAATAATAGAAAAATGACATCTGTGATGTTGTTTAGATTGTTGTGCAATTTTATTTTTACTCACCAGTGGTGCCTTGAGCTTGAGCGTTTGCCTTGTTTCTATAAGCAGAGCAAAGCTCTTCCTGAAGCTCTCTGGGAAGTGCTGCAAACACATCTGGGTCAACCTGTTCAAAGTTCAGAATTAGGATCTCTAAAATACTATTTTCTGATGGTCAATGTAACACCATTTCACCAAGTTTCCCTGCATGTTAACAGCATGTACCTGGGAGAAGTCGGGGAGCTCTAGTATAATGCCCGTTGTGCACGGTTGACCAGGCTGGTTTTGGAGCTGCAGTACAAGGGTGCCAAGCGATTGGGCTGGAGGTGAAGAGGAGGTTCGAGGTGGGCTTGAGCGTTGATATGAGGTGCTTGGCTGCTCCTCTCTGTCTCTCCAGGACTGCTCCACCTGTTTCCTTATGTCTAGAGGTAAAGCTTCTAAAACAGATCGGTCCACCTGAAATGAGGGGAAACTGGGGCTTACATTTGAAAATGTCACTGTTCAAGAATTTGGGTTCAGCAAGATTTTTTCTCTTTTTTTTTTTTTTTTTAAGGCTGCATTTATGTCAGTAATACTGTGAAATATTTTTACAATTTACAATAACTGTTTTCTTATTAATAGCTGTAATTTATTGATGGAAAAACTGAATTTTAAGTATCATCAGTGTCACATGATCATTTAGAAATCACATATATGCTGATTTGCTGCTCAAGAAGCATTTCTTATTATCATCGTCAATGCTGAAGAAAGCTGTGCTGCTTAATATTTTTGTGGAAACCGTGATACATTTTCATGATTCTCTGATGAACAGAAAGTAAAAAAAACTGCATTAATTTGAAATAGAAATGTTTTGAAACATTGCAAATGTCTTTATGGTCACTTTTGATCAATTTGATGCATCTCTGATGTTTAAAATTACTAATGTCTTTTAAAAATGACAGTCTGTATAAGGCTAAATATATATTACACATTTTTATTTATGTTATATATTTCATTTTATATTATATAAACTAAATATATATTTTAATCAGTAAAATTAATCTATAAAGAAGTTACACAAAGTTTGACTTCATCCTTATTGTTTATAATATGACAGAAGAGATGTGTTAATATTCGGACCGACATGAAATTTGTGTATTAATCACAGTTTTTATCTTTTATCAGATTTTGTTTTTTTTTAAGATACTGAGGGGCATTCAAGAATCTAACCTCAGAGGGAGATGGCACCTCAATGCTGATGTTTAGGCATGCCCTAACATGGTTGGGGGGACGTGGATGGTGAAAATCTCCTTTACTCGTTCCAGGCATTGGATCTGACATGGTGGAGGGTGGTGATGATGGAGGAGCAACTCTCTCCTGATGGGAGGTTAAAGCTCTGGATGAGGAAGGACTGGTTAATCCATCTGAAATACAAGCAACAAGGAATGTTTGTTAAGAGTCAGACACCAAAATAAATCCTATAAATCATATCCTAAATCTGTTTTTTTTTTTGAATTCCTGCCCTGGAGGTCCACTTTCCTGCAGAGTTTAGCTCAAAACTTAATCAAACACACCTGAGTGAGCAAAACAAGATACAGTTTCAGTTAGGCGAGTTTGATAAGGGTTTTATATCTAAACTTTGCAGAACAGTGACTGGATTTGAAGAACTAATCACACTGCTCTGACCTTGTGCTAGAGGGTCTTTCCTGGGGCTGTGTGCAGGCTGTCTGGCCAGCAGCAGGTCTTTGATCGAGCGACCACGAGAGGGCCCTTGTCCTGATGGGTCCGCATGTGGTCCCTCCAACTGCTGCACCTGCAGCCCCACTCCCCTCATGTCCTTCACATGCAACTTCATGGAATGGAATAGCTTAATGGCCTCTGCAGCAATCAGCTGTCCACTGTCCGTGGGCTGAGCTAGTAAAACAGACCTGCAATGTGACAGTAATGAAAAACTGTGAAATGTATATCAAAACAGTTATCAGTCAATATTAGAGTTTTTGATTAATTAAATCAGTATCGATTTATATTGGCTATATTTAAAGGACTTTTCCATCTAACGTTCATTGATAGTTAGTAATTAAAAACACTAATCTAATTTATAGAGCAAAAGTTAAAATATTGTGAACAATTTTATACTTTACACTATAATGTTGTAATACCTAAATTCACTTGCAGCATTTAAAATGACTGATTTTAGTTAGTGTTTTTTTTATTTATTATAATGCAAACAAAATTGTAGAGAATTTTATTATATCCCAAAGCATGAAAAATAATTATCATCAGAATATCGGTATCAGCCAGAATTTTAGTCAGAATGAAATGGAAAAGTGTTTTTACTTGGTCAAAACAATCATATTAAAATACATTTGAGTGCATTGAAAGCTGTATTATAATGTTACTCTGAGTGTTCGCTCTGTGGGTGCTTGTTGCACACTACAGTAAGCTAGATCGATATTAGAATATCATATTAATATAAACTAGATGGCTGGTGTTACTAAATCGTATGCAATTAATTTTAAAATGTTGTGTATGGTGGAGAAAATGCTGTAATACTCTTAGTACAAATAAATCTCTTTTTGATTATGGTATGTTAGCCACTTCAATTGGCAAAATAGTGTTGTCTACATGAGGTGATGCAATTAGGAGGGCAGTTATAATGGTTAAAATTGCTTATTTCTCTGGATTTAAACATTGTTGAAAATGTTAGGAACAATGCAAGTACACAAATCAACAAAATATATAAGATTGCTAAAGAGATTTTTGGATATTTTAATCAACTGCATGATTTATGATCAACTGCATGTTTGCATTCACAACTATCTAATCAACAACCCATGAATTAAACCAAATACCTACCCTACATTTTTAATTTTTTAATTTTTTCCATTTCACTCAAATGTACGTTACAATACAGAAGAAAAGATTTAGATACTCCCTTTTCATGAGAACTTTAAATGTCTGATTACTGAGTATTTGAGAAGACTTGCAGTGCCAAATTTCTAGACAAAAAGCATTCAAGTCACCTGGCAAAGTTGTCACATATCCCATGACCACCATATTTGGCTGGCTCTATCGGAGCCCCTGCTTTCCGCATCATGACCTTCAGTGTAACCCGTCGACCTCTAAGCCCCGCCCCCTCCAACCTCTTCTGCACCTCCATAGATAAGTTGGTGAGGAAAGCCTCCGCCTCTTCAACCTAGCAGAACATTAGAGGTGATAGGAAACTAATGAGGGAGGTCAACAGATTGAGGACAATGACAGGCATAGGACGATACACAATGACTGCTGTAATTTGTATACTTCAAAACCTGTGTGAACCGAATGTTGTAGTTCATTTCTGCAGACACAGACTTTCTCTCCTTCTCACTGCGCACAGGCCTGTCATCCAGTCCCCTGCAAAAACGAAAGAGCGTCTGTCCCGTCCGTGGCCCAAACTCCCTTTGTAGTCGAGACATGGACAACTGCTGCAGGTCACCGCAGGTACTCACTCCCAAAGAGGTCAGCTTGGAGTTCATTGAGCGACCCACTCCTGCACACAAGCACGCGGAAGCACAGGTCCACATGCACACAAACACAGCAATAAATTGTACTGTAAACTTCTGTATTCAGATTTAAATAAAATGCCATTCAAAAGTTTGGGAATCCAGAAGAAAATGTATCACAGTTTCAACACAAAAATATACAGCGGCACAACCCTTTTTAACATTGACAATAATGAGAAATGTTTTTTAAACAGCAAATCAGCATATTAGAATGATTTCTGAAGGATCATGTGACACTGAAGACTGGAGAAATTCAGCTTTGCATCACAGGAATAAATTAATAATTTTAAAATATTTATTTAAATAAAGTTATTTTAAATTGTAATAATATTTCACAATATTACAATATTTTTGATCAAATAAATGCAGCCTTGGTGAGCATAAGAGATTTCCTTAAAAAAAAAAACATTAAACATTTTTTTACAACTAAATCAGACCCTCTTTCAGACCTTTTGAACGGTACATGTATTTAGGATGCTGAGTTCTCACCAGGCAAACTGGAGACAGATTGATCCCTGATAAAATCATCCACTTCCTCTGACCTGAGGAAGTACTGTCCATTTGGTTTGGCCTTACGGGTCGCCATCCGAGCAAGAAGGATGTTGGAACCTGGTGACAAGTATAACAGATGTTATGAAAGGTTTCAGAAATAAAACAGCACCAGCAACTACATTACAATATGACGCATTGTCATTAAACTTATCAATGGGATAAGTTCACCCAAAAATTATATCATCATTAACTGTTCAAAACCTATATTACTTCTGAGGAAGGTGAATTTTAAAGAATATCCTGGCCACTCTTTTCAGTATTAAGCAAGTAAATAGGGACTGGAGCCCTCAAGCTCCAAAAAAATGTCTTTTTGAGTAACAAACCAAAGTTGTTATTCACTTAATCTTGACATCTGCTGAACCTCTCTTTGGCATGTTCACAAGAGTGCATTAGAAAGCACAATGCTATTGTATGGTTTTAGAAGACTGTAGAATATAGCTCATGAGTTTTATGATACTTCTACATCAAAATTACCATTCGTTGTAACATTCTTCAAAATTTCTCCTTTTGTGCTTCATGTAAGAAAGAAAGTCATACAAGTTTGGAACAAAATAATAGTAAATAATGGCAGAATTTTCACTTTTCCATTCATAAAGTGTCTTACCCATTCCAACTGAGGCAGAGCAACCAGTCTTCTCCTTTATATCTTCACGGATGGCTCGTGCCAGATCATCAGGAGTAACCCCCAGCTCAACCAGAAGAGCTGTGGCGTCCAACAGGGCCTCGTCACAACTAAGTGCCTCAATGTTATGAGTGTAACTGTAAAACAAGTAATTGAATTGTTGCATTCGTCAGTTGGGTTTAGGAATAACATTGCAATTCAAAAAATGTTCTAACAAATATTACATCTGTTACCTGGCCAGGGTCTCATACATAGTCAGTGCCACCTCTTTATAGGCCTGGAAGTCATATGGGACAGACTGCAGATCAGGACAGAGCTGCTTAGCCCGGCCAAAGAACATGCCGTTTCGCACACCAGCCTGCCTGTAAGAGTGGAAAACATCAAAGTAACAGGTCAGAGGTCATACTGTATTATGAAGTTGGAACAAGTTTTGTGGCTTTTATTTCAAGTCTATTCGCTTCGAAGCAATCTATTTCAATGATTCTCAACTAGAGGGCCTCAAGATGATTTAAATGACAAATAAGATAAATAATCAAGATACTTCTTACTTTAATTCACTCAACAACTTTTTTTCTTTGAAGGACCAGGGTTCCCACATTTTTAGATAATCAGAACATACTGTATGAGGCAGCCTAATTTACCTGAAGAAGTCATAAATATTAATAAAATATTAAATTGCCATGGACTTTTAAACATATTGTAATCTATTGTTGACAATGGATGGCCTTGGAGTCAAAAATGTTGAAACACTACACGACACCTGCATGACAGCTGACATAAAAGCATTTTGTAACGAATCACTCAAAAGTAATTTATTTACCGTTTATTTTTATCTGTCATCAGACTGACAGACTAGCATTCTAACACAGCAAGCTTGCTTTCTAACCTTATTTCCTCTATTTTTTTCTTCTTGTTGTAATTATACTGCTTATTTTACATATAGAACAAAATCAAGTAGTTTATATCAATAGTCCCGTTACCATAATAGTGACCACACAGTCTGTTTACAAAGTCATTTTTATATTGGAATTACTCCTTAGTGACAGATGCCCCTGCCTCTGAGAAACTATCTGTACATCTCTGTAAACATTGGATTGATTTTATAAATTTAATGTACTTTAAGTATGCACCTAGCACTCAGAAAATACCATTATCAGTTCAGGACTCTGTATCAGCAAATACTCAATATCAAATGACACGAATCTGATTGGGGACACAAAAAACTTGATCGGGACAGCCCTAATCTATGTGCTAATTTACTCCTAAACTTTCAAAATGGATAGCATATATACACATTTAAAATCTTTTAAAAACTTTTTTGTTATGGGAAAATGGACCAAAATGATCAAGGACTCATGTTGCAAAAGAAAGTGGCCCAGCAGGTTTATAATGAATACCTGGCCTCATAACTGCAAGAGGCAATCTCTGCCATAGAGAGGGCAAACAGGTCCCGATCCACTCCATTACTGGGACCATCATCATACTGTGGAGATGGGGTCATCTCAAGATCATCACTCTCCTCTAAAGCAGAAAGAACAATGGTCACCTAAATTCAAACTTCTACAATAAACTCCTTCTGATTTCAAGTTAAATTTAGCCAACATCTTTCTTCTAAAATCTGGGTTTACCTTTTCTGTACTGTTTCTGTTTCCTCTGGTAGTATTGAAACTCAAGCTGAGGATTTGCACCAGGTCGCTGTGCAACACGGCCTGGACCACGGTTACTTGTCACCGCAACCGGTTTCCCTGGAGTACAGATTGACCATTAGTAAAGCTCAGTTTATCAGATGCAATCAAAGTCAACTAGCTTCAATAAAAACTCAAGGACTTCCCTCTAACTTGTGTGCTGTGACAGGTTGTCCGGTGTGCCATGGAAAATGATAAAATTCCAAAAAAATAAGTAAAAATAAATATATCATCACACTGTCGGGCTGAAAGCTCGTAATTCCATATTCCATCTTTGTTTTATAAAATGAATACTAGGTTATTGGTCATTCTTTATGTCTATATGTGGGTTTTACAAATATTTAACTTATAAAAAGCATTTAAAAGAGGTTGCGATTAAACCTCATAACTCCATTGGTTCCTCAAACTGTTCCTCAAACTGTCTCAAAACAGTTTGGAGATCTCTGCTTGTTAACAGTGAATGTTTGCCTAAGTACAGCGTTTTATTTACTCAAGAAACACTATGTCCGTAAAGGCCAATGTTTTTTTTTGTATTTGAAGAGAGGAGAATAGTCGTAGTCTTTGCCATCTAGTTAAAGCACACAGTTTTTAATATCCTGCGCATACATAGCGCTTCATCTTATCATGAGATTTCAACAAGAAGAAATTTGAGAGCCCATATAGCTACAATAAACATTATATCTTGTACGATGATGAAATGTTATTGAATCAACGAACTTACTGCCTCAGAAGTGGCTGTTTCAGTGACAAGCAAAATATCATTACCTGGTCAAAAACCTTGTAACTCCATTTGAACTTGATTTTCATAAAATGTTAATATAAATGACATGTGCAAGTGTCTGACCATAGCTATAAAAAAAAACAACACCAACTTCGACAACAGTGTTTAATTGAATACGAATTTTCCGCCTGACAGGGACAATATGTAAATTTGTTGTTTTATCATCACCAACAACATCTTACTATGACCTTCCTGTGTTCCTAGCTGCCTTAATCTCAAGTTTCACATTAAATGTGAGTACTACTTTTAATATAATATCCATTTTAATATGCCATTTGAAGCAATGCTTGTTTGTGCAATTTTGTTATGTTTTTATATAGCGGTGTACTGTGGAATTTTTACTTATCAAAAGTGTGCCGTGGCACAAAAAATGTTGGGAAACACTGCTCTAATTGGCTGAAACGTACCTATGAGATCTGGTCGATGTCTGATCCCGACGGATACAAAGAAGCAGTCCATATCCACATGAAGAATACAGGACTGACGCACCTGAGGAGCAGCCATTAAGGAACCTGGGCCAAAGAGAAACAAATGAGAAATACAGAAAATATGCATTACAAAGACATGTTCAACAACAACAAAAAAATGCACAAACATAAATCACAAAAGACAAGTTACCTGAACTGCTATTAGCTTTGAGCTTCTTTAGTTTCTCTTTTCCAGAGAAAACAGCCCCTCCTGCTGCTCGCCGCCTGCTCTGCAGGGTGTTCACATACTCGGAGAACTCATTCCGCCATGTAGAAATATGATGCAGCCTTGAATGAGAAAAGAACTCTGATATTATTCCAGCCTCTGCTCCCTGAGCAGTTGACCTTCCTGACTGGTTACTAGCGTTTTCAAGAATGGAGGAGTTATGGGTCATGTGATAACTCCCATTTAGTCGAACTCTTGTCTGATCTTGAAGATTACCCTTCTGAGGGGCATCTGAAGTTCCTGGATTAGATGTTGGTTCTGGATAGAGGTCCTTTTGCATATTGTGAGGATCAGGCTTCTTTGCAGGGCTGGCTGTGGACATCAAGGATGTCTGATGGGAATTTGCTTTTAATCCAGCAGATGAGCAGCTGGGCTCTTCCCTGTCCCTGCATCCAGCCTGAGGGAGGTAGGACTGACGGGACCCTGTGTCAATAACATGAGGGCGATGTTCTGCAAAAGAAACGGAGTCCTGAGGCTTTAAGGCACCATTCACAGGGTGTTCATAACCGTTAGTTAACAGAGTGTCTTGTGAGCCTCTTGGCAAAAGGGCACAGGGGTTATCATCTTCATCATGAATACCATTAACTCTAGGCCTCTCAACATCCTCCTCAGAGATGATGCTATATGAACCATTTCTGCCAGACAAAAGGAGAGAGGACAAGAATAATTGTTAAATATAAATAATTACCCAAATGTGTTTCTTTATATGAGGGGTGTAAAACATTGTCCATGATAACAAATAGATGGCTGAAATTAAAATTCTATATTCATCCTTGGTATAAAGTATACTCACAGTCTGACATCCAACTGGTGATTGGTTCGATCAGTGAAGTTAGCCGTATGGTTATCTTGAGTGGATTTGAGAACTTCTTTAGAGATGGTTTGAGTGTGGCTGGGCTTGATACTGTCTGACTGGGGGTGGCTTAGGCTGGGTTTGGGTGGTCGATGGCTGAATGACAGATCCTGGCCTGCTTGTGCACAAACACCAGCAAAGGTCAAGCCTTTCTGCTTCGTATAGAGCTGATACTGGATGTATGAAAGTTGGCGGCCTGCCTTTATACTGCACAAAACACAAAAATTTCAGTATTTGTATAACATTGTGTTTCTACATCTTGCAAAGTCCACTGAAGTCACACACCTGTCTGTGATCCACTCTGGTCGCACTACTTTCTCTCCTCTGAGCTCTTGTATTTTGCTGTTTGGCAGGTTGGTGGCAATGATATGTGTGGTTTTGGAGTGAGTGTAATAGACATGGAACTGCCCGCCATGCAGCATCATCAGCCTGCGCAGCTCATCCGCACAGGGAACTGCACACAAAAAACACACAATACAAGATTCTCAAATTGCCAGAGCAGTGGCGCAGCACTCATACTCCTGACACATGCAGCTATGGTGCTCAGTTGGGAAACAGAGGTTTGAGTGGGTCACGGAGTGTGTAATGTTTTTTTTTTTGTTTTGTTTTTTTGATGAATTTGGTCAAATTTGGGTCGCCTCTTAATGACCGTGTGAAAATGTGGGTCCCATGGCCAAACCAGTTGAGAACCACTGCTTTATACAATATGGACCGTTTCAAAGCTGCTTTAAAGTGATAAAGAGGAAAACAATGAATAATAATAATTAAATAAGAATACAATTCTGCTGTAAAGCAGCTCTAAAAAATAAAAAAGGGAGTGTATAAATTACTGTTATTATTAGAATTATTAATAATGATTATAAATACGACGCATTTAATCAAAATAATTCATAACAATAATAAACAACAATAAAGTTTGTGTTCATTTTGACATTTGTTATCACAGCACATGTGGGAGAAGTCTGACCTGTGTATCCATTGACGTAGATGGCCACACCGCTGAAGATACAGGAGGACGTTCCACTTTTCTGCTTCTCTCTCGGGGCATCCTTCTGAAACTGCTCCTCAAGCTTAGAGATTTTTGCAGCCATGTAACCACCCTGAGTAAGAATTCAACAAACACAATTTTAATCGTAATGTGATTTTTTTTTTTTTGAATCCCATTTACAAGATCAAGTAATAAGGCAAACAACACACAATGATCACACACATTTAAACAGTAAAAAAAAAAAATCTAACCCCTGGAAAAATGAACAGTCTGTAATATAGACACACACACAAAGAAAAACGTGCAGCGTCTGGCTGACAAGCATTTGATTACGCCTCAGACATTAAATGAGACTGGAGGTGCAAGTCTGCCCTGCTGGCACGGCGACTCTCTGTCTCCATGGCAACGGATGGAACGCTGGGATTCAGGAGTTGAGCCTGAACCAATAAACAGACTCACACACACAAAAATACTGCACAATACTCACTCGCTCCACCTGTACAGACAGGAAATTACCCTGTACCTAATTAATATAACCTGAGACATGAAAACGCACAAGGCATGAAGGCAATGACAGTTCTGTGTTTAATTAAACTTCAAATCCTGCAAGAAATTAATTGTCAAACTGTACATGGACTGGTAAGATTCACTTCCACAAGCAAATATGAGATCCCTGCTATTACGAATGCAAATTTCTAAATCACTAAACAAAAATCAAGAAAATACACCCTTTTGGGTCTCAAATTTGGTGCCAAAACTCTATGGTTTCATATTATTGGGACATGTGGTGACGGTAATGTTAACAGTGACGACAGAAGCTCTTGGAGTTATTTATCCTTGAGCGGTTCTGCTAATGCCTGAGGAACATCAGGACGCTGAAGCCTAGCAAATCTCTCACTGGGCTCGGACTAGGGTGGCAAACCAGAGGTGCTGGTCACCAGTGAGGAAAATTGAGATTACTCACTGGTGTAATACAAATGAAATTCTGTCTAGACTTCAGTATTACCACACACACACACACACACACACACACACACACACACACACACACACACACTCACACACACACTCACTCACTCACTCACACACACTCACTCACACACACTCACACACACTCACACACACTCACACACACTCACTCACTCACTCACACACTCACACACTCACACACACTCACTCACACACACTCTCACACACACTCACACACACTCTCACACACACTCTCACACACACTCACACACTCACACACTCACACACTCACACACACTCTCACACTCTCACACACACTCACACACACTCACTCACTCACTCACTGGCTGGTAGAAAGGCAGTTGATAGTTATATGAAAATCAAAGAAAAAGTTAAAATAAAAGTAAAAATAATACTTTACAGTGTTTACAGTGGCAGCCAGGAAAAACAACACAGTACGTCAGAGGACAACTCAACTGTAAAAAAACAAAAAAACAGCCGCTTGCCTTTTTGATATCAATAATAAACAAAGAACAATAGACTCTTACCCGTCCCCCCCACCCATCTTCTTCACTGGCTTTCTTTCTCCATCCATTTCGACTCATACTGAGGGACCTGGAACACAACAATTCAACAGAATGAGTCAAAAACTAAAATCGTGAGCGACGGAAAATTAACATAAAAATAAGGACACAAGTATGCACATCTGTTTCATTCATCACAGTTGGTTAAAAACGCTACCTCTTTAATTAGCATGCAGATGAGCGACTTCTTCAATCAAAAAAAAATGAAATGCATCTGAAATGCTAGCTAAATCTTAAGCGCTGAATCAAACAAGTCAATTTTTATTTGTACAGCAGCCTTTTCACAATACACACTGTAAAGCAACTTTACAAAATCATGTTTTTGTTTATAATCTATATGAAGATCTATATATCTTCATGCTTTATAGTCATATTTAGCAAAGTAGAGCTAGGCATTAATATAGATTACATTTGGTGACAATATAGCGGTTGAGATTGGCAAAGTGAAGCCTAAATTCCACCTCTTTTTATCTTGCATGAAATTAAAATAATCATATACATTCAACAGACACCTTCACCCAAAGTGACTGAAGTGTTTGGATCCATTGTATGTAATGCGCTGCATTGAATTCAAGTAAATTCATATATTTTGTTGATGCATATATCCAAACTTTGAAAAACACTGAGGTCAAAGGTGACCTGAAAACACATGATCAGCATTTTTATACAAGTACTGCACACCTTACCACAGCAGAGGCCATCTGTACATCTGTTACAGTCATTTACTTTTATTATTGTCAAATAAATATATAAGATCACCAGTTCACTGTCTCCTTGATCATTTTTGCCTCAGTGATACAATCTTTTCTATTAAATGTGGTAGTGATAAGAGTAACAGAATGAAAAACATATCAGTATGATGAATGGGAATGCTAACAGTTGTAACAATGTTATTTACAGCTACATGCTGGATTATTTACCTTTATTTGACATATTTAATAGCAAATTTTAACCCAATACTAGGTGATTCTGGACTAAAACGACCAATGGCAGTGCAGACAATTAGATCAAAAACATTTATGGTAAATTACACATGAAATTAGACCACTTCTGCAGAAGACAGTTGATTGTTTTATAATACATGTCATATAAAAGGGCAAAGAAAACCGCAAAATGAGTACTTTTACTGCTGAAAAATACTTTTACTGCTGAAACGATTCACGTTTAGTGATCAGTCAACATCAACGATATGTATATTACATGCTTCACAGATAAATACTGCCTTTTTACTAAAAACAAAAACAAAATCAGTGACAGTTTCCTAACACGAGTTATAGGCCTACTCCATACCGGGTTTATTTTAGCTTTAGTTCCACACATCAGCCATCACATGGGACATGTCTGGCCATGTGAAAGAGCACTGAACTGTCTCGGCTGGAAGAAAAAAAAAACTTTACAGTAAATTTGGGAAACTCGAGGTAATGGGGCAGCTGATACAGGCAGTGATCAGACACGTAGGACACTAAAAAGACAAGTGACATTTCGTGCATAATAAACTGGATTCCCTTGAGCGTTTTGAACAATGTTGCAGAAGTGCAACAGAGCAACACACGTCAGGTCGATTAGTTCAGTAACGTACACAACTGTAGCGTCACTCCGCTTTCTGTTTAAAACGAAACCTCTAAAAACTGAAATTGTTGCTCACCAATTGTCCCCCTTCTTTACAGATGTATTTTGTTCAAACCAAAGCGCCTTTGTTTCCGCTCTTGGGTTGCGTCCACCCCCTTTGCGTCAATTTTGAAAGATTACTAACAGACACTTCGCGCATGCTGGGCTCTGTCCATATCAACATGCTCCCGTGACTGCACCCCTTTCACCATTCACTCGTATCTCTCCATTGCTAGCTGCTTGCTCTGCCAGATTTTCTGCTTGTTTTCGCTTAAGACCCTCCTCCTCCTCCTCCTCTCCCTCCTCCTCTCCCTCCTCCTCTCAGACGGGGTCGCACGGTGACAGCGTTAGCCCTGTCTGTATCTCACAGCACCCTCAAGCGGTACGTTCGACACCCTACAGTTGACGCAAAGTTTAGCTTTTGAATTTTAATCACGTTCTCCTGACGTCGCTCCGAAATGTTCCAATGGCTAAGCTTGGCTCATGTATATTAATTAGGTCATGAAGTTATCGCCGGTATTTTTCCAATGGCGAAGGCTTGACTCATGAATATTAAAAATAAATCCTTCGCTTTAGTATGGTTTGTGTGTCACGAATTCGCCGTTCATAATGTTGAATTTAACATGCTATTGTGATCCACCTCGATGACAAGCTTTCAAGGAGGATGTGAGGTAGTCGTTTTTACACCCCAAAGGTCAATCATAATGTACTGAGAATACATTTTCGTCTATGCTAGTCTGCCACACACTGCTCGGTGTCCTCAGGTAACTTAACCTGTGGAGCTCAGGCAGAGAGGCTGTCTCGTGAAATGTCTATTTATAGCTCTAGGAATTTATGGCAAAATATATTACAATGTGCATGACATGTTTTGTTGCGCATTGTTAAATAACTGAGTACATGTCTTGCCCAATAAACAGGTGGTTAGACAGAATCAAGCATAATAGTAGTACAGTAAGTTACTAGGATATCTATTTCTGCCATATGGCACAAATAATTGCCATAATTGTGACTTTCTGTCTCAAATTCTTCTTTTTAGGTCATAATTTTGACTTTTTAGGTCATAATTATGACTTTTTATATCATAATTAGGATTTTGGTTTTGATTTTGTGTGTGATGGAAATGTGCTTCTATACAATTATTTTTAATTGTTTGATAAAATGTCATGTCCATAAATCTAGTTTCATCTGAAGCTAGTGTAGTGAAGTTTGCATACAATTCATATTCAATTGCATATTCTAATTCTAATTCATTAATATGACATTTCCACCATCAAACTGAAATGTCTTGCTCCATGTTTCACTGCTTCTATATTAGTGTTTCCCCAACCCTTGTTCTGGAGTTATCCCACAATGCCACATTTTGTGCTTCCCTTAACTGACAGACCCATTTCAGATGGGTCTCTGAGTTAACCTGTTAGTGATCCACTGTATTGCCTGCGCTCCACATACCTTTCACAAGAGACCAAAATCATGCATATGCTGCAAATGGTTCAAGAACAGCATGCACTTTACTTTGGGTATTCCTTTTTAGGCAAATTTTACAGGAATAATGGAGACATCCAAAATGTGCAGTGTGTTGGGGTACTACAGACCATGATTGCGAGTCACTATGCTATACCATGGGCTAGTAATTATTTGTGGATAGTGCAGTCACTTCATCACCTCTTTAAACACATTTTGTCGTCATTGTACATTTCTCATTTTTCCCCTCAGACGCTGAATCCAAACAACAACAAAGACAACTATGTGAATGTTTCTGCAACTATACTCTGCAACTCACATGAATATTTAATGAGGTAAGTACTCAGGTTTTGATTGGTTGTCTGTTGCTAAACAACTCACTGTAATACTGTTACAGCATTGTCATTCCTTTGGCACTGCATTTCAAAGTTAATGTCGCAAAAGCAGCGCTAGCCCTGGACCACAGCTTTCAAGGTTAAAGGTGGAACCAACTGTTACTTCACCGAGAGCTAAAAGTCTCTTTAACCCAGGGTTTGAAAATATGTTAAACCAGAACTAAGGGTAGTGTGAAAAACCATTAATTTCCAGTTATTTTATACAGTTGTACCGTTTTTTGTACAATTTCAACTCAGTTAATTTTAAGAAACACTGGCTTTATTGTGTTAAGCTCACCTAAATGAATGATGGATTTATTTTCCATTTTGGTTTTGGATTGTATTATCAAGAAAAGCACCTTCACACTGAAGCATAGATCTTTTTTTAGCTTACTATGACCCCACATTTTGACAAGCAAACATTAACTGTTTTAACAGTCTTTCTCAACTGTCTCTATGCTGTTTCTCTGTGTTATTTATACTCAAAATGCTTCAAGCCTGCAAAAGTAGGGTATATTCCTAAAACCAATTTAGAGTCTAATTAATCACACAATGCACTTAAAGTAAAAACTTTTCCATCATATTTAACAGTCACAGTTACCAATAAAACATGAGAGAGCTCTTAGTCAGTCATTTTTTTTAACTTAATCTTCACTTTACTGTAACAGTTATTTTTTAACTTAAATCCAGTTACTAGCTAAAGTACAGTATTAAAATATTGGCGATTGAGACAGATTTCCAAAAGATGGCAGTATTGTTCCATAACTGACTTCTTATGGAGGGATACTGTACAGTCCTCAATCGAAAGAGAATGATGTGATTAAGGTCAGAGCTACATGCTTCATGAAACAACACAAATATAAATAACAGAAACAAACAGAATATATTCAATTTATAATACATTTAAGAAACAAGAATCTTGTGATTTCATTTGTGTTTTACAGAGTTTACACACAGAAGTGTGTTACAGGCCTTGATTTTAATTTTAAATTTCAGAGTAATTTGAGTGAAGCAGGGGTGTTTCTACCCTTTCAAAAAAGTTTACTTTAATACTCATTATTTATACGATTATGAGTGTGTGGATATAAATTGTCACTATCTGCTGTACTGAGTTGTTCACAGTCTGCATGAGCAATAAAGAGCTGCTTCATCTCTAAAAAGTGATAAAAGACAGAAGTGCTCATCCAGCGCTCTTTTTTTTCCCTTTCTTTTAAAATATCCTGTTACTTTGGTGTGAGACACCGCTGCAAACAAGTCACTGCATAAGCAAACTATTTGAATGAATCAAACTGAATTGAGAACAGTTAGAGATCTTTTTGACAACCAATTAGTTCAAAAGAGTGATTCATTCACATTCTGGCATCGCTAGTTCTGATTCTAAGCATCTGATAGAAAACACATGATGTTATTGCTGAAATATTTTCAGAGGAAATGATTCTCAGGTCGATTTATGGCCATCTCCATTGTCAGATAAGGATTTGTGAGTAATATTTTACTAGGGCTCATGCCTTGGTAAAAAGCCCCTGAACTAAAGGTGTAGTTGCACTGACAGCAGGTATATGATTGAGAGGAGAGAAAAGCAATACTTAAGCACTTTTTAGAACAGATTCACCCTTTAAGAGAGTGGAGAGCCAAGAAATGGATTTCATGTGCAGGACTGAATGGCAATGCTAAGCAGGATTTACCCCCAAGCTCAGGATCAAAAAACAGTATGGGGGAAATACAGAGATGGAAAGAGAATAAGAAAGAGGGATGGCTGCCAAGTGTTTAAACTCTTTCTGCGTCGCTCTAGTCAAGTCAAGTCAAGTTACCTTTTTTCACATAGTGCTTGATACAATATTGCTTTAAAGCCTCTTCACAGGGATAAACAGGAAAATTATGATTCACTGATTCAGAGTTCAGTTCTGCTGTAAAGCAGCTCTAAAAAGAAAAGAGTGTCATTGCTCAGACGAGGCCAGTTCAGTGTAGATTAAGTTCCGTTCAATAACTGTATAGAGATCATCAAATATGAAATGAGTTCAATTCAGTTAGAAAGCAGCTCTGTAAGCAACTCTAATGGGGTCATTGAAAGTGATGCTGAACCAAACACGACGATCGTGTTACTTATACACACATATATGCTCAAACTCATGCTTTAGTGGGTTTTGCAAGGAAAGTAGACCCGATTTTGAGCCTTTGTTTTTTCAGGAGAGACACCCCACATTACTTTAGATGGTACCCATGGATGGTAGATTTAAATGTATACTGGGACTAACAGGAAAATAATTTATCTTGTAAAGCAAGCGAATGCAGATAAGATAATCAATCTGGGCAGAGATGACCATGGAGACAATTTAGGGATGCTGCTTTATTGTGAGTCTGGCTCTGCAGGACATACACTCACATATATTGTTATTTACCATTAGGGTGAATTAAAGTAATTAATCGCCATGTGGACCGAAAGGCTTGGCTATGGGGTGCTTCTTTTGTATGTCTATCAGATAATAATGATCTTGGTATTGAGTTTAGTTAATGGAGTGTGTGTGCTGAGTTATTCGACTGTGAAAGGGCTCCATTAGCTCGAAGATTGCTCCGTTATTTATTTGCTAAAATTGTTTTGATGAATCACAGTTTCATTCTTTTATTCTTTTGTCCTGTTTCCCTCGCTCATTATTGACTTCAGGTGTGCCTTTACGGATCAGTTCACGATTTTCTTAGAGGTTTTAGAATGTCATTACTTCCTCTGTAGAGACTTTTTGCTCTTGGACTTCGGGCTGTAAATAGCGCGCGTGCTTATAAAACTTTTCGAATTTTGCAATCAATTGTTTTACACTTTTTAAATGCATCATTATAAAACCTTAGATTCGCAATCCCGTTTATTGGACAATCAGTGTCTACTTTAAAGAACAAACATCCAAATGCTTATTAGTGCTTGTGGTGCAGCGTGATTACAGTACATCATGGATCCAGGTGTCTTTGTTTCCTGCAAACTGTTTATCGACGATGGCTGTTGCCTATAATGAAATCAAAATAAGCGCGGTAGACGGTTGATCTGTCCTAAACTCGCAGCTGTGGGTGGTGATCATTCCCATTATGGCACAGATCACGACCCTCTCTTATGAACAGGAGCTGGAGTTTTGGGTGAATGGAGAACTTTAACTTTATTAACCTTTGTGTTGATTGAGCAAATTGTGCAGAAAATCCATCAGGTGAGAGTGTGTGTCTACTTTTCATGATTTATCATTAAATGTTATGACATCTGAAAAGATATAGGTTTCATAAACTCTTTATGAAACAACACACATATACAATTGAAAGTACAAATCATTATTTGCAATTATTTATTATTATTACAATTTATTATTAATTATTTTTGCTATTTTTTTATTGTTGGTATTTTATTTGTTGCAATTAATATTTTTATTAATTTAATTTTGTTTTTATTATTATTAATTCATAAATCAGCATAACACATCAAACATTCATCCACACACACACCACACACACACACACAAGCATAACACAGAAAGCAGAGCTTTTAAAAGTGAGAATGGTACAAAGTACAAATGACAGACAAACAGATATGTAAACAAAGGTTAGTTCACCCAAAAATGAAATTTCTGTCATTAATTACCCTCATGTCGTTCCAAAACCGTAAGACCTTCGTTCATCTTCAGAACAAAAATTAAGATATTTTATATATATATATATATATATATATATATATTTTTATGCCCCATAGAAATCAACATAAGTACCACATTCAAGGTCCAGAAAGGTAGTAAAGACATTGTTAAAATAGTCAACGTGACTACAGTGATTCACACTTAATGTTATGAAGAGACGAGAATACTTTTTGTATGCAAAGACAAAACAAAAACAATTCAACGACTTTATTGAACAATTTCATCTCTCCCCTGTCATTCTCCGATGCTGTTTACGTTCAGTGTTTCCAGGCTCTACGTCAGATGCCGACTTTCTGGACCTTGAATGTGGTACTTATGGTGATTTCTATGGGGGATAAAACCTCTCGGATCACCAAAAATATCTTAATTTGTGTTCTGAAGATGAAGGTCTTACGGGTGTGGAACGACAAGAGGATGAAAAATAATGACAGAAATTTCATTTTTGGGTGAACTAACCGTTAAAATGAAAGATACAGTAAAATAGCTAAGCGCACAGAGGCAAATGCAGTGAGGGGGTGTGTGGGGGCCCTTGCCAGGGTTTGCCCTCTTGTCACTCTCTCAGCGTCTAATGGGAGTGATTGATTTTTCCGCCTGCTCTTATCGAGGGGAGCAGCCAGCATCAATAACAACTTGGAATTAGACACATAGCATCTCCCAGCTGAAAAGAGAGGAACCGGGGGATCGGGCACAGCAGAACTGACTTGGAAGGGTAGACGGAGGGTGTCTGTTTATGTGCCCTTGTGCTGAGCCTAAGTGTGTGATTAGATAAAAGATTTCTTATTTGACTTTAAAGGTGCGGGCGAGCCTGATGTCGTCCTTTATGCTGCCAAATTCCACCCTTCTTTATCTTAAACTCATCATCATTCTAAAGCATAACAGCAGAGCCAGGAAAAGAGATGAGGGAAAATCTTTAAGAGTACAGCCATGAACTTGAGTGCGTCGTATTCATATCTGTGTAATAATAATCTGTGATTGGTGTTGGCTCTGTTCTCAGCACAAGAGGCGGTGAGAAAAGCGGAAATTACCATGTTTCAGAAATGTGGCCGAACGTGTGGAAAAGGAGCGCAGTAATTGAATACTTTCACCAGACAGATTTCCCATTTTCCAATTTCCTGCCAGGCACGTTAGTAATTTTGCCATCTCATCTGTTATTCTGTTATTCCAGTGAGCCTTGGATCCAGAGGCTTAATGCAATTCTTGGGAGGTAATTGGAAGGTACAGGTGCAGGGGGTTCATTTGCATTCACGGTTTCTGCATATCTATGGCATTACAACCACTTCAACATACAGCGTGAGAGTAGAGCACATTCCCATATGTATGTGCAATGTAACACATCACAGAATTCAGCGAGAGAAACTTCTTGATGCAGGATCACATCACAATTAATGTTTTAAAAACTCTCTCTCTCTCTCTCACACACACACACACACACACACACACACACATAAATATAAACATAATTCCACTATCTAGTCAACAGTTACTGTTGCTGAATCTAAACATGTTGACAGTTTCTTTTTCCACCGTGGTTTGGAATCAGGAATAGAATGTACAAACAAATACATCAGTGTTTACTTGTTTATTGGTAAACAAACATTGGAGTGAGATTTTCAAGGATTTCTCCTGTTCACTATATCTGTTAGTTTAATATTGACGTGTAACTTCAACCAAATATTAGCTAGTTGCCTAGCCATTCCTGATTTACCTATAGCAACTAATAAGTGACCAATCGTGAGTCACCACATCACTAAAGCTGTTCCACCAGCGCAGTTTTCCTGCTCTGTAAAAAATTATTTTTCAAAGTTGTAAATAAAATAGATTAAACAGAAATAAATAGAATTAAAAAAAATGGTCTTTCTACTCCAAAATCATTTTTGTTGTACTTATTTTTTAAATTTACTTCAGTGTGTCCTGAGTACAGTTAACAGTTGCGGAATCATTTTCTAATGAAAATGCTATGCATCATTACTTAAAGGGATAGTTTCACCCAAAAATGAAAATTTTGCCCTCATTTACTCCCCCTCAAGTTGTTCCAAACCTGTATAAATTTCTTTGTTCTGCTGTACACAAAAGGAAGATATTTGGAAGAATGTTTGTCACCAAGCAGATCTCGCCCCTCATTGACAACCATAATATTTTTTTCCTACTATGGTAGTCAGTGGAGGACAGGATCTGCTTGGTTAAAAACATTCTTCCAAATATCTTCCTTTGTGTACAGCAGAACAAAGAAATTTATACAGGTTTGGGACAACTTGAGGGGGAGTAAATGAGGGCAAAATTTTCATTTTTGGGTGAACAATCCCTTGACCTGCTCTGGTCATCATGATGGTGGAAAAATGTTTATATTAGACTCCATGACCAAGCATTAATCTGAAAATTGCTCCAGAATTTACTTCCAGGTTCCAGCCTGTTACAGCATCACTATGCTGCTAGACCTTTAAGATCGTCTCATAGTTTCCTTTTAAATGTCCAAGAATCTCAGTTGAAAAGCACCACACCTCTGGAATAGCCTCCCTCTACATATTAGATCCTGTGACTCGATTGAACGTTTCAAGGCTATGTTAAAGACGTATCTCTACTCTGTTGCAAATAATAAAATAATTTAGATGCATATAGAGACTGAATAGTGATGAGTATTGTGTTTTATTTTAGAAAACGGTTAGTTCCTGTCCTTGATTCTGATTGGTCAATCGCTGTGTTTTATTCACGATAAAACACGGCTATGACCGCTTCACCAAACAGTTCTGTGTATCACTACACAACACCCTTAGCAACCACTCTTAGCAGTGTAAACTGTTTGTTCTCAATTCATTTTTTCATTGAAGCTTACTGTATTATGTAGAAGAGTATCAAGAGAAAGAGATTGAGTGAACGAGTTTATTACCAGCTTTGAGATTTAGCATTTTCCTCTAATAAAAAATCAATTTAAATGTCCGATGTATTATATTGTCCCTTTTAACAGTTAATGGGTCTTACCGTGACTGACCGCGCTAGTCATTTGTCAGTTGTCTTGTTCCAGGTTCACAACAATTCAGTCTTTCAATGTAGTCCTCGTTATGACTGACACACTCATAAAGACAGTGTTTGCCGCCACCTAATGGCATAACAATGTAACTTCTTTTGCTTTATCACGGTCAGGGACTATTTTTTCTGGTGGAAGGAAGGCTTTTATTAGATGTTTACTTCATGAAAGTTGCATTGATACATATTTTTTGGCTTTTAATGTTTGTGTTGTGTGGTAACCATTTTATAAAAGGCTGGTGCTGTATCGTGAATAAGTCACGGCTGAATTGGTTGCAGGCTTCGTGTCGTACCTAACAATTCATGATACAGCACAGCCTCTCCTACTTATTACTTATGTATGTGTATTGCCGTTTTGTAATTTTGGGAGTGTAAAGCACTTTGGTCAACTTCTGATGTTTTTAAATGTGATATAAAATTATAAATGTTGATTGATTGGTTGATTGATTGATTGATTGATTGATTGTGAGCATTGCATTCTCTTATCAAACCATTTTAGAACTATTGGGAAAGTGCGACCAAAACTGGAATGATAAATATGTCATGTGAGTAATGCCCTCTGTATTTTCTGCCCCCCTAGTGTCACCAAATGGACATCAGAGCCACAGTTAACACACTTTATGTATGTTCAGACTGCAGGCAAATCAGATTTTTTTTCAAAACAGATGTTTTCAGGCAAACTGTCAACACTTTTGATTGAAAGTGATCAAATGAGATTTGTGTGTCCAGACATAACCTACCTATCTGTATGGGTTACTTTGATAACGAAATAAAGGAAAAATAGAGGTGCGTCATCTCACTCTCCAAATAAGTGCCCTTTCGAGTCACAGTGCAGAACTCCTCTGTCGCACAAGAAAAACTCAACGAGGGAGGAGACTGTTATATATGTACAGTATGAAGAATGTATGAATACTTAATGGCATTTGCGTCACCGGCTTTGATGTTGTCATTGTGTGTTGTTTTAGAGAAGACAGATGAGACAGTTTGAAATCTGATTTGAACAGCCAGAGCATCTGTAAAAATCTGATTGGAATCACATTTCAAGCCATGAATAAGATTTGATTTTTTTTTTTTTTTTTTTTAAATCTGAATATGCAAAAAATCTGATTTTTGCTGGAAAGTCTGAGGAAGATGGCAACTTACAAATGGCATATGTGCATACATTTTACATATTAAACCAGGATTTGCAAAGATATGTGCCCTAACATGAAAGGCATTTGCTTGACAACTTTTCCTGTTCAATAAAAAATACTACAGTATTTTAGAGCCCTTTCTGTAAACCTTTGGAGAGACTCAATGAAAAGTTTGCTAACTGTTGTCATTCCTCTGCACAAATTTCAAATTTATAACCCTGAATATTTCTCTTTATGGTTTACTACAAAGCAATGTACATTCCATCTTTTTTCTCACTTATGGCACTGTAAAACGAATGTTGATAATATATTTGATAAATAGGCAGGAGAGTAGAAAATACTTAGTCCTCTACTGCTCTGCTCACTGACCTTGCTTGTGCTTGTCTCCCTTCATTGTTTAATTTTTATTGGTAGACCTTTTGTTCTATGCAAAGGCCATTTTATCCCAACCTGGGCCATTAGATAAAGGAGGGCACTGAATCCAACCTCCACATCCTCCCAAAACAAAAGATTGTCTGCCCAAGGCCCAATCAGAGCACTTAAATCAGTAAAGCATTTCTTTTGCTTGTAAGTCTCAAAGCCCACACACACATGCACACACTTTCAGCCTCCCTTTCTCTCAGACTGTCCTCCATGCAGGCAAATGCACGGCCATTGATCGGGCTAAACCTTGGGCTGTATGTTCAGTATCCACTCATTGATCATGAGGTTCATATCTTTGGTCTGATAGGGCTCTTGAATGAATGAAATACACATATACTTCTGTTCAGCCTCAGTATTAACCACCCCGTTCTTCTACAGAATGAACAGAGGTCCGTATTATTCTAGCTTCTATAGAGCTGTTAAAAACTGTGTTCACAAAATACAGCTATTAAAGTAAAAACCTTGTATATATGCATTCCGCATATGCTTGCATATGGGATCTAAAGAACGCTACAGAAAATAAATAATGAAAACATGTCCATTCCCATCCTGTACTCAAGGGACATGGGCAAAGTCTGATTGTATTACTTCTGCTGCCTTAAAGGCACAATATGTAAGATTTTTTACATTAAAATCCAAAAACCACTAGAACAGTGTTATATATTTTGTTCAATTGTGTACTTACATTATCCCAAATGTTTCCAACGTTTAAATAAAATGCACAATGAAATCCAGAGAAATTCGCAATTTTAACCAGTGTAATGGCCCGTGTCATTGCGCCGCCTGTCAATGACGTCATATCCAGGTTACCCTCGTTTTCCAGTTTTACTTCTGTAAAAACTATGGAAACACCAAAGACGCTTTAATGTATCATGTGTTTTATTATGTAGGTGAGCAACTGTATGGATACCTTTATCTACAAAAAACTAGTAATTATTACATAGCTTAACACGGTTATGTCTTATTGTTTGAATCTCTCATTTTCTTGATTTACCATGAGTAACATGTTTGTACCATGCCTCAGAGACAACACTATTTTGTCAAGTGCCTATATCAAAACCAGAAAGAGCTTTATTTGTAGTATCCATAATATAGCATTTTCTCTACCATACAATATATTTTACAATCAACTGCATACCATTTAGCAACACAAGTCATCCAGCTTTCATTAATGATATTCTAATATCGATCTAGCTAACAGCAATTTGCAACAAGTGTCTCATAGCAGCCACCGAGCAAACCAAGTAAAACAGCGCTGCATTACCTCAAAGTTTTAATTTGTCAAATAAAGTGACCTGTGTATAATTCAGCACTCATATAATAATATATATTAAAAAAATGTGAATTTAAGTAGTCAAACATATAGGTGAAACTCCCATGATTCATGCTCATTCGTGGCATCATCGAGCTACACTTTTGTTGTGTTTTGAATAAGTGACCTCTAGCGAAACTTACATACTGTGCCTTTAAGTGACATTTTAAAAGGCACAAATAGAGGTGTTCGCAAATCTGAGACCGCTAGTAAAAATTCTTTCATTTTGCTTGTTTCTATTTTTCATTACAAATGATATCAATTTGAGTAAAAAGTTGAATTGAATGTAAGTTTTTTCAACAAGCTTCAAGTGCATGATAAAGGTTGTGTTTGTGTTCTTTAATTGGTCTCTTTCAACCTGAATATAAACAGCATAAACGGTGATAAGCAATTAAATGTCAAACATGTCCAACATTTTGTTTAATTTGCTCATTCACTTGTTTGTTTGCTTGCTTTTGCAGTGTCATGATGACCTAATGAGAGTTTTTATCAATAGGTGACCCATGACACGATTGGCTGATTGGCTGAGAACATGCATGAAGGCCTTCAGATGCAGGCACCCAGATATGGCCTAGTAAACATACAGTTAGCAAAGTAAGTAACCTTAGATGTGTTGTCGTGACCCTTCTCGATCCAAAAATCCAAGATACCCCACTGTTAAGAGCCCCTGGAAGGGAACTGTCGTGGAACACACACCCCTCCACTTTCCCTTAAGTGTGCACACACACACACATATCTCACCCACCCACCCATCCATACACCCAGACAAAGACCATCTTTGTTCACCCCGCTGTGCTCCGTGTCTTTTGAGATGGGCTGAAACTGCTCGTTAAAATCTGTGACATCTATTGGGGAGATCGACCCCCTATTGCTCACGGTTTACAACTCTCCCCCACCTCGTCCAACGCCCCCCCAACCCTGGCAGAAAAGAGAAGCACAGCCTTCCACATAAGAAAAGCAGCCAAGAATTCCAACGACAGCCGATGACTTTTGAATGAGAGAGCTTTATTAGCAGTCAGATTCGGAACAGACCTCCCTCGTGCAATTTGACAGTCCCAGCAGCCTCAGTGTCAGCACTGGGGACGCTCTCATCGCTGAAGTCCATCAGAGCAGAGACTGAGAACACCAGCTCAGCTCCATTCCCAGGCTGCTTCGCTCATTCAATCAATACATTAATCTCCCAGTTAAACTCCAAATGAATACGTCAACAGAGGGTGACAATTAATGCAGCACCTCGTTAGGTATCGGGCCACACTGTTATCAGGATCAACGAGGAAGGCTGTTAAACCAGCATCTTTTCACAGTTTCAAAATCAATTAACTCCACAATCAACTTCTAATGAGAAAAACAAAGATTTTTTTTACATTGATTTCATCCCCTCAAACGAGTTGACGTGAAACCGCAATACATTTTGTGAGAGAGCCAGTTGGTGTCTACATAATGCATTTAATTACAATTTCTAAAGCCATGAAATTGTGTCCCTTTTATAATCTCACAGCAGATATTATAATTGGACACAAAGCAAGTTTGGCACAAAGTGCTTCACAAACTTTCATTTGTCAACCATTTTATTGGTTAGTTTTGGACCCCATTGACTTTCATTGTGTGGACAAAAACAGTTCTTTAAAATATCTTTTTTTTTTGTACTCCGCAGAACAAAGAAAGTCATACAAGTTTGGAATGACATGAGTCGGAGTAAATAATGACAATTTTCATTTTGTGTTTATGACTTATCGGATATCACTAACAGACAGCAGGTGATGAAGAAGATGTCACACTAAATAAGAGTGTATCTGATGTTCTCTCTCCCAAATTCTTTCAAACGTTGGCATAACATTATAGTTCCCAGAGGCGACAAGTGCTGCAAACCCTGAACAAATGGTTAAAACCAATAGAAAAGGAAGCTTGTGTCTGTAACAGAAAGGACAGTCGCCATGAGGGGAGAGGTGAGACGTGCGTCGACATCACTAGGACATTCATGTCCCATACCTGGATAAACCACATCCATCCTGCTGGCTCCACTCTCTGAGGTCACCTGATCCAGGATGAAAGTGTGCTTGAGGACTCTGATGAGCATGAGGACGGAAAGCACTTCCAGGCCGGTGTGATGGACAGCTAGTGATTAGGAGGAGCAAGAGGTTAAGTTACAAACCGCCCACACCCACAGATACAAGAATTACACACACTCTCATTTACAAGGTAAAACCGTACCCTCCCCGTGTCACACGTGCTGACGGACACGAACGAGCTCACATGGAGTCATGCGCACAGAGAGGAAAGTCTTGCTTTCATATTACATACCTTGAGACTTAAGTTCCTCAATAATGGTTCCAGGAAGCAAAAATCCCATTTATTTTCTCCAAGGAGAAATGTATTTTTAGCGATAATGTGTAAACTGTTGAAAAACCTAACATGAGCTCTAAGATTAAGTGAGGATAAATGTGACCCTGGACCACGAAACCAGTCATAAGTCTCATGGGTATATTTGTAACAATAGCCAACAATACATAGTAAAAAAGTCAAAGTTATTGATTTTTCTTTTATGCCAAAAATCATTAAAATATTAAGTAAAGATCATGTTCCGTGAAGATATTTTGTAAATTTCCTACCGTAATTATATTAAAAAAATTATTTTTGTAAGTAATAAGCATTGCTAAGGACTTCATTTGGATAACTTTAAAGGCGATTTTCTCAATGTTTTAATTTTTTTGCACCCTCACATTCCAGATATTCAAGTAATAGTATCTCGGTCAAATATCGTCCTACAAACCTGAATATCAATGGAAAGCTTATTTATTCAAAGAACTGACCCTTATGACTGGTTTTGTGGTCCAGGGTCACAAATATGTCTGTAGGACTTCCTGTGTCTATTTGCCAATTCATGAAGAATCGCTTGTTTGTATTCCTCACTTGTAAGTCGCTTTGGATAAAAGCGTCTGCTAAATGACTAAATGTAGAAGCTGCAAGTCAATGTGATTTCAACTTTTTTTTAAAAATATATATTTTCTGAGAGAGTTACACAACCTATGAAAGTGGACTCTCCAACACTTCTATAAACAGTATGACTGCACACATAAAGCACACTAAAAATGATGTAATCATATAATACTATAATACGTATAATAATATTATAAACCACTGTTCAAAAGTTTTAAAGTATGATTTTTTTTTATTAGAAATAATACTTTTATTGAGCAAGGGTGCATTAAATTGATCAAAAGTAGAGTAAAAAATGTTACATTGTTAAAAAAAATCTATTTCAAATAAATGCTGCTCTTTTAAACTTTCCGTGCATCAAAGAATCCTGAAAAAAAATTATGACAGTTTTAACTGAAAAGCTCAAGCAGCAAAACTATTTTCAACATTGTAAATAATAAAAAAATGTCTCTTGAGCAGTAAATCAGCATATTAGAATGATCACAGGGTTACAATGTAATATATTCAAATAGAAAACAGTTATTTTAAATTGTATTAATATTTTTTAATCAAATAAAGTTATCAAATAAATGCAGCCTTGGTGAGAGACAAAAATATTTTCAACACTTTCAACCCCAAATGTTTGAATTGTATAATTGACATTTCCCCGGCAGTTTGATTGACAGGCGATCTGACGAATCCACCATTTTGTCCGACAACGAACTTGAACTTGAAAATGTCTTTCCGCACTTGAAACAACATTCCTTCTGATGTTCATTCATGTTTATTTGATGCTATAAATGAACTAGTATGAAGAGATGATCGGTTCACGAGCCGCTTGTAGGAGCTACAGCGATCTGTCACCACACATTAAAGAGACATTATACGCTATTTATTGTTTAAGCTTCTTTAAAAAATGACAATATTTTAAATATGAAACTGTTTCATGTCAAAAGTAACCTGCTCTGTCTTGTCTGTCGACGCATTGTCAGTGTCCTCTGTGTGAGGACATGATGTGTGGCATGAGAGCGCATGACTTGTCGGACATAGCAACAGTAACTAAAGGGGGCAGGTCTTTGAGAAGGGTCAATTGTATATATTAAAATATTTTGCAATAAACATTAAATATATTGTATTTTTACAATAATAATATTTTATAGTATATAATACTTTTTTATAATACTTTTAGTATTTTACACTTACATTATCAATTACATACAGTCCCTACTTTTTTATTGTACTGTTATTGTTGATTCAATTACATTATTTGCAATGCTTCAACGGTTGAGTAGTTCATTCCATCATAACAGACATTAAAAGACACTCATGTACTTTGAACTGCTTTGTGTTTCATTAATACATTCACACATCAATTCCGGAATAAGATAATTAGGTAATTTCTGTATTGAGACATGAGCATGAAAGGTATAGGCTGACTCTGTGTGTGTCTCAATGCCTATAATTATGATGTCTAAGCTCTGGACCCTTTAGACAGAGCTGTCACAGTGAAACTATCATCACTGACACCTGCTGTGTCCATATAGCACGATGATGAGAGATTGACATTTCTACACAAACCAAGAAGCTGGTCTGCTGAGATATGATCAGCAAAAGCCAATAACACACACTTGTTTTGTACATGTGGCTATCAACAGAAGTGTTTGTGTTTTTTTGTGTGAGCATTAACATGACAGAGAATTTATTTTGCACTGTTTATATATTATAGCTATACTGTTTGGTCAGTACAAATGTGTCACTATTTAGGAGAGACTGGGCTAGTTGTAACTTGGGGAACTTGTTAAATGGGCTCATAAATTTTATATATATATTTTTTTTTAAATAGGCAAAAAAATTATATCACTTGGATATGTGTTTATATTATACATTTCAGTTCAGTTTAGTAATTTGTTATTGGACAAATAATGGTACATTTTGGTAATTTATATTTGTTGTTGTTTAATTAAATGTTTTGTGTGGGGGTTTTTTTCTTTACTGAAAGAAACCTCTAATGTGCTGTTTAATGGAAGGTTACATTGTCACAGCTTACCCCATTATTGAAAATAACTAAAAAACATTGAGAGAAAGTGAGAACGGCGTCTGTCGCACAGACAGGTGCATGAGAATTTACGTTAGGGCGGCAACAGCAGAGAGGTGGCTCGGTTTTCCAGATGGTTCCTCTGGAGGCATATTATCTGCTCCATCACAGCAGGCTGAACCTGAGACTGTTGAAGTGTGTATGGGGGGCTGTAAATACTGTGGGCAGTTTGGTGCCACAATGATGCTCCCAACCCTGCAGCTTGTAAGTGATCCTTACCTGGCCTGTCCCAGCTGTGGGGTAGGCTTTCCACCCCCCTCCGCCAGCCTAGTCATGGGATAGGTCTGCTGCCTTTATCCCCACAGTTTCTCTATCCCACCACAGGATAAACTTTCTGCTAAATGACAGGGTTGGCCCGCTCCCCGGGTAGTTGCACCACCCGAATAACTGGACAGGAAAAGCAAGTGACATACTTGAGTCGTGCACCTCTAGATGTGTGCGAATTATAGGAAAAAGAAAAACAAACACACTTTGATTAGTCTCCGAAGTCGTACATTTGAATATCCGGAGTCGGGCACGCTGAAGTACGTGTAATTCTTTTCAGCGCCCTTATAAATGAATAACTAGCATGCACAGGCCCCTTCCTTTTTTGATTTGCAGCCTTATCTGTTTCCCTGGAGTTCACTAATTACACAGCGTCTACGGTTTCAGCGGGCATGTTTGATATGAGTTTATCTGAGCTGTCCGTCAAGCAATTAAGGTCAGTGTTCAGCACTCTCTCAATAGCACAGTCACGGCCTCAGCAAGCAGGGAACGGATCAGACCAGCTCAGATCAGGTGAGGTCTCTGGTACTAGGTTTCCACTCCTGCCGTCCCACCATGACAACACACAATGGCTGTGATCAACGTTGTTCCTACATGACTGTTCACCCTGAGCGACCCGTCCTAATGGGCTATTAATGCTCGTGTGGCCTCAGATAGTTCAGTGAGTACATTTACATGCGAGGTTATAATCAAGTTAGAGGGAGTTTTTACGTAGTCAAGTTTTTACAGTCTTTATCTGTCTGCCCAAGTATATATGACCCAATTGAAATAATATTGCGTCACTTCTCTCTTTAGGAAGCACGTAACCCAGAGGCCAATTGATTCGCAAAGACCCGTCCTCTTTAGTTACTGTTGCTATGTCTGACAAGTCATGCGCTCTCACACCACACATCATGTTCTCAGATCGCTGTAGCTCCTTCAAGCGGCTCGTGAACCGATCATCTCTTCATCTGATTCATCAAATAAACATGAATGAACATCAGAGGGAATGTTGTTTCAAGCGCGAAAAGACGTTGAATACACACAATTTTTCAAGTTCAAGTTCACCAACATTAATCTACTAACTCCCCTGACTGCTTTGTTGGACAAAATGGCAGTTTCGGGGTTATGATTGGTCAGATCACCTGTCAATCAAACTGCCGATTCATGCTGGAAGAAGCTAAAATCACATTATAGATCTGTTACGGTCTTATTTTTTGTTCTGTGAATTTTCGCAGAGAAAATCCATTAATTTTAATAGGAATTCATGTGACTCTGAATTTTTTAATGGCAAAAGATTTCCGCACATAGACTTTGCAACACGTTCAAGTTGGCGATTCACCACATTGACCAACAGAAAGCTGATTTTAAAAGTGACTTCTGTGTGAGCTCTGCTTCATTAATTGCTACACTATTGACAAAATACAATGGCCTTTTTTGCCTGCAAAAAGTTTAAACAGTATAGGCAAGTGTAAAAATTGCTTCGTAACCTTTTCTGTGTAGACTAAAACCAATGTAAAAATGATGAGAACTTTACAGCTCAAATAATCAAATGTCTTAAAAGAAGAATGTAAGTTTCAATTTTCTGCTTTTAAATCTCCAAAATTGGAGAGAAAACAAGAGACAAGATTTATTTATTTATTTATTGTGGTAATCAACATTTGACAAATGCTGTCAATTGAGCTTAACTCGTATTGAAACTAGAATTAAGCCACTCAAAGTCCCTGAAGCATTCAAGGGTGTGGTTTACTCTGTACATTTTATAGTTGTCTTCCATTTAATAAAATGTGGGACATTACAGTGAGAAAAGACACAGTCTGTTCCATTCAACTTGAGTTCATCTCAGGTGAGGCTCTCGAACTACTCTTGGCTGAACAGTAGTATGAAGCTATGCGACTGTGTGGTCAGACAGTCATAAATTACATGAGTAAGACATTCGCTCTTCAGTGGTGTGGATTGCCTGCACAGTTTCATTGTGTTGGGAGTGGTCACATTTAATACACTCTGTGTGTATGTGTGTGTGTCTGAGGCTTCGTGTGATCTGTGACATGCTGTGTTGAACACAAGATTAACTAGGTGACACTGTGATAGCCAGGCATCGTGAAACGCACAGGAGTCCTCTTTCAAAACAAGACTCGTCTTCCCTCTCACTGCAGTCGTTCTGTATTCCTGAGATAAATTTGCATCTGGAGAGTCATACAGACGGTATTGATGACATCTCACTAGCTCACCTATTTATTGTGACACCAAACAGGAATTATGAAAATTACAAAGACTGGCCTACGGGGGGCACTAAAATATTCGTCTTGAAATTACCCTTAAGATGCTTTTTGATTTGGTGGAACAAATTTTCCATAAACTTTAAAAAACAAGTATGTTTACAAATCCGTGCATTTACAACTTTACAGCTATACTTTATATGCCTCCACATGCAACGTAAGCACCTGTGGTGCCTGTTTTCCCAGATGCCAGAGGCACAGCACTCAGCAACGAGAAATATACTTCAGTCAACATGATAACTTCATGGCTGGTGTGTCAGATTACACTGCTAGAAGCCCCACATATGCCTACATGCCATACTTACTGCTCATAAAATATTCAGCTACCATGCTACTGCTTCTGCTTTGCTTATATATTTTACCATATTAATGCAAAATTTACACAGCAAAGATGCAGAAGTGCTTCTGAAAACAGTTTGATTGACAGGTGATCTGACCAATCATAACCCCGAATCCGCCATTTTGACTGACAAAGCAGTCAGGGGAGTTAGTGGATTAACGTTGGTGAACTTGAACTTCAGAAATTGTGTGTACTCACGTCTTTCTGCGCTTGAAACAACATTCCTTCTGATGTTCATTCATGTTTATTTGATGCTATAAATGAACTAGTATGAAGAGATGATCGGTTCACGAGCCGCTTGAAGGAGAAACAGCGATCTGTCACGACACATTAAAGAGACACTATACACTATTTATTGTTTAAACTTCTTTCAAAAAGTATAATATTTTAAATATGAAACTGTTTCATATGTTGTCTGTGTCTTTGCTCTGTGATGTATTTTTCACTGCGTGAGAACATGATGTGTGGCGTGAGAGGGCATAGCAACAGGGGGCGGGTTTTGCGAAGCGTCAGTTAAGTTTCTTTAGACAGACTGTTTAATGCAGCTCAGAGATAGCATAAATGCATTTACACAGTCATTTTAACTGTATACTGTTATACAGCTTTGGGTGTAATGAATAACTAAGTAATTAATTACTGAAATTTAATTACTTTTCTCTTGAAGTACAGTAAGGGATTACTATTAATTTTTGGTCATTTAATTACAGTTACTTCTGATGTAATTGCATTAAATACTGTATAGACTATAGACTAATTCTATATAAAACAATAGTGCATTTAACAACTTATTTTAAAATGTATGTTTTTAATGAAACCTTTTCCCTTTAAATAGTTTGGTCAGTTCAAGAATACGGTATGCAATTTTATATAATTTATTTGAAAGAAGAGCAGTTTCATATCTATCCTTCCTTGTATTGTTTAAAGGCACAATATGCAAGATGTTTGGATTAAAATATCTATAAACCACTAAAACAATGTTAAATATTTTGTTGACTTGCGTACTTACAGTATCCCAAATGTTTCCAACATTTATATCCCAAAAAAATCAGCTACTTTAACCAGTGTAACGGCCAGTGTCATTGCGTCGCCTGTCAATGATGTCATATCCGCGCTACCCTTGATTTCCATTTTATTAGGCAGGTGTTGGGATACTTTTATTGACAGAAAACTGATCATGGTTATAAAGTTCAATACAGATAGTCTTATTGTTTGAATCTCTTGTTTACTTGATATACCGCAAGTAACATGTCAAAGAAGATGGAGCTTCAGAGCCATACTTATTACTTAATCGCCACAGACAATTCAAAGGTGTTTATCAGCCAGAACAAACGTTTCTGGAAAGTTCACTCTGGCAAGCTTCCAAGAAAACTTTGTTTTGGCCTGATTTTGTTTAAAATTACGTTACACCTGTTCGTTCCTTGATTCCGCTTGAAGTATATCAGGGCATTAAGTCTCATCTTGTGTTTGTCTGTGGGACAGAAGAGCAGAATGTCTATGTGTGAAATGCGTGCAAGATGTTGCAGCGCTATTAGTAGCAAGCCGTCTGGTAAATAATAGGCTCATTTGAGATGCACCTCGCCTTGCCTGAAATTTAGGCGAGAGTAGGCGGCTGCAGTGAGGGGAGGAATGAAAAAAGTGCAGGCAAGTCGAACCGTTTTCACTTCTCGTAGTGGCAGACCCCCATATGGGCGGATATCTCAGGATTCACACTCATGCGCTGTGTTGCTAATAAACTATAAACTGGATGTAATTTAAGTTCTGTTGCTTTTATATGAAAATAAATATGACAAGACACCCAAAGTACTTGTTATTTAATTCCATTCGAAAGACATGTTTATCAATCATTTTTACAGACATATTATATATATATATATATATATATATATATATATATATATTTTTTTTTTTTTTTTTTTTTTTTTTTTTTTTAATTATTTATTTATTTATTTATTTTTTTAAATATAACAATCACATAACCCATAGAGAGATAGCACTGTCACAGAGTGTGGGAATATTCACACAATTTATACACATAAATACATGATAGCAGTTTTAAAATCTAACATTTTAAAAGAGATCAATACATCACGGTTGTTTAAACCAATAAGCATTAAAGGGTTAGTTCACCCAAAAATGAGTATTCTGTCATTAATTACTCACCCTCATGTCGTTCCAAACCTGTAAGAACACAAATTAAGATATTTTTGATGAAATCCGAGAGGTATATGACTCCATATAGACAGTAATTTAAATGCCACTTTCAAGGTTCAGAAAGGTACTAAAGACATTGTTAAAACAGTCGACGTGACTGCAGTGGTTCAACCTTAATGTGACGAGAATACTTTTTGTGCGCAAAAACAAAAACATAACGACTTTATTCAACAATCTCTTCTCTGTCATTCTCATATGCTGTTTATGTTAAGTGCTTCCAGGTTCTACGTCAGAACGCCAACTCTGTATTGTCGCTCCTGCGTCAGCGTCACAGGAATGCACCGTGCTGCTCTCGTGTGCAGCTTTGGCCAACACTGAGCCGTTCTGACGCTCTCATTTCACAAACGCTTGAATAACAGGTTATAGTAAAACTGGCCTCAGTGGGCTTCACTATTAATACTGTGTACTAGTGTGATGGCTAAGATAGTACAGAGGTCAAATTCTAAAATAGTTTCAACTCAAATTAATATCAGATATAGTAGTAGCATAATAATAATCTGGATAATGTACAGTCCATACTGCAAAATAAGCCCATTCAGGGTGATACAAGACCCGTTTTGCGAAAATGGACAGCTGACTGTAGATCATCTTTTAAGTAATACAAAGGAATTCTTATCTGTGTTTAGGGAACTGTGTTACTGGTCCATACTTACAGCTGATTTGGAATTAGTTTAAGAACAAATGATGAGTAGGACCAGGATGTTCGAAAACAATAGCCTCCTTTCCCACCAAGAATTCAGGGAAATTAGTGAAAACCACAGCCAGTAAAAACAGCAACCTGAAGGGTTCGAGTAAAAAAGGCGAATATGTAGGGGGCGTATTGAAAGGCAAGCTAATATTCAGAAACAACAGGCAATGAAGGCAATATCTCATCATGGCCAAAGAGCACATGGTGGGACTTTTAAAAGAGTCTTGATTGTACTGAGCAATTTGGAACTCAGCAGAGCACTCAATTAAGGCGAGCGATTAACAGCAGATCTGACTTGTCCTGCTCCCTGTGATGTCATCGTTCTTGGAGTATGGCAGCCATAGCAGGTGTCTGATTTGACCAAAGCATTGGCCAGCAGCTTATATCATTAATAAAGCCCAAGACTCAACCTATCAACACTGCAGTACATTCCATTTTATGCCATTTTCTCCACATGAGGCTTTCCTTTCTCCTGTTTTGCTTTTAAATGTAGTCCTACGAGAACCCATACTTCAAACCAACATGCCTCCTGAATTCATTTTGCGGTAGACTTTTCTATGAAATGCTAAATACCACAATAATCTGACTTCATTTTGAGGGGACCTTTTCAGAAACACAAAATGTGCCATGATTTGGTCTCCAGTGGTCATTTTTGAGAAGATTAAACTCTGCTCTTAAAGTTTAGTCAAAGTGCACTGAGGTTACCTTTTATTAGTCTAGTTAAGTTTGTCGTGGCTTTTCAGCCAGATTCGGCATTGTAAAAATGTAAACCAAATATAGTGCGTTTCTCTCGCAGTTTATGAGAAAATAAACTGTGACAGCATAGCGCTCGGTTTTCCTTTTGTGCGAGACGTACTAAAACCGTGTGTGTAATTGCGAGTGTGTGCAGTTCGCAGAGAGTCGACCAGCGTGCACTGTACCTCCTTCAAACGTCTTCCCAGTCAATGGAAAAACAAAGGTCAGGACTCTGGAAATGTCACTCAGTCCCTGGCTTGGCACTTAGAGGTCCAAGGGAACCCGGAGGGGGGGCTTGGCCTGGCTGCAGGTTCCGGGGGGACAGAATAATGTGTCACACGGCTGCCGCTGCTTCCTCTTCCCCTGGTGGTTGGGGGCAGGCAGAGAGGCACGGTGGGGGCTCATTGTTACACTGCCTTTTCCATCAGCTGTCAGGAGAGCAGGGGGCCCGGCTAAATGGGCACTCTAAAATACTGCACGCCAGGGAGTTGGCCCTCTCAAAAATATACAGTATACCTAGCAAGCAGAAAGGATAGATTTAAAGCTTTCATATTTAATCACAAAAATGACATTTATACATTATCCGTAATAGTGCTCCTTCTGCCCTAATCTTCATTTTTATCATATGCGCTTGTTTGTCAATACTTGTGTTAGGACTCAGGATTGCGTGCTGTGCCGTTACCAAAAACACTTGAACAAACAAAATTATTACTGATAGTATTTCATCTCTCTATTCAAAGTCCCAGGAAGTCATGCTACATTTCCTAATATCCACAGGGTGGAGCAGGTACAGTTGGTACAAGGGTACATTTGAAACACCTTAAATAACTTGCGCAACGAGTCTGATCTGTGATATGCGTATTAGCGCCCTCTTCGATCGTGGGAAATTTGAAGTACACGAGCTTCTACAGTCCGAAGAAATCGGTGAAAGTTTTTTTTCTAAGGCACGTTTTACACTTCACCACGTCCCTTCCACATTGAATAGCTTCTCATCCTTACATGACTGTTAAAGTTAACTTACATTTTCGTAAACCTTAATCTGTGCTCTAAAAGCTGACGTATTGCATGACTTTGTGTCATTGTAAAATCTAGAGAAATGTTCGAGGGTGTCAGCGGGGTACAGTTGAGACACAATATAATCCCATTGCGGCACATGCAGTTTAGTTGCACGATGTAAGATCACAAGTTAATAGATTTGATCCGTTTTATTATTGCTGTTTGCAAATGTTTTTTGCTGTTACTCAACTTTTCAACCGTAACTTAAAATGATGAAGTGAAATTAAATATTGTAATGCTGTTTGCCATTACTGTACAATGTTTCACAAATTAACTACTTTTAATTACACAAATGATGAAATAAAATACTGAATGGAAATAAAAACAGCTGAACTCTAATTTTTAAAGGTATTTTACATTTGCAATGGTTAGGCAGCTTTACAGCATTATGGATGGGTGTTTCAACTGTACTCAGGTACAGTTGAAACAAAAAATTGAGATAATTGTGGCAGATATGACCTACTTATGGGTGTTAATAATCATTAATATTTTAGTAGACAATTAAAGGCCATGTCACACGAAAAATCACTTCTTTTCAGTCCCTAGTTTTGGTGTGGTAACGGAAAAAACAGAAAGTGTACCAACTGTACACAGTCTACCCTAATACTATACTGGATTACTGTAACCTTTCAAAAGCGCCGCACACTAATAAGAGAGAATACGCCACCTAGGAGCGTCCTTTCATCGCGCACGTTTCATAAAAGAAGAAACCAGAGCCACTAACATTTAGGGCCTTTTTCGTTTCGCTTCAGAATAACTGCAGGAAGAGGTGAAAATACAGACCGTACTTCCATGCAATAAACAGTGGAAACAGAGTGAGAGAAACGGAGAAGGGAGTGAGAGAGGGAGAGCGAGAAGGAAGCTGATCAGATGATTATTTCAGCCGAGCAGGATAAGTGGTTGAAACGGAGCCGTGTTTGTCGCTGCGCTGCGGGTGATCAAGGTGAAGAAGGAGAAAAGGGCCGGCCACGCCCCCGAGCACACCTGAGATTGCGTTACCTGCCGTCTCTCAAGCGTCATACTGGGAGCGTGGAAACCTGAGCGCAGCCACGAGAAGAAATCTGGCCGTCAGTCAAGTGCTTTTGTTTGCAGGTCTACGAACAGGCCGGATCTGGTTTCTCTGCTCCAGAAACAAGGAACCTAACCAGAGGAGCAGCAGAAGAGCATCTGAATACTGCCAATACAGCTACAAATCTCCCAGACAAAATCATTTGTCAGTACAGAACAGATCCACTCTGGAGACTTGAACGATAAAAAAAAAAAGTCACTATTTATTTTGAATGTATCAAGGTCAGTCCCTTCTTACTTTATTACAGTTTGATCGTTTCTGATTCGTCCGACTTCAATTATATTTGCACCTTGCACAATTTAAAACATCTTTGCGACGATAATGAAGGACGGAGACGAGATATCAGCGTTCTGCCAAATATCCACAATCTCAATTCGAGTTTACTTTACTATGGGCTAGTGTTCATCAAAATCAGGATGTGAACACAATGTCATGGACACAATAATGTCAGGAATGCTTCACGGTCATATTGAATTCAGAGCAACTTGAAATAATTGAAATACCCAATCCTCTGCTGCCATTCCTGAGGGAAGGAAAATACTTTTGAAGCTAATAGCAAGATCATTTCTCATATTTGTCGATATGAAAAGAAAATACTTAAAGTCACTCAGATGTGATTGTATTTATTCTGTCATAAATACTGAGTGATTTATACAGTATGATGTACTTGAGACAAAACTCAAATGATGTAAATGAGTAAATTGGTAAAGACGTTACCAAAGACTCTATAGAAGCATCAGCATGCATCTTTTGACTTGTGCTTTGTCATATTGCTCCTCTCTAAATAGACCTATTAAGAAACAGATGGACATTACAAGACAAAAACGAGGAGTAAATGATGAGAGAAAAACAAGGCACTGATCTAGAGGAGGAGGGAATAAGATAGAAGAGAGCGACGGAAATTAAGCATCTGATGTAATAGGACACTGTAAGTAGGCAAGTGAAAGCCTCCTCCTTTCCTCCTCCAGGGATAATTGTTGTTTAGATATACTTTTACCCGTGTCTCACTCTCAGGTTATGTTTATACAACTTGTTATTGTGGTTTCTCTTTGCCTTTTCTCCCTCTTTTCCATCTCCCTTTTCCTCCTCTTCTTTGTACTTTCTTGCTGGGGGAAAATCTGCGAGGCTTGCTCGCCGGTGCCAGCAACAGTTAATCCTTTTCCAAAGCACCTTAACTATGCTGGGAATTCTGCAGATGCTAAATAAAACAACGGGAACAACCATGCACTTAACACCAGCTCACGCTGGCAAGAGTGCCTCTGTCTTCAGATGCCCCGTTTTTTCATAAGTAGTTCAAAACAATCTGCTGTTGTGTGATAACTGTGTGTTTCTCTTGAGTGAGCTGGTAGCAGGGCCGCGCTGGGTTCAGCAGCACCGCCTCTAATCCCATTATGGCCGTTCACCTCAGATTACATAAAATAAATCAGGAAATATGCAAGGAGGAAATAAGACGTCTCTCTGCATTAGTTGACCAAAAGTGTCAAGCATTGATGACCGTCACCTTACAATCATGTGTTTTACGACACTTTTATATGTGCAAAAAAAAAAAATCATATATTAATGATTTTTAGTCATTTATGTATTTTATTTTTTATTAAAATTAGTAAATACATTTATAAATATTTACTTCTAATAATTGCTGTTCCTTTCAACTTTGTATTCATCAAAGAATCCTAAAAAAAAATTATATATATAATTTTTTTTTAGGATTCTTTGATGAATATATATATATATATATATATATATATATATATATATATATATCATGTATATAACTATATATATATATATATATATATATATATATATACAGTTATATACAGTTATATACATGATATATATATATATATATATACACAGTTATATACATGATATATATATATATATATATATCATGGTTTTCACTAAAATATTAAGCTGCAAATTTGTTTTCGACATTGATATTATGCAGCAAATCAGCATATGATTTCTTAAAGGTCGTGTGACAAATAAGAGTCGAAAAAATTCAGCTTTGCCATCACATCAATTACATAAAAAAAAAATAGAAAAGTTATTTTTTTTTAAAAACTGATCCGTAAGGTGACGACTCAGTGCTTGACACTTTGTAATATTTGTAAATATTTGTTTGTTTGCTCAAGAAGCTAGCTACAAAGAAGCGGTCAACCTAACAATTCTCTAAAATATATATTTATATATCGTTGTTGTCAGCACTGCTGTTGCTGGTAACATGGAGAAGTCAATTGCCCTCAAAAATGAAAGAATGTACGAATGTTCTCCTGATAATAAAATGAGGGATTTTAATGTGCACCTTAACAGCTTTCCGCTTTTATCAGTCTAAATTTCTCATTTTTCTACACCCAGATTATTTTCTCTGGGATTTGAAAGGACTTGGGACTTTTTCACACCCTGAAATGTAACCGTCAATCAGTTATGTTGTTTTGAGATCAATATGATTTAGTGAACTCTCACTCATGTAGACTGGGTTGGAAAAAGAGACTGTGGGAACAGGTGTAGTTTCAATACAGCACTCATTATCCTTGAGTGATGACCTTCAGTGGCATACTGTACTCCTCTGTAATCATCCTTCACTCTCCATCTCTTTCTTCAAATGCTAACTGGAGCCTTTCAAAGCAGCCAGTGAAAAGCAAAATTGGCCTATTGAAGAAGTTTATTAGAAATTGATCTACTCTTTTCAACTCGCACAGGAGCCAGAAGACTTCGAAAACTTGTACGTACATGACACGATCACAGCGAGGCCGCATTCACGCTCCCAGTCGACCTTTATTTGAAGAGGCACCTTTAGAACGGCGGGTCAGAGTACCGAGACGCGAAAAAGTCATATAACGTTAATTATGCTAATGTATGAATTGATTGATTTTGCTACTGTAGCAGGTTGTCTGGCAAATTGAGATTTATTTTTGTGAGCTTTTTGCATTTATGTCCCATTACTGGAGCTGTACGGTATTGATAGACATTCTAAAGTAATGTTAATCTAAAGATTCTCAAGGTTATCTCATGAAGTGGTCTGGCAAAGTTTACCTGTGCCTTGAGACATTTGATCAGCTCTAATCGTTAAAACGTTGGGCAACAAAAAAGAGATGTGGGAAAAGAGACGGATAAAAGAATCCGTGACTTCTTCTGTGCCTGTAGGAAAAACAGAGAGAGAAGGAAAAAAGCAGGTCAGCTTTCTCACACAGGAAGGAAACTTTCCCAAAACTATATATCTTTTTATGTTTGTAGTGAGGTTGTTTCAAAAAGATAAAAAAAAGTTCAGCAAGTACACATCAAGTTGACACTAAAAGTGCGAGTGAAGACAAGATTTGACTAAAATATTACACAAAACGCTTGAGAATGAATTGTAAACATATTTCTCAATATTACAGTTTTTTACTGTATTTCTGATCAAATAAATGCAGCTTCGATGAGCGTCTTTTAAAAACAAAAAAAATTCTTACCAACCCCAAACTTTTGAACAGTAGTGTATTTACATCAAAAGGTGAGAAATTGTTTTGATTCAAATTGACCGCAGTTTCAAATGGCAACACGTGTGTCAGTATCTAAGGTCATTGTTACAAATGAACCCTCTTTAGCTGCGATTTTGGTTTTCATTTAAAGATATATTTGGGTGACCCTTGTAAAAAGGATCCTGTGTCCATTACATTGATATTGTAATCTAGTCCATCTAAATGGCCGAGTCTGTTGATCACTCACTGTAAGGGGTGTCATAGGTCAGCTCCAGTAAGAGCTATCAGTGACATCCAGAGGAAACCAAGCCGTTGTTTCCTATGGTCACCCCCTGACCCCTCATTAACCTAATCTCTTCTACTTAAAATAATCACCAAACTGTGTGTGAGTGAGTGAGTGTGTGTGTGTTTACCTGTGTTTCTGATTGAGAGAGACAAAATGCCTATGGATTTTTGTGCAGTTTTGTTTGCATCTGTGTATTGCGTTCACTAAAAGATTTCTACAGTGTAAAAGGATTGGCTTTTTTGGCAGAGGTCTCAGGTATTGGCTCTGCGCCTCAGAGAGAAATAACAGCTTTTCCTCAGCCCTGCAAAGAAATACTGCCACATTAGAAACAGAGGAACCACAGCAGCTTAAACATCTCTGCTCCTCAGCTTATTAAGTCCATCAGCCATAAAGTCATCATTGCGTTTAAGGTTACTCTTCACAGAAACTGCGTCACTGTCCTTTTTCCCCAAAGCACATTAGAGGTACAGGGTCAGAGTAATACGCATACTCACAAGGAGCTCACTGAAAAAGAGAGCAGCATGTGCATGAATCACTGCAGTAATCGCCCATACTGTGCAGCTCTCGTGCTCACTAAGAGTTTAGCCACAATGCATGTGTGTGTGGTGTGGAGAGAGAATATGGAAAATTGTCATTAAGATATATTACTCATTGTTCATTTTATTATTATTATTAGGTACTTAAATAAATAAAGCTTGCAAAAGAACTACATGAGCAAGAATTTTTAAAATATCTATTTAAAAAATTATTTGTAAAGCATCTCATCTTGAGTAATCATGGGCTAGTCAATCTGAAAACCGTGTTAATGCACGGACTGAATTGCACTTCATTACAGGGAGATGATTCAAATCGAAATTGTCCTTTATTGGCATTATAATATGGTCAGTTTATACTCCAGTCCACGGTTTCACAGACAAGGCTTAAGCCTAGTCCCATACTAAAATCCATATTTGACTTGTTTTATCTTCAAACATGTCAGTGCCATTGTTTTGTCTCAAGTTGCACACCAGTAATGTTTTTTTTTTCTAAGGCATGTTTATAAAAGCTACTTAAATGCCAAAATTAAATTAAGGCCTAATCCTGGCCTAATCTAAGCCCTGTCTGTGAATCCAGGCCCAGATGCTTTTAAATCCTGAGATTTTTTTAATTGCATTAAAAGAACTTATGATATGTAATACATAGATCATTTATATATATATATATATATATATATATATATATATATATATAAGTCTGAGCAGTTGAACATATGTTATTGCTGTCAAATCGATTAATCACATCTAATAAATATATATATATATATATATATATATATATATGGCCAAAAGCATCTCATGCACTGCTGCACACCCTTCCATATCCTTTATGTGTGTGTGCATGTGTGTATGTGCGTGTTTTATTTACCCAAGGTTTCAGCTCTAAATGCGTACTAGTGGAAAGTAACAGCTAGGGCTAAAAAACCCTTTGTATATGAACACAGGGAGTCCGTCTATACGTAAGGACTGAAAGAATTAGAGGCAAAGCTGCTTATTATTCACAATATAAGCGCCACCTTATTCACACCAGGGGCTCGTCACTGCAGATCACAAACTAACCGCAAACACACATTCAAAAACTAAATCTATATGCTCTGGATCCCTTCATATAGAAGGACACTGTGTATTTTTAACAATACAACACAAAACAAAAAGACACAGATGTTTTGCTATAAAAGGTGTCTGAGTTTTGTTTACAACAACTTACTTGAGTACTTGTGCCCGAGTCGTACTGAGGGGGATCTCATTAAAGCTCGTTGTAGAGCCGCAGTTATGATCGGAGCCAGACAGGACATGTGTTCAGTAGTAAGCGTGGAAGGTGAATTGAAGCTAGTACAGGCATAAGCTTTTTCAGTGTTAGAGGAAGAACAAAAAAACTATGCACCAAATTTCTGTGTATTCTGCCAGGAACCTATGCATGCATAAAAGTGAGTCTCTGTAATGCATGTAAGCAGGCACTAGAAAGAATAGGGAAGAGTGAGAGAAAGAGGGACAGGGAAACAGACAGGGGGGCGGCAAAGAAGCAGTTATAAAGCAGACAAAAGAGGACACAGAAGCGGGAAGTAAGTTGCTGAGCGAGAGCACCCAGTGCTGTGAAAACGTGGAAAAAAGCCCCATCCCATTACAATGTCATTTCAGCCCAGCACAGTCTTTAAGTAATAACACTCAGTGGGGTGTGTCATTATCACCCCTAACCCCACTGCCCCCAATCCGTCACGCAGTCCTCAGGGCAGGTACTTCGACTGTCAGCGACTGTCCACGCGGACTCCATCCACTTCTGCAGCTTTAGTCTGCGCTGCTGCACACGCTTCCATATCCTTGCCTGTCTTTATTAAAAAAAGGGGCCCATACAGCCAAGAGCAACAAAATCAATGACCAATCCATAAACATCAACTTCTTTTATTGTTGTTTCTTTCTGTCTCTCCCTCCCTCTTTCAGATGTAAAAGCAACACAATCAGACACAGTCAAAGTTTATCCCATCACAAAATACAGAAGCACAGTGGGACTCCAGCAGCGGTATAACACAAACAATTCTCAGGCCCATTTTCTGACACCTGCTGAGAGGAAGGGCACCTTGTGAGATGGGTCAAACTAGATGTGAGGAAAAAGTAATTTACAGTTAAAGTTGTCATTCTTTTTGTATATGTGCTACAAGTTGTTTTCTAGGTGCATATTTGATCTCAGACTGAAAAATGGGAGAAAGCCAAACAAAAACAAAGGCTGATTGGAACCAAATTACTAGACTTGTACAATGACATAATAAATGGATTTTTCAAAATCTTTATGTCTGCATAAACGAATAGACGTCTTTGTGCTAAATTGTCTATTATACACCAAATGTAACGCTTGTTACTTCATTTACGTTGAAATCTTTAGCTCACAAGACATGCAAGCTCGCTATGACAAGCAAGGCTAGTTAACATAATCCTGTGGCCTGTTGCACAAACCGGGTTTCAATTTCTACCCAAGTAAGTTCAAGATTATAGTTTGAGCAAACTCTGGTTTTCAGGCTCATGAAGGTGGATTGGTTTTTAGCCACTTAGTACATTATTCTGGGTTAGAGATCGCAAACCCAAACTGGACCAGTCAGCTGTGAGTAAAGTGACATGTATTTGATGCAATCAAGCCACTCCCCTTGTATCTCTCGCTCCAAATTGACCCTTCATCGGTGGTTTGATTGACAGGCGATCTAACCAATCATAACCCCGAAAACCGCCATTTTGTCGACAAAGCAAACAACATTCCTTCTGATGTTCATTCATGTTTATTTGATGCTATAAATGAACTAGTATGAAGAGATGATCGGTTCACGAGCCGCTTGAAGGAGCTACAGCGATCTGTCACGACACATTAAAGAGACACTATACGCTATTTATTGTTTAAACTTCTTTAAATAATTACAATATATTAAATATAAAACTGTTTTATATGTCGGTTGACGCGTTGTCAGTGTCCTCTTTGCTCCGCGATGTATTTGCGCATGGCTTGTCGTCATAGCAACAGTAACTAAAGGGGGCGGGTCTTTGCGAAGGGTAAATTAAAGCAGTTTATACTGAAAACCTTTTAAAGAGAACATTGCTCATCTTTTGCTGCTAATTGTTTTTTATATTTATATTATATGAAGTAATTATGTATCGTTTATTGAATAGTATAGCCTACTAATTGACAATTAATACTAAACTTTGCTTTTATCCATATATCGGCAATATAAAGCTTTTAAACGAATTAAGTTTGTGTGTATTCACTTGAGCTCTTTGTGAAACTAATATAAAGTATTATATTATAAATTATTAGGCATATTTCATTGATTCACATGCATTGATATGGTCATATATTTTTTTCAGCCGTCTTCTCAAACTTTCACTGCAGCAGTGTTCATTCCTACCTTGTAAATGCATTTAATTTCATGATATTTTTCATAACGTTCTCTTAATCTTCAGAAGAGAAGTGAATTGCGCGGCTCTGTCTGCATGTTGTGTGATTGGCTGTTTGCCGCCCGTGTCACACTTTCAGGTGCACGCGCCTCAGAATTAATCGCAGAGAGAAAGTTTATACCGAGCGTTGTGCAACAGCTGATTCAGGTTGGTTTTATCTGGATTTGTCAACTCCAAACCTACTCTGAAACTCGGAGTTTGTTCAACTTAAGGCCTCTGGTTTCATTGCATTTATACAAAAGTATCCAGCACTAACTTTCTAAGAGAAATCAAAGCAGAGCAGTAATTAGAAAATGTACTATTAAACTTACTTTTATTTGATTTCTTTGAAGATTTGTCGCTCGTGATCTAGCCCAACAGAGAACACATGCGGAGGTTTGTTTCAGGACCTGGACAGCTCCTCAACCACTTTAGACTGCGTCCCATTTATCTCTCAGTATGTATGCCACATTGCTATCGTTTCTGGTCTAATATATCAACTTCTCTGGGAAAATCGCGAGTATTGCTAATTCTCTTCCTGTTCATACAGACTTCGGTTTACAGTAGCCTTGTGTTAGAAGTGATGGAAGAGTGTATTGGAAGAGAATAGTAGCATTGCAGCTGCGCTGAGCTGTGAAATTCGCCGAACAATTGGGATCACTGTTCGTCTTCCTCTCGCCTTTCCCCTCAATTAGCATAGTCCGTTGTGGTTGATTGACTACCATAGCCGGGCTGGGTAAGTGCTTTTGTCCTCTAATCACATGAGGACAGCAGGGGTGACAGGACACAGGTGAGGCCAAGACTGCAATAGATTTATAGCATATTTATAAGGCTAAGCATGGGAACTGAAACATGCCTAAATCTCAGAGACCTTTGCCATTTGTATAAATCAGGAATCAAAGCCAACATAGTCTTGATCTGTAGACTGCCACAATATGGTTACTTCCGAGTGCTAAACCCCACGCAAAACGACTTAACGGGACAATCCAGTGCACGGGAGAAACTGATTGTGAATGGGTGTTTGCGCCCCGCTGATCTCAATTAGCCCTTGTTGACTTTGTGGAGGATTAAATTAGCCGCATAAAGTAAGACTGAGCCCTCACTCAAACTGAGGAAATGCTGGCAGAACACTTTCTATGGTATTTTGATGTCCAGTGAATGAAAGATGCTGCACTCGTGAATATTTTATATTTAATAAATAAATAATTAGCCTATTTGGCTAAAGTTGATTTGTGAAAATGTTTTTTGTTGTTGTTGTTATTTTTTTACATATAATGTTCATGTAAAGTCGACTAGAATACCTTGGGTATCCGCGACCAAATTGGAATGAGAAAACTCAATAAATTTAAGGTCGAATCTCTTTTTACTAACTACTAGCTAGCAACCGTGCACGTTAGCATGCTAATTGTTGGCAGGAAGCGCAAGACGAACACTGACATTTGTCCAGCAATTTCTCTTTGTGTAAAATAACCGCAATGCTAAAACTTCAACATGATAAAAATGTATTTTTCATGTTTCCCTAAAACAAACAAATTAAAACAATTAACAGTCAGTGAAACAATGAATTTCAATATTTAGGCTACTCTTTCCATTCAGATCCATGCAAATCATTCTAGCAAATAAAATGTTAACACAGATTAACAAAAAGTGAGCTAATATTTTACGAATTTATGTAGATGGAACGAAATAAAATTGTTACAAAATGTTAATTAAGTAAATTATCATGCATCGACTGTTTAGATTAAAAAAGAGAAATGACATTGGGCCTAAATTTATACCCAAACAACATCAAGTGTCATGTCACTAGGCGAAACGGAGTAAAAGCGACGAGTTATTAAAGTTCTGAGAGGCAACAGTGGAAACACTGTGGGCAGATGCGTCGCCGCGCCCTGATTATTATTCCCGCCTGTCGCTTTGCTGTAACGAGCGCGCGGCCGACTGTTGGCGCGCTGATTACCGGTCCTTGGGGATCCTGTGTTTTTCCTGAGTAATTGATAGTTAGACTCCGCTCTAATTAAATACGCTGTCTGCTTCATTGATGTAGATTTTTCGCACCAGGGCGAATGAATTGGGCACAGTGAGGGAGAGCAGGCCTTTACGTTCATGAATCGTTGTTAACCCTGAACCCCAATCGCGTGACACTGGACAATTCAGAATGCATATGGCAAAATGATCACAAAAATATGCTTCGGATGCACAACCATTTTAGTTCACTGTCCCGAGAAGGCTGAGCATCATTTTAACAGGCCTTCGGAAAGTTTCTCCTCTCTTCCCTTTTCGCTCACAAGGAAGAGAGGACATTTAAGGTGTTCTTTTCCCACCAAATCCCTGGCCGCTTCCTGGGACGCTTTGCTTTTTGTGTGGTCTCCCGGCTTGTCTTGCTCTGTCACTATAACTCTGAAGGGTTGCCCCGGTTTCCCGCACACCTGCGTGGCTGCCCGGTCCCTTCAGGAATTCGCTGGGGCTTGTAATCAGCTTTGTGGAGCCATTGAGTGCACGGCTCAGTGAAACTTCCCAACCTCACAGCGCGCTGGACCGCTGAATGGGAGTCACAGCGTGGGGCGCCTCTCCAAGCAGCGGGCCTGCCAAATTCCAGCAGAGTCTCTCACAATCATCCTTACACAGACCTCTCTGCCGAACACGAGGGCGAGAGAAAGAGAGAGAGAGGGGGAGAGAGGGAGAGAGAGAGAGAAAGAGAGACAAAACAGACAGTTAAGGTACGAAAGGGTAGTTTATTAAACAAGCAGTTTGCTTCATAAGCGCCTTGAAAAATTCATATAGCCATGCATTGGTCAGCTAGCATTTTTGTTTAGATAAAGCAGTCTAGACTTTTTGAACAGCAGTCGTTTTATAATGGTAATTGGATTCTCAGTGATGCACAACAACATGAGAAAATCTGTGAAAAGCAATCCCAAGGGTGCATCACTAAATTAGTGCACTGAATTAGCCTACTGTTTGCTCTTGCGAGCAATAATGACGCAATTCAGACAAAAATCGTCCTGAAACTTAAGGGGCTGATTTACATGCGACAATGCCCGGGCGGGGAAAAGAGACTGCTGGTCACGGTGTGGAACAAATAATGTAGAATTAGCTGAAAGACAGCAACGTTTTGCTAAATAAAAGTTTGAACAAAGTTGCTTTTTCGTGGCGTTGTGCATACATGCTTAAATTACTGCTTCGGAATCGCAGACTGCAGAAATTACGGCGCAGCATCTCGCCTCTTGGAAGGGCGCAGGATTAAGAGGCAGCAAGATTGTTAAACATGTCAACGTGTAATTGCACGATAAGGCCCTCGCGAGGAATTTATTGGCCCAGTTGCTATTTCTATTCCTCCCTAATCTCGTTCAGCACATTCGTTCCGTGCAATCTGTCTCCGTAATCTTCTGTGACAGAGCAGCGACCAATAGCAGCGTACCGGGTTTTTTGGAGAAGGGAGAAAATATGCAGAGGCGTGATAAAGTGATGCTAATTATCCCCATTTAGGACAGCGAGTGCAAGAGATCGGGAGTTTTCATACGAGCCAGCAGTGTTGATGGCTTCCCAGCACAGAATATATCGGTGGCTACAAGATAAGGGTATCGCACGTTGAGACGATTTATTGGTTCGAGTCCACCGCCACCCCTCCCACCTCGAACTCCATCCCATCCTTTTCACCCATCCCACCTCGCGTGCCTTCCCCTCCTTTGGCGGGGTAGTAAATTATTTTGGTTAAATTTACCAGAACGCTTCTCTTTAACCTGGCAAGTGCCGTGACTTGGTTCTCCGCCTCTCTATTTTCGGCGCTAATCCGTGTAGTTTTTCCATCTGCGGATAAATACAAAGTGGACATTCTCGTGGAGTAGTGGGGGTGGGAAAGTGTGTGTTCAGAATAATCGACAGTTTAATGTAAGGCTTGTTTTCATGAAGTAAACGTGACAAATAAAACACAAAAAATACTGCAAAGGAACTCTGTTCTGGTCTGTTAAAAAAATATGAAAATCGTTCAATTTATGATGTGTATTGATGTTAGAGCTCTCCTGATTCTGTTCTGCTTCATTTTTTTTAAGTGCGTGAAGTGGCACTTTCAGACTTGAAGGCCTCACGTGCGCATCCAAACAGGAAAAGGGTCGTCTGGTGCCACAGCGTGTTGCGGCTTTGCGCTTCTGACACTTGTTGCTAAACTAGCCCCAGGGAGACAGAAGGTCATTGTAATAACCTTTGACTTTCTGTCCCAGAGGTCAGCATCTCTGCTGGCTGATCCAGGTTACTGGTAAACATCCTTCTGTCCCAGCTTACGTTCAGCCACAAATCTTAAAAATAGAGACTCAAGTCTTCACGGGGACTCAAGAATAAATAACCAAAACAACTAGTAAATACCACACGAAATGAAAACGATCATCACACACTTTTCATATAATAAGAAATTACAGAAGTAATGCAGGACAAGCGTGTTTGGATTAATCGGTGGGCCTACTCAAACATATTTCATGTGTGAATTGAAATCGACTTTAAAAAGTGAAACTTGAGCTCTTCATTAGCGAAAATATTATACACATCTCGAGTGAAAAACTTTTTATATAGATTATGATTTTAAACACGCAGATGTACTGTGCAAAATAGGTGCATTCATTTTCAAAGGAAGGGTTTTTACCCCAAGAAATCTGCCCTTACAATTGATTAACTCCAATGGTTAAAAGAATTAAAGTTTGCTGTAGAGGTAAAAGCGACAGTTAAAACATGGATTTAAATTAAACTGCAATTATTATTATTGAGACGAAATGACAGTTAATGCAATTTCAGTGCACGAAATGTCGTCAAACAACCCTAACCTACACGAGAACACTTGTGATATTGTTTCATGCTTCAAGTACTCAAAATTATACACCTTAGGTACCAATCAAAATCTACGATGGAAGAAGCAATAGACACAGCTACAGCCTAATTATAGAAGTAAACAAACAATTCAAATTATCAATAAACATATTTGAAGTACCATTAAGTAAACGATATACTGATATATTAACAACATTCAAGAAAGTTATCATAATATTTTCATTAACGCAGTGAAATACTTATTTTATTATCTTTTTTTTTTAATTTATGTTTACGTTTTTAAAATTATTATTCATATATTAATAATTTGTTTTACCTAATCAGACGGCTTGTTATAAAGGCACGTAACTAAAATGACTCATTCAAATTATAAACTTATATGACAAAAGTAGGACACACATTTAAAATAAACATTACAGGTCTATATAAAATCATTTTTCCACCAAAGGTTCTAGTGCGTATTTATTGTCAACAAAAATATATATTCTTCAAGTTCCTATGACGGGTGAGATAAAGTGTGAGCTATTTAGAAAAGACGTTTTTTTTTTTACCGTTTTGATGCTTTCAAAGATCTCTTCAACAGCACGTTAATGCTTGTAAAATACACACACACACACAAAATAAAGTATTAATACCTGCCGATTAATATTTGGTCTTCAGAAAGTGTCCACTAGATAGTGAGGTAAATCAAACACAGGATAGGTAACAAAACTAACACCAATTTAGAACAGAGTAACTTTTTCTCCAATTTTATTTAGACCATGAATCAACGCAAGGTTAAGATTTGAACTGGCAGGAATGCATGTCATAAATTATGTACAGCAGCAGTGACGTGCCAGTCTTTTGAAATATTAAAACTTATTCACAATTTACAAGAAATATTACAACATAAATCTGGTACATTAATTCACGTATACAAACGTTTTGGTAAATGTAATAAGCAGGAAACTCTTTATGGGCTCTCAAAAACATTTCATTGTGTTATTCACGCTAGACTTTTGTTATTATCAACTCAAAAGTCAATTTGCACAGAAACTTAAATATTTAAAGAATAACAGTGTGTCGCAGATTTCTTGGCGTGGCCAGAAACGCAGTCAGAATCATTTTTAAAGACGTCATTTTTAAACAATGTTTCACTGAAAGTGATACATTTCATTAGATCTCAGTTTCTCTCCGAGCTGCAATCGAAACAATATTTACCTTTAATTTACAAGAACATCATAAAACATTCTGTACAAAAGTAGTTGAATGACAATCTAAAAAAAGAGGTAAATATTTTTGGTGGAGTGTTACCCATCACTTTCCATCAGCGGTTTCAAATATGCGTCAATGGGACAGTTCCGTTTACTCCGGCAGTTGTGCTCTGATAGTGCTGCGGTAAGGCATGCAGTCTGCTCTGCACAGACGGATCCCCGGACTCCCCGGTCGGTAAATACATGCTTATCATCTCTCTCAAGTCTCCGGGGCAGGGGCCTCGGGAGTGCGTGGTAACCGGAGGACTTATATTGGGTTCGGACTTGACGAGCGAGCTCAGCGTGCCGATGGCCGCAGAAGTGGCGACGCTGGAATTTTGATGCTGCGTGTATGATATCCCACCGTAGCCGGACGGAGAGGCGCTCATGTAGCTCTGGGAGTTCGAGATGGGGCTGTACTGAAGAGCAGTCATATCGTAGCGGTGCATGGGCTGAGGGTTGTGCGGGTGATGGTGATGAGCGTGGTGATGGTGAGACCCACTACCTGGGTGCTGGCTGTACGCGAGCTGAGCCTCCTGCATCATCGCAGCCGCTGCTGCCGCGGCGGCCACCTGGCCGGAGTAAGTGCCGTTCGCCCAGCCGTTCATGTGCGCGTAGCCGGCGCTGGCCGAGCCGCCGTGACCCCCAGGACTCTCCAACCTCTGGCCGACCCCTCCAGGACTCATTCCGACCCCGCCACCCGCACCGCCGAGCAAGCCGCCAGCCAACGAGTACTTGTCCTTTTTAAGCAGGGTCTTGGTTTTGCGCCTCGGTCTGTATTTGTAATCCGGATGCTCTTTCATGTGCATGGCTCGCAACCGCTTCGCCTCATCAATAAAGGGCCGCTTTTCAGCCTCTGACATCACTTTCCACTCAGCACCGAGTCTTTTGCTAATTTCAGAGTTGTGCATTTTGGGGTTCTCCTGAGCCATTTTTCGGCGCTGCCCCCGGGACCACACCATAAAAGCGTTCATGGGTCTTTTTACGCGGTCTTGGTTGGCTTTGCTCCCCGAGTTTGGACCCGTTTGCCCCGGATTCGTGTTGGTTTGGTGTCCAGGGGAATGAAGGTCCGTCTCCATCATCATGCTATACATTCAAGTGGCTTAAAAGTTCTCAGCTAGCAGAGAAAAAGCATGAACTTTCGGCGCTCTGTAGTCCGCTTGAAGCAGGTGCTTCACGAGCCGGTGGAGCTCCGGTGAAATGTGGAATTCAGCTTATTCCCAACCGTTTGCTGTTAGTTTCAGGGTCTCTTTTTGCTCCTGTAGCCTGTTTAGTGTCGCCTCCGACTGCCGTTTCACATCCACATTAATTGAACGTGCATTTGAGTTACTTTTCCTAGTGGAGTTGAAGAGTTAGTTAAAGCGGCGGCCATATGATGCGTTTTGACAGCGATTAAAATGAGCGAGCGGCCAATGGCGTTCCAGCGAGGAGCGATTTGCATGGAGTTCGGTGGAGTGACGTAGACAGCGAGGAAAGAGCTAGTAGGCGGGGTGCGCAAAGGGTCAGCACCGCCCCCTCTAAAGTAGAGTAAATACTGAGGTAGCAGTTTGAGCCTCTTCAATGGTTGCAATAAATGAACAAGAGGACAAATGGTAGATTTTATCCATTTAGATGACATTACAAGATACGATCTAATTCTTTATAATAACTAATAGCTGCTATGCTCCCTCGTGACGTCTTGCCAAATCTTTGTAAAACGTCTAGGGTAGCCAACCACTTGTCAGCTATGTTGCTTAATATCTGTGATTATAAACCTGTTAAAGGAAGGGGGGAAAAAGCGGTCGAAATGAAATGAATGTATCACTTTGTATTTTAAAATAGCCTTAAAACGTCAAATGAGACTCTCATTTCACATGGCATTCAATTTTGTTTTTTGCCAAAGATAATCAACACATACAATTCACTTCATATTTAGTTATTCTTTGACTGAAACAATAGGCTATTAAACAATATTTTAAGAGGTAAACAATGTTAAATAGAGGTTTTTAAATCGAGGATACTGCCGTCTGGTGGTGCACTGCTAAGAGTTTGTTGCGCGTATGGAAAACGCAGAAATTCTAAAGGTCTCTCAAAATAAAAAGGCAATGTGGTGAATGCACGAAGGCGTTGTCTGAATGAAAATTAGACTGCAAATTTTATTTGCTTAATGCAAGGTTAATTGTTCAAAATGTGATCCAATTGCACGACCGATCGAGACAAATATACCCTGCCCTGGAACGCCAAAGTATTATTTCGACACAAAATTTAATAGTACATTTTTTGATGTTGCATATTTTTCAATGAATGGGCTACAACAAGAGAAAATATATCAGGGCACTTCATCGCCCAAATATTATAATATACACACATATATATATATATATATATATATATATATACATACATACATATATATGAGTGTGTGTGTGTGTGTGTTTTCATTTAACGCGTTTCATTTTAGTGAAGGTCTCCAGTCTCTAGCCACTCATTTTATGTAGATACAATTAGTTTTTTCATTTTCATTTCATTCCATTCATTTTTTCCTGTTTTATTGGATTTTTGTTAGAATGATCAGATTTTGAGAAAAGCAATCATTTTGTTAAGTCATTTTACTACACACTAATAAATATGAAAGGTTTCACAAAGTACTTGTTTTTTATTTATAATATTTCTTTTGCTTCAAATATGCCAACAGCACAGCCAGCACCATCATGAACAATAATTATATAATATAGTACCTAATATAGCACCTATATTTGTAGAAAGTATGACTGTTTTCATGAAAATGTGCCATACAAGCTATCCAAAAAAATCACTTTTTTGTCAGTTTATTTGGGTTATGATAACGATTAGGCAGATTAAACAACAACACATTTTTATTTCATTTTATTTAATACATTTAGAAATGCTTCGGATTAGAGCGCTAAACCACACTGTGACCCTCCAGAAACAGCGTTCACTGTCAGTTCTCATTTTGCTTCAGTGTCGCTCTTCACACAGTCTTTGTTTTGCGCGCGCTGGGGGCAATGGGGCAATAGGGCACTGTTAGCGCACGTGCGAGAGCTGGGGTTACAGCAGTTGTCCAAAACACACAATATTATAGTAAAACTATTATAGAGATGTCCTTGGCAGTAAAAACAAAAACAACAACTAAAGACTGAAAAATTAAAATGAAGTGACAGTTTAACATATCGCACAAGTGTTTGCAATCGTTCAGTTCATAAAACATTATTTTGTGATAATAGGGGATGGGGATGAAACGGGGGACAGGAATATAACATTTGTGATTTCAAAATATCAATAAGCAAACTGGGAATTGATTATTAAAATCAACCAATTTAATAAAATTTAAATAGCCTATTTGTAGCCCATGTCTGCCCATTCTCGATGATGAGCTTTCTCTGTGTGTTGAGCTGTTCATTCCCATGAGAGAATTTCACTGCAAAATTAAAGCGTCCTAAACTTGTTTGTTGTTGTAGACTTGTTTAACCTAATTTGGTTGTTTAAGTCCTTTGTGTGGCTCTTCTTGTGAACAGGTCGACTTAACAAGGGCTGCGGTAAGACGCATGGACATGATACCCTGTTAAACAGACAATAGTGACAATCTGTTGATCAATACTCTATCAAAAAGTTCATTTCGCATAATAGTCACAAGACCAAAGTTATTATTTATTTATTTATTTATTTATTTAACAGGGAAAAATACAATATGTTAAATCAACATGTATACGCTGGCTTACGTATCTTAATATAAACATTTAATTTAATTGAGTACTAAATGTAAACTTTCACAACTTTATTTAAAGAATATTTAAATTTAAATTCACGGAGAATTGAGCTCGTTTGCCAGTGCAGGTGGTCTTTTAAAGATGCAAATTAAAAAAAAAAAAAAAAGAATAAAAAAAAAAAAAAAAGAAAGAAGGAAAATCTTAGCTGGCTAAACTGTCAGACTTCCCACAAGAATTGTTCCCGCTGAATCCTGTAAACATAACGCGTGTTATAGTCTTTCGACAATAATTTCTAAGTCTTCCGATAAAACGCGTCTTTGCCGACACTGGACCGACCGGTAGTGTGAAAGAAGTCTCCGGTCTGTTCACCAGGGAAAAATCGCGTTAATCTCTCTTATCCGACACACGGCACACATCACGCGATCATGTAGCTCCGCGCAACTGACGCAGCTCGCGCTTACGTGACGAGCTTCATTTCTGCTAAGCATCAGTTATCCAGGCGACATCGTCTAAAAACATTCATTTACAATCAGTTAATATATTCAGACGTAAGACTGTTGCCAGAAGATAATACAAATCAATCTAAATTTAGTTTTAAAGCTATATAAACTTACGTTCCACTGTCCCTCATTTGCAGTGATGTAAAATCGTCCTTACCGGTTCTATCGCTGTCCTAACCCAGCCAAAGCCACTCGCCAGACCGCCATCCTTGCTAAAAATCTACACTTAGTGTGCCAAGGCCAGCCATACCCAGCTCCCAGTCCCACCACTCACTACACACTGAGGAGAGAGACAAGAAAATGAAATTTATTATAGACTCTAAAGACAATTTCAAGTTATTGTTTCTCCCGGCGAAAGGGTTCCTTCTTACATAATAAAGCCCCTTTTGTGTGACGCGGAACAATACAAAACAAGTATTCTAATAAATAGCCACTTTTTTGTTCCCTCTCGAGGATGAATGGAATCGAGCAGTTGGGTTTGAAAGCAGCTGCTCGCGCATTCAGGAGGAGGGGGCGGAGCCCTGGCGCGAGGCGTCTCTCCTCCTTGGAAACGAACTTGAAGAACGGACCCGGCGGCAGCATCACCGAAAAAAAAAAAAAAAACGGTCGACATCACCACAAAAAGCGTGCCCTCATTGCCCCTGCTGCAAGGTCTGAAGAGCATTACTCTCAATAACTTTAATTAACCCGGTCAATCTCACTGTTCCTAAACATGCGATTCATCAGGATTTAAGGATATTCGTAAAAGAGAGCGCTTTACCTACTAATTGCTGGCACTGAAAAACAAGCTCACTCCACGCACAAAAATCATATCTACAGATTATTCTGTCAATAGAGTTTTTACAAAAAAAAACAACAACAAAAAAACATTTTACCTCCAGGGCAGTGTTTTACAACCTCATCCCTTAAAGTCTTCCTGATCCCTGTCTTTAAACTTTTTCAGGCCCCTGGTGAATAGAGACAGAGCAGGGCCCGAACCTGTGCCATATTAGTGCACTTACAAGCTTAGTGATATTTACAATGTACAGCCATCCTTGTGCATTTTAATTTCATTTATTTTTCTTGCAATAAAATTACTAGTTGGCATTAACTTAAAATCATATTATTTAAAGTATGTTTTAATTATTTTACCAAAAATAGTTTGAAATCAAACTGGATTTAGCAAACACCACTTAAACATTTAGCAACTGTGAAGACTGTTCTTGTAGTTAAACTGTAGTAGAATAATACAGAATACACAAAAATAAGAAATAATTATTCCACCAAATAACTGTTCAGTAAGGCTACAACCACAGCGTTCACTGCCAAAATAGGGTACAAATTCATTAACTGTATGATATAAGCCCCAAACATGCTTCTTTCAGCCTGATGATGCCATTCAAGGTTTTCGGGCAGCAGCAGCAGCTTGCCACCACATGCTTCTGACAGGCTTTCACAGAGTGTGAAACTGTTGTCGTCGTTCAGAAGAACTCACAGAGAGACACGTCGTTGCCATCTGACGGCAAACATTTACATTTCCTCCCGTCTCCCGATGACCCGTGTTCTCTCAAAACTCTGGGCATCTTTTCAGTCACCCTCCGATCATCGAAATTCACAACTTTTCAGTGCTCGTTCAAGTAGGATATGGGTGAGGCTAACACATAACACATATGTGCATGCTGCATGTGCAAGATAACATTTAAATTGCTACTCCACAAACTCACTTAACCTGACTGCAAACATCAACTCACTACTGCAAAAACATGAAGTCTTGAGGGTCTTTCCATCAGCTGCAAATATGTAATAGCATTCTTCCCAATAGGCGCTCCCTCAGCTCCAAGTGAAATGCCATAATAACCTCTTTAGGGATATTATCAATGAGTGAAGGGAATACTCCAGACAGTCTAGACTTTATCAAATGCCTCATGATACCCGCTGAAAAGAAAGCCTGTCACTTGTTAATACCTAAAGGCAACCACTGCAGCAATCTCTAGGAGAGTCAGTTCGCAAGTCGGTTTGATTCTGCACACTCAATCCAATTCATTTCTCCCTCCCTCATACATATTAAACATGGGAGGAACTTCAACGCATAGACAGGAACCATGTATACGTACACAAATTTAACCAAACAACCAAAACAAAAGAGAGCGAATTTATTGAAGAGCATTACGCTCTAGCATATAATGAAGAGGGTTATGAAAAGTAATTACATGGCAACAGGCAACGATTAGGTTTAGCCATGTCTAACTGCCCTTAATTTTATGCCCAAATGTGCACCGGAGCTCGGCGGTGGAGGAAAGCGCTATCCGCTGCCATAGCAGTGTCTTCGCAGGATCATTAGCCCCAAACAGAGACTTGTTGAGCCCCATCAACAGCACGACTCTGAGCTCCATCACTGCACAGTTCATTAATCTCTCACCATGGCTTTTCTGGCTGCCAGTGGTTAAACACCCCTCTCTGAGTATAGCTCTCCTTCACCAGGATACCGCTGTGTTAATTTCCTCTCTCTATTAGCACAGCGCAGTTAATCAGGTTTCCTCTCCCCAGTGGTGGTATGAGCGGGAGAGCCGCGAGCAGGTGTCAAGCCTGTCTGTGTTGCTTACGGCGGCAATCTGTCTCCCAACTTCACCACTGCAGGATAATGGAGGACTCATATGCAGCTGATTCTGCCACTGCTATTGTGTCCAATCTGTTGCATTAAACACTTGGCACACGTTATTACAAATAATCCTGCCTTTTTTCCCTCTGCCACAGCTCTTCCCGGGCTCTCTCGCTCTCCTGTGTAAACAAATACTGTAACCCTTTACTAGCAGGCCTCATTAGTATTTGTCAATATCGCCACGTGGAATTATTTGCTTGTTTTAGGCAATTACGCTCTCATTACGAGGATTAGTTTGAGTGAAGTCATGTATGTTTGCCGATCATTTAGTTTCATCAAATGGTAACTCAATTCATCAAGTTTTATCAGTGTTAAATGAACTCCTAGGGCAAGCTCGATCTGCTTGAATTATTTTACAAGGTTACGCTGAAGCCATTAGTTTACTGGCTAAAAAACCCCAGAATACTATGAAATAAAAAAAAAAATTACAAATTTTAATTACATAGAATTTTACAATTTATCAAAAAGTCTGGGTGTCAAAAAGATTCAGGGACATGGCTAATGGTAAAAGAGAAATCACATTTGATGGCATAACTTCCTTGGTCTGTTTACAGATTCATATGGTGGTGCCGAGAAAAGCACCCTGTTGATTTATGCATCATTAGCATAAATGCAAAATATACTGAAAGGCGGAACACATTTCGGCATAACCCTTTGTACTGAGATGAAACAGCAGTCACAACACTGCTTTGAAGGCTCCTCATATCTCTGTCCAGAGCTGTCTGCTGCCTCGTATGTTTTAAGACACGAGAAAAAAAAAGGGGGAGAGAGATGAGGCCATGAGACCAAAAGGGAAGAAAAATTGTGGGGTCAAATCTAAAAGCGTGTTGGGGCTTTCAAGTCCAAAGAGGTCCTCCTTTCCTCCATCAAATACATCAACTTCACCAGACTTGGTTGTGCTAACTTACCAAATCTCTCAAATTAAAGACAAAATGTGGCAGAGAGGAGCTGGATGTCCCAAATGAAAAAAAGACGACATTTTTCTGACAGTTTGGACAAGTTTTGGATAAGAAATGTTTCAATATGAAAAATTTGAAATGCACCACAGGAAATTGTCAGTGTAAATGTTTACTATAAACCTTTTGAATTCTTGCTTGTTTTTGTAAAAATAAATAAAATATGATAAAATTTTTATTATTATCAGAGACAAAACTTAAGTCGAGACACTACAGGCAAAAACACTTTTTTCATTCAGCTGCCAATTTAGAGATTTTGGGCTTTTTGGCTTTTCATAAAGTGGAAAGAAAACAGCCAAAATACACTTAAGTGTTTAATCTATTTGCTTCTGGAAATTTCAATTACAATCCATACCTTTAAAGGCCGTTTTCTCAAAATGAGTTCTCTCAGCTGAACTCACAGAAAGCACTTACACCAAACATTACCGTTTTATTCCTATCTATATTCTGAATTCTTTGTTCATATATGATTTGCCTGATTATCTTTATTCCTAAAAAAAAAAGAAAAAAAAAAAAAAAAAGTGAAATTTAATTTTTTTTTCTGGCTGTTGACGGTATTTACTGAAGTATGAAGAGATCCCCTCTATAAAAACCCTTGACTTTAATATATAAAATAAGTGAAACAATATTTTGAACCTGACTAGTGTTCAGATTTTTGTTCTAGACAAGTATGCAAACTAGTGCATATTTAATTAGATGCTGCCTCATTTGCATATTTAAACATAACATTTCAGAAAACTTGTAATACAAATAATGGTTTTCAATTCCTATTGTAATCAAACACCCAGGGAAGTACAGTGATATTTATTAGTTATTTTTGTTTACCCTATTCACCTGCGGTGTCTTGCCTTAAGATATTTTTCAGAATGAGTCAAGCAGCAAGCAGTGTGTAATTTACTACAGAAAGTGTAACAAGATTATGGTTTATACCTAATGCATTTATCAGAAAAGCCAGGATATTCTAGGAATATGTCAAAGAAAAGTTAACTTGCCTAACCTTAAAATAATGCCACAGCTCTTCTCACTGGACATGTTAAGGTATTGCTCAAGATAATTTCATTAAAAGACACAGGATGTTCACTCAGAAACCAATCATCCATTATGCAAGAAAATCTATCCATCACACAGTGAGCGTATATACCCATTATCCAGACATCGATGGGGTGTTTTTCTTATTTTCATTTTTTACCCATCAATTACGGCAAGATTTTAAGCATTGTTCCACTCCTCAATTAGCCGCAACACCTTTTCCTTTGATTGATCCATAATGAATGTAATGGTTTTAACAGACCACAGACAGATCACTTAGAGGAGCTCTGCTAATGGCAGTGGCAGCTCCAGGGCTGGAGTGATGTCAGTTTCTCCAATCCCCGGCTAATTAGACACTGTGTCGCTCATTACCCAGGTAATAAGCCCTAACGCTAATGGGTATCAGGCAAGACCCCCAAACACTAGAAAAAGGCAGAGAGAGGCGGGAGAGAGGACGGGAAAGAAGATGAGGGGGATGTTAACAGGGGAAGTGGTGAGATAGAGATAGAGAGAGAGACAAGAAAATGTAAGCAAAGAGAAATCGTGAGAATTTTCATGATGGAGAAAAGAGAGCGCAAGATGAACGGATCTTACAGCGCTAATGCATTTCAATGCTGTGCCTTTTAATATAGTACACCAGTCCTATTGGTCAAGAGTAAACATGTCATTTTCAGTACGAGGTAAAGGCACAATGGTTGCTATGCAGTGGATGGAGGGCTGTTGGAGGAGGGAGAGTGTTGGTTGGGGGAGGAAGGAATAGAAGGGGCTGGCATTAGAGAGACGGAGCGATGGTTTCCTTGTTAACCACTTTCCCACTTAGGCCTTGTTAGCACCAGAGCTCTCAGCTGTACCTATTATTGGTGACGGATGCTATGCTTGACTTTTTGAGAATTACACAGACTCACGCCGGTCTGGCAGATAAAGCCACTGCAGCCTTCGCTGCTCTGAAGAAATAGCTCCTACTGTATGAGTCACGTATGAGAGATGATGTGATGGTCCACATCATTAAATAAAAAAACAGTACTCCAGTTTGGAGACAAACTTTTCAGTATACTAAATTAGACAGAATATAGCATATACTGAATTCTCCAGGCTGTCCCAAGACTCTCTTTAAAGTGCATTGTGAGGTGCTAAAGCAAGTCATTTGAATTTTATTAGTTCTGCTTGGCGAGAGTAATTTTGTATCAGCTAATTGCATTTGCTGTCAATGGCAAATTCCACAGCATTCAGCTCTGCAACAAAAGAATGCGAGTCCATCAAGTCTTTGAGCCATCATTCTTAGCCATCAGACAAATGTCATCACTTTTATGTGACATTTTTAATACGTTATGCAGTTATTTTGTAATGGAACACAAAAGATTAATGTTATGAAACATGCCACTGGAAATGAGATCATCATACAGAGTTGTACCATCCGCCATAAGTGCATTTGTAGTCTTTGAAAGTGTGATCAGAGCGGGCCTATGCAAGAACTGAAATAAAAGTTCATTTTCAAATAGGGAGGGGGCATAATCCCTCATCTCATCTCCTCATGGGGTCATGGCTCACACCTCTCCTAATAACCTTAATCTTATTATACACACAGGCAGAAAAAGTTATCCTTCAATATCTGAGGATTTTCCGTGTGAGCCTAATGCGGCTTACAATGCATTCATTACTGCGCCCTGCTAAATGAAAAATAACAGTGAGACAGGCTCACCGAACTCCTAACCGACTCCGACCTTTGTCACTAAATATTCATTAACTTGAATAACCATTAAATAATATTAAATATTAATTATCTTCTCTAAACTATTTTTTTCAGTGTCCTCGCAAATCAACCTTCCTCTGCGTTTTGGCCTGCAGAAACAGGAAGAAAGCCTATGTGGGTCTCTGATAGGTTAATTATACCTTTTTTTTTCAAAACCATGACAGCAACAAGGCTATCTTCATGGCAAGAAAAAAAGTGAATAACAAAAAAAAAATCGTACAGTTAACAAAATAAGCTATAAAATACATTTAAGATTAATACAAGAAAAAGTTCAGGTAATACATTCAGATGATCTCAGTAAAACATTTCTCTGAAATAAAAACATTTCCTATTTACATTACAAACTGCACAATCCAGTCAAATATCTTTAACATCTTTGGAGTTTGATAAAGAAAGCATGATAGTGGAAACTTTAATTTCCTAAACAACGAACATAATTTGATCTCAAACTATCGTGATATTAAGGGCGAGATCATGGGTTCGATTCTCAGCAAAATGAACATTTATGAACTGATAAAAATGCAAGCTTACAATCTAGTGTTTCTGCCAAATGCATAAATGTAAAAGTAAATATCCTCAAAGGGTTCAGAAACTAACATAACAATATATATATAAAAATATACATACACAATATACACAAACAGCACAATCATAATAGAAATTTTGCATGCATATTTCAAAATGCATTAGTGTCGACACTTTGCAGGAAAGTTCATGACCCTACATTAGAAAAATTTCCAAAAAAAAAAAATCATAGGTTAACCAGTAGCCAACTCAAAAATCAAAACGTGTCAAATTGACCTACAACCCCAAGTTTCTACAAATCTAGTCAAATAGCAGACAAGCAGAAAGAAAAAAAGTTTAAAAAGGTTAGAATAATGTCTAAACAAATATCTGATCATTAACAATAGTAATCAAAACCGTACAGCATTGTGCAACAGAGGTCTCTCAGAGAGCACTTCATTAATCACAATCGAACTCTGAGCATCCAAACTGTGAGCGGCTGGAATTGTGACTCTGTGTGTGTGTGTGAAATGGCTATTTAACATGCCCATGAGCTGAGCAGCGGGGTCTGAAGACTGTGTAATCTCATTTAACCCTCACTACACAACACTAATTAGAGCTGACACGCTAACAACACACACCGAAAAGCCTCTCAGCGAAAAAGTCAACACCAGCCAATGACCCAGCATGCTTCCCCTCGCTCTGCCCCAAACCCCTGCTCTCCCCGGGGAGGAGGTGCAAATTTAGCCTAAGGATAGCAGGGAGCAGCCCGTCCCTTAGCAGGGGCCTCCCCAGAGCCAAATTAAAGCTCTTTGGTCCCTTCTCCCCCTTTTTCGTGAGAAAGGGTCAATGTGGTACCCCACCACTTTTTGAATGCGCAAACGTGTGCTTGCGTGTGTGCGCCGAGCGCCTCCTTTTCCCTCTCCTGGCTCCCAGCGTTTGAAATGAGGTCATCATTGTAAAGGAGGTCTGAGTGGATCAAAGCCCCCTACCTACACCTGCCCTTTTCTTCCCTCCTTGCTCTCTCTCTTTTCTCTCGCTTCTCATTTATGTCTTGAAGTTTCCTATTGACTAGTAGCTTCTAAGAAGCCCCCTGATGCCCTGAGATGCCCGGTCCTCTAAAAAGCCCCCACTAAATTTTGCTTACAGCTATATTTTCTTCCAACTGGCTGAGGTTAAAATTGTGGGAGGAAAAAAAAAGCCACACACTAATTCACTTTTATTCGATTACCCACTCAGGGTTTTTAAAATGCATTTTTTTTTTAAATGAAGCAGGCATTGACAGAAGTGATGAGATGGGCCATGTCGCAGATAAGGCCTCTAATCAGCATATTTAACTTTGCCGTGCGTTTTAAAATTGTGAGGGTTTGGAACGACAGAAATGCACAGCCAATATCAGCCCACACTGAGGGACAATAACACACTATTTTGATGCAAATCAAGGGACCCATTAATGTTTAAATTTATTTCAGTCCCATCCAGTAAAAGAACACATTTATTTCCTGCAAACCCAGATAATTACTTTCCCACAAAATGCATATTCCATTAAGTCAGGTGAACATTGTTTATTATATTTTGTTTTGTTGGGTTATGATAATGCAATTTAAGAGTGAATGACATTCAGACCATTACACTTGATGAGAAAATAAATGTTAAAAAGAAACAAACAAACAAAAAAAAAAAATCTATAAATTCTGGGTAAATGTAAATTTCAGTTCAGCTATAACGTGAGTGCATAGCTTTGTAAAATACTTGCTTTTGTCCTTCAGTTCCTTAAGCCTCATAATATTTCTACAGTTGTGAAAACCTGATAATATTGTCTTTAACTTGATGCTTGGGATGAAATTATGCTCCCACTAAAGTGTCGACTACAACAATCCTGTATTGTAGCACAGCATGCAAAAGCGGCCAATCCTTTAGACCGCTTTAACAACCAATACATCTATAAGGACAATATTAAATGAGGAAGAGTCTTCTAATTGACTTACTGTTCAAAACAACCCACACAAAAACGGCTCTAACTTGCTGAGGTTTGTTTGATAGAAGTGGTTGAAGAAGGACAGCTTTTATTTAATGAAGTTATGCTATTAAAAAGGGGCAGTTGTGTGAAGTGATGTCTCTCTCTGTGCAATCATTCATCAAAGTGACTGAAATTGAATATGTTCACCATCAACCAAAGATAAAATACACCGCATCATGACCAAGGGTATAGGTTTGCTTTTAACATTGGCCGGGACATTACAGCAGGTCTAGCCCAGGCTCTATTGGTGCCCTAAGGCAAGATTTTAGATTGCACCCCCTAAAAGCCCCCTACAAGTTACTTGTCATCCCCATTTTTGAGCATACACTGGAAAATGAAATACTTGAACTTAAGTATTTAAGTTCAAGTAAGAACGTTTTCTCATCGCATAAAAAAAAAAAAAAAAGTATCCTACTCATTTGAGCGCATCTTGGCGTTTCCATTCAGTGTTTTTTTTTTTATGCGATATCCCAAAATGTGCAATAAAATAGGTAGATGGAAACATAGCTAATGTCTGCAATTTCACTGATGTTTTCCGTAGCATAGTTTAAGTATCAAATGTTAATGTAAGAACTAATACCTATAGTAACTGTGCTCTCATGCATAATTAACACGTTATAAATTAGTCCAACATAACATGTTGCCAACTATTATGTTTTTGTTGTTGTCAAATTTGTTACCATAAACATTTTAATCTATGCGGAACTCAAGGGTGTTCACTAGCATAAACACTCACACAGAGCACTTCATTTAAAATCACTAAAACGCTGTCACTTGTCTCAGTTCATCGCAATCTCATAAAGTTCTGTTATAATCAATGAAGCCGTCTACGCTGCACAATGAATCTCTTATTTACATTGTGTCTACACTGATTGTAGAGGAGAGGATTCACGAATGTGTAGAATGCAGCACCGAACAAAAACTCCAGCGTTCTGAGCGGTACTCACTAAGCTAATCACCTAACTGACTAAGTTAAACACCTCAGCATTCAAGAGATCAACAACCTTGTCTGTGATTGGCTAAATTGTCCATCACTGCAAAAACACGTTGACGCTCTCCAGAGCGCAAACACAAAAACGCACAGGAGTGCTTGTCAAATCAGTTACGCAAATATGACATTATTACAGTATCAACTGAGGGTATTCTTCCTTTGCTTGATGGTGCTTAGCACCCCTGTAGAACTGGGCCCGTCTCTCGTGCGGCGCCCTTCTGTCATTTTGTCAAATATGACGCTTACGCCACGTTACAAATAGATAGGTAACAGACACACAGAAAAACCTTAAAATGTATTTTAAGGTTTGTATTTGTAGGTTTTCCTGCAACACAATGATTACTAGTATGTGAGCTGTTACTGTAAAAGCTTTACAAAAAAAAAAACAATGTAATAAAAATAAAAAACTGCTCCTCAAGTCAAAAGTCAGACTGGAGTCATGCCATGTAACTCAAGTCTCCAAACTCTGTTCATGAAGAAAGAGATTGTAACTTTGGTTACCCATACAGCCATTATTTAATTCACTTCTGTCTGTTGCTGTATGTACAGGACAAATAGAGTCATTATATTAAAATATTATTTATTCCTGTGATCAAAGCTGAATTTTCAGCATCATTACTCCAGTCTTCAGTGTCACACGATCCTTCAGAAATCATTCTAATATTCTAATAAGAGCCAATTAAAACACTGTAAACATATGAGTGTGAATGTTTTGCTCGTTTTATTTGTTTTAATTTTTGTGAGAGAATGCAGATTCAGCCACTTAGGCTGGCCTTTAGAGTGTGCATACACACACACATACAAACATAATATATATTTATTTGTATATATACTTATATTTGTTTTACACACATACATATACACACACATATATGCAAATAACATGTACATGTGTCATAAAACAAGCAAAGCATTCACAATTCACAAAATGAGTTCCATTGAAAACTACCTGTTTTTATATATATAACTAATGAATATTTCAACTTCTGTTTCTTCTCTCACTCCCGCCTCTGCCACACACACACACACACACACACACACACTTATTACAGCCACACAAAAGATCCAGGACTAGGTCATTTGACAACAAATGACAGCCAAGAGGATAGCCCAAAATAGTTTGGCTGCATCAGCAAACCGCCGTGCGCTCATATTGCCTGTTCCCCTTCCACCTCCTGACACAATGGAGCAGGCAGAACCCTCCAGAGAGAGACAGAGCAATAGAGAGATGCAGAGTGAGTGAGAGACAAAAACACACAGTATGCTCTCCTCCACTCCAGAATACTAGCAGAGCAAACACGTTCACTCCATCCACAACAACACTGGAGAATCACGGTGCTTCCCCCAGTCCTGCACACAGATTCTATATCATCCCGCAATTATGAAAGGAGAGAGCAGTTTAATTAGCTTCTCTGCTTCCACCTCTAACGAGGATTTAATTAACAAGGAGGTTGGCGTAATTAGCTGGAGATGGGCTCCTGATGCTCACACAACACTTTTTGTTGACATTGAACACTTAGCCTCCAAAACACTCCCTCTCATCTACACACACATATGCATTAGAGTTGTATTTAAACGCGCTCCCTCTCTCCATTTCTGCCTTCACAGACTTATTTATTGGTAAATAAATAAATAAATAAATATATATATATATATATACACACACACACACACATATACATACACACACAATTACATAAATCCTTTAATTTAATATATTTTTGTCTTCACAAATGTTTTTCTAGTAAATACACCTGTAGATGAACATAAATATATACTATATCCCTCTTTAATTCTGTGCATGTGCTTTCATTGACTTCACACAAACGCACATACACAAACAGATACTATCACTCACAAACCCATGCATATACACACACACCAACACACACACACGCTGCCCCTGGTGACAGCGTAATGGATAGGATCTCTGTGGAGGCGACTGTCAAACCCGACCACCCTAATCAGAGCGTCAGAGAGGAAGATAAAGGAGAAAATAATGAGTGTCGGGTCGGGCTTTTCAAAGAGCAACAAAAGAGCCCAGGATCAGATAGACCAACACAATGTGGAGAGGAGAGGAGGAGAGAAGAGGGGAGAGAGGAGGAGAGAGAGAGAGAGAGGAGAAGAGAAGAGAGGAGAGGATAAAAAAAAAAAATACTTCTGAGAAAGCAATTCATGCTTACAAATCTAATTGTCCAGAAGAGATGGGTGAGAAATACTGGAAAAAAGAGGAGGAGAGGAAAGAGGAGAGAAGAGGAGAGGAAAGAGGAGAGAAGAGGAGAGGAAAGAGGAGAGAAGAGGAGAGGAAAGAGGAGAGAAGAGGAGAGGAAAGGAGAGGAGAGGAGGAGAGGAGAGGAGGAGAGGAGAGGAGGAGAGGAGAGGAAAGAGGAGAGAAGAGGAGAGAGTAGAGGAGAGAGGACAGAGGACAGGAGAGGAGAGGACAGGAGAGGAGGAGAGGAGGACAGGAGAGAGGACAGGAGGAGAGGAGATGAGAGAGTAGAGGAGAGAGGACAGAGGACAGGAGAGGAGAGAGGACAGGAGAGGAGAGGAGGAGAGGAGGACAGGAGAGGACAGAGGACAGGAGAGGACAGAGGACAGGAGAGGACAGAGGACAGAGGACAGGAGAGGAGGACAGGAGAGGAGAGAGGAGAGAGGACAGGACAGGAGAGGAGAGAGGACAGGAGGAGTGAGGAGGACAGGAGAGGAGTGAGGAGGACAGGAGAGGAGTGAGGAGGACAGGAGAGGAGAGAGGAGGAGAGGAGAGGGGAGAGAGGAGAGGAGGAGTGAGGAGGACAGGAGGAGTGAGGAGGACAGGAGAGGAGAGAGGAGGAGAGGAGATGGGAGGAGGGAGTAGAGGAGAGAGGACAGGAGGAGTGAGGAGGACAGGAGAGGAGAGAGGAGGAGAGGAGATGGGAGGAGGGAGTAGAGGAGAGGGGAGAGAGGAGAGGAGGCTTTGTTATTGACTTTTTTTAAAGTGAGCCTGTGTGTTACACTGTGACAGAGGTTTGAACCCTTCTAATTTGATATTAAAACCATAAGCAACTCTCTTTGACTCAGAAGGGCTTTCACGTGCAGTGTTTTAAGTGTCAGGGAATGTTACACTTGTGATTTGGACTTTAGCATATACTGTGACAAGCACTTCATCCATGCCATCAATCTTAATATAAAATTGACATCAAATTCAGATTGACCGATACTTCATTATTAGGGATGCATATCAGATATCAAAATTCAGACTGATACAATAGGCCAATAATTGATACATGGATGTTATTTTCATGTTATGGGCAAAAACTGTAACTATAAATAGCCAATATTAAAATTCAAGAGTATTTTGTGTTAAAAAACTTTAAGTGCTACAAGTGGATATATTTTACTTTTAACGGATTCTCAAATTACTCAATTAGTTATTAAATTGCTAGTGCTACACACACACATACATACACATTATATACATTTATACAGTGTATGACAATAACAGATATACTATGCATCCCTATCATTTGCTTAATGAACAAATGGACAAAATAATACTGCTTTCATCAGTCAGATAGTCCACCTGTATTTCGCTATCCTCACACATCCTCTTCTCTTTTACAGCCTGTGGAGCCTAATTATCAGCCACATGCTAATTATGCTGCCTCATTTAGCTGAATAACAACAATGATTAGAAATACCCCAAACTGAGCAATAAACAACAGCAAGACCTACAAAATAACACCATCACTCTCAACTGTTGTGACAACCTGTGAGCAAACGTATAACAGACACCCCCATGGCATTGTGGGAAAATCAGCCCTGTGATATCGACCATTGCTAAGATTAAAAAAACAACAGGTGGGCATCCAAAATATCAGAATGACCTCAATGAGACGTAATGTTTTGATAGTTAAACCCGTCAGCAGTCCTAAGAAAGATGGGGTGGATCAGGCAAATGACTGACCGTCAATTTAAGTAAACAAACATGCATGACAAGTACATATGAATAAAACAAGCATAAATATAAATTACAATATTTCTTTGAACACCAACCTATAAAATACTGCAAGTTGACTAAAACGTACATTGTTTTACAGGTGGGAGTGACTGGATGAAATGAGTAAGTGGTGGCCAGCGGCCGTGTGAACTCCAGATGAACAGCAGAGCTCCACTGTAAGTCGAGCTGACGGAAAATAGCCCCTAATTAAAGACATGACAGCCAGCACTATCATATTCAGCCACCTGCTTAATAATACACAAAAATTAAAGGGAATATATACCGCCCCTTCCCTTCTCCCATTCATATTTAATAACCTGATCACCTCCCCTGGGAGCTTCTGGCTCAGTGGAGAAGAGGGACTATTTGGGGTATGTTATGGCACACCTGTACAGGTAAAATTCATGGTGGTGATGGTGCAGGGTAATTTTATGATTTATTTGAATATAACTTCTGGTAAACTTTCTAACAGTGATAGAAAATGAAAATTCGGAGAGGAGAGAGGGGGAGGGAAGGAGAAGGCATGAAATTAGAAAGCCGCACACAAAAAGCAGGCAAACTCCTTGGCAATTTCTCCTCTGACAGAGATGGGTCATTATCTGATAGATTTCAGAGTCAGTTCCCACGTTATTGTTCAGATAGACAGTAACCACCCTAGAACAGCCTGGGAATGGGACACTCAACACCACTTCTATCATCCATGAGAAAATGTTGAGAAACTCGGCACAATAAATCAGCCTGAATCACAGATACAAACAGCCTTTCACTGAGAAACCCCGTCTGTATCGGTACCACAGCTCATTATTATGTACATCCATATTTAGGGATGCACAATTTATTAGCATCATTTCAGTTATCAGCTGAATTTTCAAATTTATCGGTTCACTCAATATTGTGTATTTAATTGTGCAGCTCATTTCATTTACATTTAACACATTTAAAGTTGATCTTTGAAAAATATTATTACTTTAATACCACTGTTAAATGTAAAAATTAATATTCATTTTTCATACTGTACATTATACTGTTGTGATGTCTAAATTCGTCTGTAGCATTGAAAACTATCGAAAATACTATCGAATTTTCATATTTTTTATTGCTATCAACCAAAGTGTAATATCAGTGCATCAATTTCCATATTCGTATAAATATATTCAGGTGATATTCTATTAATCAGGAGCAATAAAGTATTTTTGGCTTCATTAAAAGTTCATCCGAGTACAAGTTAAAACAGACTGGATGTGCATCAAATTCCCAAGGAAAGCACTTTAAACTGTTTGAAGATCAACTGGCGTTATCTGTGATGACGCGATTCCTGTGGCCAAATTTACTTCCTGTATAGTGTGCAAAAATCTCACAAAAGTGCATTTGGGAAAACAGACTCGCAAATCAATATAGCTGGCAGGGTCTTTCATTTGAAAAGGCATTTCTCTGGATCGTACTGAGGAGAATCCGTCTCTGGGGATTTCTGTAATGCCGACATTCTCTCATTTCTGGGTTTAAGACATGTCATATTCTTTGTTAAATCACAGGATATATGTGCCACAAGACAAGGTTAAAAAAACATGCACATATACACACAAAGATTGTGGGAATGCTTGAGTCCACCCCCTCTCATCTTAAAAATCCACATAATCCCATCAAATCACATATTCACACCCCCACTACATTCTGAGAGGTGAAGAAACATTTGTTTTCCTCCTAATTCTGCCTTTGTCCTTTCATTCTCTTATTTATCCACAGACGTGCAGTAGACGCAGCAGATTTGTAAATACGTGGGCAACGGAGAGAAAAAAACAGCCCTGATACCCGATCAGCCCAGCAGCAAAAAGGTGACACTTAATCCTGACGTCAGGCTGTTGACCCTTAGCAGTCACCTCACTAATTCAACATAAATAGTTAATGACGGCCTGCATACACACATCTTATGTAACCAAACTTGACAAATAAGTGGAGAGAACCACTCAAGAGCAAACTACTGGAAATGAGAGGCAATTTTTTCCACCATCGCTCTTGTGTTTGACACCTGCAAGTCATCACGGTCCATCATGTCCATGCAGTCACCCCAAGCTCCACTTCTGGGGTGTTTTAACCACTGACACCACTAATATCAACTTGTCGGACCGTTTTATTAATTCACCAGCTTGCCTAAGTTGCCAACTTGCAACGTTTAAATATTTAGTCGTAGACAACTTACTTGAAGCGTACCTTTACACAAACTTCAAATCTACAAATGAACTATAAATCTTTATGGAAGTCTCGTATAAAGAGCAACAACTGGAATAGAATGGCAGACAACTGGATTGCATCAATGACCTACTTTTTACTTTTTTACCTGTTAGCCAACCACTATTTCAAGAGAGAGAATGTTATATAAATGACTGTTTAGTGGCCCATTGTCCAACTGTGAGCCACTGGTGACATTTGTTCACACCAGGGTTATAACAAATATAAATACTTTTTTTTTCTTTCTTTAAAGTAACTTTAAAATAAGTAACTTTTTTTGGTTTTTGAATATTTATTTTTTTCAAATATCTACACTATTTAGACATAAAATGTATGGTAACACTTTACAATAGGGTCTCATTTGTTAACATTAGTTAATGTATTGGCTAACATGAACAAACATTTAAAAAAATCCTAATGTTAGTTAATAAAATACGATTATTCATTCTTCATGTTACTTCCCAGTGCTTTAAGTAATGCTAACGGACACAACTTCAAGATTATTAAATATTGTAGAAGCATTGATCGTTATTTCATCATTATTCATGCATAATATTATAATGGAAATTATTACTCTCTAGAAAATGCTGGGTTAAAAATAACACGTTGAGTGAAATATAGACAAACCCGGCGATTATTTTGGGATCATTTTAAGCCAGCCATATATAAATTTTAATCAATCGGAGAGTTAAATAAAACTACCCAGCAGGTTAGGCAAACATTTAACCCAACCGCTAGGTTTTTAGAGTGTACCATCAGCAGTTAAATGTGGCAAAACTACAACCATAAGAAACTTAATGCATTGTTATTCAGCAGTTGACCAATCTGAAGACTTAAGTTTATTGGATCAATATGACAGATGCTATTATGACAACATTTCCTTCCAGAAAGTCTTGCCTTACAAATTAATGGTGAAAGCTAAACATAATACAGAGTAACTAACTAACAAGCCACAGGTCCCTAGTGCAAACTCATCTCAATGTGAGAGCTTACGGACGGCTGGTGCAACCCTACCCTGTTCATCATCGTGGCTAATATCACACAGAGGTTTCACCCCTGAACTTCTTTATGAGTGTGGTATTCTAGGCGACTGATTCTGGCCCGTGCTCTGATGACTAATTGATTGGTGTTAATCTGCAGCTAAATGAAATATTCAGTTGATTCAGGGAAAGGCAGACAGGGCTTGATGGGTCATGTGACCCTAGAGGTCATGTGATAGGGCTGCATGAGAGAACTCATTAGCTGGCCTGATGAGCAGCGGGCTGTTGGCCCGTTAACCCTGCTCAGGATTGGTTTCACTCCCAAGCCGGCCTGTTCACAATCCCGAACGGCGAGGGGAACAATACACTTTTTCTTTTTTCTTGCTGAGCTGGGCTGCCTGCTGTGTATCCAAGCAGTTACAGTTAAACTGCTCAAGCTCCTGAAAACAAATTAGAATGTCCTTTTGTCTCCTCAGCTCCATATTATTATTTCATGGCCATCGTCCATACCATGAAAATCAAACGTGTGGACGCAAACGCACGCTCACCCTTCCCCCGCACCATTTCATCTGCGGAAATGGCCCTATGCTCTGCAGCACGCGTAAAAGTGCACTCCAGTCTTTCAAAAACACCTTCACTTTGCTCTCAGCGGCAAAGCCTTTGAACTGCTCCTTTCAAAAATGCTGCCCTTGTAGCCATGAATAACATTTGCCAGGTGTTAGAGAGAGCGAGTGAGTGAGAGACAGAGAGAGAGAGAGGAAGAGAGAGAGCAAGGGAAGAGCTGTCTAAGGTCCTGGTGCTTGAGTTGGAGGGAGCAAGAGGCCTGCTTATTAGTCGCCGTTTATTGGATGTCTGACACACACACACACACACACACAAATGAATGCACGCACACTCTATTACACAATCACACAAACATGCTCACAGGTACACAAGCAAGATGAAAGATGAAAGGCCTGGCTTTTCCCTATACCTTTAATTTAGAGTTTAAAAAGGGAGGGTGAAGGGAGCTGGTGAGTTACAGTACATGTATAAAAATGGAAGAAGCCACATGACGGATCTCTACAAACTTACACAACTGCATTAATCTATAAAGAGATTTTAAATTGTTATTAGCAGACAATAAATGATGTGGACTGGTACATTTACATGCACTTTAAAAGTTTAATTTCAGTTGGACTAAAACAAAAATGTCTTAATGTAAACGCTGTCGTATGACTGAAATTGAACCAGTCTGGTTTTTCAGACTAGCAGAACAAGATAATGTGATTTATAGCTTGCCATCGTCCAGCATTTTAAAAACGGTTTTCAGACTAGAATTGGGATTAGCATTCTGCACTTTCTCCTAAAGACACGTCACTTGTATTTAATGATTCAAATATTCGCTTATGCATTGTGTCATGTATTTATAAGCAAACAAAGATTGTAGCTCAACACATTCCCAACCAAAGATACCTTTTAGTTTTCTGAACCTATAAGAAAGAAACTATGAAGTAAATGGATTTTGTAATAAATAAAATAACAAAAATGATTCCTCTACGATTTTCCTATAACTTATGATTCTTGGTAACTCACAATAGTTTTTAGTTGTGAATTATTGCAATTATAATAGCTGCTGTAATAATGGCCACATTATTAATGATCATGCTGTATGATGCCCAGAATAATATGAATTCACATTTTTGTTCATCCCATTTTTAACTTGGTGTTTATAAAGAGACTAACCCAGGGGCAACGCTGGAAGCTTTTTAACAAATTCTTATGTGTAAATGGAGATTATATCTTTAATATTTCAGTAATCATGTGTCAGCTGTTTAGTATCAAAACTACTGATGCCGGCTCACAAATTAATCATTATTTTAATCTAGATCAGTCAAATGGGTCAAAAGGTCTCAAATTGTTCGTGATTCAGTTTGATTCATTCAAACTGTTCACTTAAGCATTTGCAGCAGTTTCTCACAATGAAATAGTAATGGGAAACAGTCAAAAAAGTGCTAAAAAAAAAAGTTCAAATGTTTCCATTGGAAACAGAACTTGAAAATACCTCCATCATTTGTCAGCAAATGAAGTAGGTCTTTATTGCGTGTGCAACCTGTGATCGACTCTATACTGCAGATATGGATATAAATTGCCCTTAATAGTATAAAATAAGAGTATCAAAATATGGAGACATTTTGGTTAGAAATGTCCCCTAATGAGCCTGCCTGAATGGTCGGTAGAAACATTGGACTACACCATTGGGGGGGAGGGGGTAGTAATATTAAAATACCACAAAAAAAACATTTGTTTCATGATCTTTGTTGGGACTTGGTAGATGCAATGAACAAAAGAGTGAACCAAGAAGTAAACAAAGAAAAAACCGTGAACGTGAAGTGAGCCCACCTCTGCTGTGCCTCAAAACCATCACCCCCCACTTTCAACCGTTTATTGTGCAACTGGGCCATATTGAAACCCACCTCTCCTCTCATGCTAGCTCAAGGTGGCTCTCATGAGCTAAACACTAATTGAGAGCTCTGGCGGTTTGAATGTGAATTCTGAGAGCGGTGTTTGAATGGCGTCTGTCCTTGGGTTCAGCCTCATGAAGAGTGAACGAAGGGCTGTGTCTATGCGTGTCCTCAGGTTGACGGTTTCAACCCACACACTCTCTCAGTCATGTGGCCTTGACTAAACTTCCATTATACGGCACCGTGACCCCATAATGAGTTCGGTGCTCCGGCCTTGAGTGGAATATGCACCACTGCGCGAGGGAATATAGTCTCGGATGGGCTGAGAATGCCACAGCTTCAGTTCGCTACGACAGGACCCTCCAGAGTCCAAAGTGAGAAATAATGTTCTCATGATCATCCACTAAAATACAGTGCTCGAACAGGTGAGGTCTGCGTCTGCTCGCGTACGCCAGTGTATAGAGTACCTTTGCGTATTATCAATCTAGAAGAGAATACAAGAGCAGCTCCTTTGTCTTCTCAAAGCCAAGGAGCAAACTTACTTACGGCAAGCACATAATCGCGTAGCAGCACGAACTCTGCCATACGTTAGAATGGAGACCCGGCGTTATTCTACAGGTCAGCGGTGGAGTGATAAACGCTGGGCGCGCACATCTCTCAGCCATTGTTACCTACACAATAAGACGCTGTGCTGAGCTCTGCTATAGAGAAGCTTGAGGTAATTTAATCCATTGTGAATACCGATAATGACAATGTTTATTTCAGATGGAGACATCAGTATTGACTGTAACGCAGTACAAAATTGTCATGCACCACAGGCCACACCAAATAGAGCTGCCATCCAGCTATGCAGAAGAGCAGAGACCGTGCATTCACACACCATTGTATGTGTGTGTGTCATTTTTCTGGCTGACAACAGATCTGCGGTAACACATGAAAAGGTAAATACATTTTGCAATATATTAGTATATACTTCCAAATGAAACCAGATAGAACTTAAATGCTTTCTCAATTGGGTTTTATTCATAAATGACTTGAGAGCAAAAGATGAGGCTTTCTCTCTGAAAACACAAATTAATTTTACTGGAGCCACAGAAAGAAGGTTTGATATAATATAGAACGGAGTTAAATGAATAAAAGTGGTCATTTCTAACATAAAGAGAGACCTAATTTCTAATGCATTGAAGACAGCGCTTGTAAATCACCCCACCGAGGAGGTGAGTACGTGATCCTATGAAGCAAATGGAATGTGTATCCAAAAAAACCCCCCAAAATAATAATAAATAAACCATACCATTAATGGAACTATGAGCACAGGGGCTTTAAATAGGTCCTCAACAACCTTGATTTAAGACAAGAACACAATGTGACAAATGTTTAAGGACATACTATTTTTTCCCCTCTAACACTTATGCACACTCCTGTCCCATTACCCACAACCCCCCTTGCTCCTGTGAGAGATTCACCTGAATAGGAATCGCATGTTCTTTAGATTTGCATCTGCTGTTAGGCACTCGCTGCATCACGGGCTCTGAAAGCTCCCTGAATGGAAGCTCTTCAGCTGCACACCTTGTTCTGCAAGGCTAATTAAGGCCCAACAATTAGCCATGCAGGAATCAGGTCCGTTGTTTCCTCGCTGACATTTGTAACTGATAAAGTCAAAGAGAAAGGCCGTGTCACGCTGACGGGGATGAACAAATCGTTCTCATTTGAAATGCGGCAACCGAAATCTTACTTCGCTCGCCGTTTTTTCAGACAGAGATGAACTTTGGCCGCGAGCTCCCGGCCCCTCGCGCTGACACCTAATAAGCATAAAATCAGATAAGACAGGGAGCATGAGGAAACAAGTGAGGGCGTCGAGCTAGAACACAACAGGACAGATGTCTTACTCAGCTGGTTCAAAGGGAAGCTAAAGAACACTGGGGCTGCTAATGTGATTTAGCTAGAATGCATTCAGGTTAAAGGTTACAGTGAGACCGCCGGGCAGCAGCAAAACAGATGACAACTGTGAAACTAACCATGACAGATGGGAATTAAAGTGACTGACTGAACTCACACAGAACCATGTCAATTGTCTTTTCCTCTGGTCTTGCAAACACTTATCTCAATCTCTGACAGCAATAGGATAAATAGGACTGACATATAGAAGGAAGTGCTACATTTGTTTTATTCTCTCCTTTTGATTATTTTGTGTACAAAACATTAATGGATTTTATCATTAAATAATCATTTAAAGATTCAGTTATAAAGACTGGTCAGAAGAAAAAAAAAATGGAGATGAATGTGAAAACAAACTGACGATGCTTACCCTTAATCAAATTTAGAGTTTCCTCAAAGACAAGCCATTGTATCCCATTGTAGTGTTACTGATTGTTTCCTTGTCAAATCCCAGGAACACGAGCACTTGATGAGAAACAAATTCAATACATATCAGCCTTTCAGACCAATTAAGAGTTTTGTAAGACGGATCAGAAACCATCAGTCACAGGATGAAAACTTCACAACAAGGTCACAAATAAATCACAAACTACATCTAGGTTCAGCCTTCTGAATAAAAGCAAAAGTTAATTTTTTTCCACCAAAGAAAACCGATTAAAAATACTAACAAATAGCCATATTTCAGATGTCAAGATCTGGCAATGAATGGAAAAAAAAAATAAATCAATTACCACAAAAAATGGAAAATCCTGTACTGTGTCAAAAGGTCATGGAGAAAATGCATTTAAAACCTAGACGTCTTTACATATTTAACACAAATTCAAGATTATAGTGTTATTAGGATATTCAATTCAGAAAAACTGAGATATTCAGAAATGTAACATTGAGAGTTGAAGGATAACAAAGATTGTTGTCTCTAATGGACAGAAGCAGTTTTCTCTTTGTATGTTTGTTCTCTCTGTGATCTGGGTTTCATCATCACACTACGGCACACTGCTTTTTTAAATATTAAATTTATTTCAGATTTAACCTGCAGAATGGGGGTTAAAAGGCAGAATAATAATAAGGAGGATTAAGGATCAGAAAATAGATTTGAAGGATTTCAAATCTACAGACCAGGAATTTGTTAAAGAGTGTGTGTATGTGTGTGAAGGAGAGAAAGAGAGGTCCTCTGAAAGGGTTAAACTTGAGTCTCCAGCTTTTATGCTATCATCCTTAGTTAAATTGAAGAAGAAATTAGCAGAGGAATTAGCAGAGCAATTACCACTTTAAATTGGACTAATTCCTCTGGTCTTGTCACAGCTGTATTCCAAAATATGTGTTTTTTTCTCTTCCCCATCTAGCACACTGTTATTAATTTTTCTAATTTGAATCGTCGCCTTTTCACCAACTGACACCTGGGGCTGCTGATGGGGCGCCTCTGTCAGACCTCTTTCAAATTTGCACCCCTCCTCATTCCCTCTTACACCCTCCCTCTCTCACATGAACATACTGTATGTACCATATTCAATCCATTAAACCATTTTCAGCCCTCTATCTTTATCTTTCTTTGCCCTTTATCGTTAACATTTTTCTAGCAGATGTTCAACATCTACCTCTTTCTGCACAAACCACATCACAAGTACATTTGAGCATAAAATAAAGTGCTTAACGGTAAGGTCACATGAAAGTGTTCCAGATATACAGCATGTACTGTGTTAAGTTATTATTCTTCTAGCGTTTGAAGTATTTGAAGATGTAAATATAAAAGTTATCCATGCATTGCTGTTCTTTTTAATCCTCAGACTTTCAAGAGCTTCTCAAGCACCAAAATTGTGTTTAACCACAAGCGTATTTATTGACTGGCGGTCTACTGGCCTGTTCCCCAGGTGCTGGCTCTGATACACTGTGTCTTGAGACCAGGTTTATAGGATTAGGTCTGACAGCTTATTCTGTCTGCTCACTCAGTCTAGATGCATTCACCTTTGCCTCTTGTTGTTTCTCCGTATGTAACCGAAACAATCAATTTGATTACGAGAGACTTAGAGCGGACCAGACATCTGTCACCCCTACTGCTGCGACTTAAACCAGCAGAGACAGTGATGTTTGATGCAGATCATTGATCCCCCATGCAGGATTTAGGGTCATAATTACCCCCGATTGGAATAACTTCCAGTCAATAGTCAATAATAGACCTTACTCATCAATATCACCACAAGGGTTAACTGTACTGTGCTCGGAGATAGCATGAGACTTAATTAACCCGATTCATCTGCACTCTCACTGCTTTCATCCTTTAAGGATATATCAGATTGAATGTCTAAAGCCATGCTCTGGAAAGTATTGGAAAATGTCATTTGTTGAGTGTTAATAACATCGCACGACTGAGTCGAATCAAAATTCCAGCACAAATCGTGCAGTTTATCTTTCTAACGTTTCAATGTCAGATTTGATTACGGTAACAATTACTAATAGGTTCACGGTTTATTGATATTCAATTAAACAGGTTCAGAGGACTTTAAAAATATATAATGAGGAGTAGATGGGAAATTAGTATCAGCTAAATAGGTCAATACATTTATATTGCACTCATATGTGGAAGATGCTTTCAAAACAGAGTACAGAATTTACAGTAAGCAAATCTGCTAGTGCTACAGTAAGACCAATGAGATCCTCAACTATTGCTAACAATGAAAAAAAAAATCCACCTTTCAATGACCCTTCCCAACCTCCAAATGTAAAAAAAAAACAGTATGTCGCTGCCAAGCCTGCTGCATTAGCAGACCTCTTCTATATTTCAAGATCATTTACCTGTCTCCAAAACAATTTAGATTTCAAACCAGAGATGTGACGTTGGCTTATGAATCTGCCCGAGAGATTTTATGAAATTATATGCATTTTCTGAAGAAACTTCTGAGATATATAATAACAAAATGTGTACATTTAGTATTCAGAATCTACACTCCAATATACCTGGTTGGCTTCACCTTAACAGAAGGACTAGATCTAGGTTTAACCTCTATCAAAATCACATATCCATCTTCCCTGCTTTGTTCTCTGCAAACAGAGTTGAGAAATTGCTAAAAAAAAAAAAAAAAAACCTGAAGAGCCACATTACATAAAAAGATTCACTAAACAGTCACCAGTTACTTAATAAAAAGAGTGACTCTTATTTGAATTTAGATCTAAATCTACAGTATGGACACTGACCTGTCACATTTAGCTCAAATTGTTTTCAGATGTAGCTTCTGCCAAAGCTTTCAAAACGAGCACAAGCGCCATTCGCCAACTCAGTGTCAATCGTTACCCAAAAGTAGGGGCAGATTTTCTTGGCGGGAGAAATCAACTTCACATTGTTAAAAGATCTGAAACATGCAGCTTTAAATACCAATATACACTTCTTAGTTAATACTAAACTTAAATTACATTCAATTAATAATCTCTATTGTGCCAAAATCACTGCAATAAAGATGCTTAGTTGACATTCCAATTCATAGATAACTCCTCCATTACACAAGGCCTGGGCTGATCGACGCAGTGAACCAGAAGAGACATTCTGAGTTACCAAAACTGCTAATTAATTTCACTGTCTGAACAAAAAGAAAAGTATTACTCCACTGATTGACTTAATGTGGTTTTAATTAAAGAATTTACTTCATGATCAGTTTATCCAAAGTATTTAAACTAAGATAAATATTATTTAAATTAAACTGCATTCACATAAATTAATCACATGTGAAGAAGTGCCATTTTTAATATATTCATGCTTTTTTTCCGTTGTTGCATTGACAGTTCTTATATAAATACATAATGAACAGGCGCACCAAATAAAAAGTGGAATCAAATTAGCCTATACAATTTCTGGGCAAGCACAAAGTTAAGTTTGAGGACATATGCATTCCTGCTAAAATAAATGTAAATAAGCAGCATCTCTAAAATCTTTGACATTTCAGAATAAAGAAGACAGAATTCATGGAATTTGTTGAATGAAAGTTGGCAAAGCCTTGTACTGTCCTTACCCTTCAGTATAATAGCTGTGAATAGATGGGAGGCACTTGTCCCACACATATAAGCCAAAAGCATTTCATATTTCTTAGTCTGTTGCATCTATGGAGAAAAAAAAAACTGTTGATGTTATTACAAAAATGTATACACTAGCAAGAATAAGACAGACGGAGGAGTCGGTGCGCAATGAATTTACATTTGTGTATAGATGATTTTTATTGAGAGCTCTTGCTGTTTCTTTTAAAGGAAGGAAAGCCTTTATTGTGGGAGGCTTCTGGACTCTTTCCATTTGTAATTTCCTCCTGAATCTATCTAGATGTTTTTAACATTATGCAATTTTTGCCCTGCATAATAATGCAATTATGTATCTTGACCACATTTGCTGCCTTAACCAGGAATTTAAAACTGAATGACAGCGGCATATCTCTGCCTCCATAAGCGCTCTCTCTCCATCCATCCTTCCTTCTCTCTCCCTCACAGTTGCCATAATGGAATCAAAAATTCATTAATCCCCTAACTAGAAGAAGGACATTGAGTTTGACCAATTTTCATTTGCCGAGATGCCTTTTCGTTTCTCTGTCTGGTGAAAAAATTGCATTCCAGAGATCACTCTTTTCTTGTAATCTGCTCAAACAGCAGTATGACTTTCACTGGGTAAAAAAAAAAAAAGACTTCAAGCAATACTGATGCGAAAATGTGGGAATAAAATATTAAAGTGAAACAGATCTCCGGCAGAGGGGGGAGCAACAAAAAACTGCCAAATTATTTTGATTTCAGCCTGAGAAGGCCTCTTCAATAGGTCAAACAATGTGTGTTTGTTTGTGTGTGCATTTGAGTGCCCGAGCGCTCATGTCAGTTGTAGTGTGTATGAGAGAGAGGGGTGGTGGTGCGGAAGAGCGAGCTGAGAGTACTTACTGTCAAATGGAGGATGAGAGGGGCGTGAAACCCCGTGCTGTCCCTTTAACCTTTGACCCCAGTTGAGACAGAGTTTGAAGTACAGGAAATGGGAACAACCTCTGACACGCACAAATAAAAGGACACGCTAAGACAAACAGAGACACAAACACAAAGGAGATTTCATAAAGAGAGAGAGAATCGAGAGCTACAGCGCTTTGAGTGATGTAATCATCCTCAGAGCAAAATCCGCTGCACCTCAGGAAGCTTATCAATTACAGAGAGGCATCTCATATAGCTCACATGTACTCACAGCTATGATCAAACAGACTATCACGCAACAAAAGAAAATAAAGGGTGGATTACTTTTCCCCGGCTTTTCCTAATTCCCTGTCAGCTTTCACTAAAGGTCCTGCAATGCTAATCTCTCACGCTACAGAAGGAAAATGTCAGTTCTGTATCCGCTTTATCTGGAATTACACAGATATACTGGAAAAACTTCCCATCAGATAAGAGTCCATCTCCTCCATATGGAAGAAGAAGTGGCAGCTGCCTGCCTCTATATCTAAGAGGAAGATAGCAGCTCGACTGGACTACTGGCAATCAAAATGGTCCCCGACTCATTACAGCATATTACAGCACCCTTTCTTTCCTTAACCCCTCCGTCTATTTCTCCGCTAATTCCAATTTCGACTCTTGTCAGAGAGGAGGCTCCTGTCAGATAGCGCAAACTTGCTGGACATATCATCAGATGTCTGTCCTGATTCAGGACGGCCTCATTCAGCTCGCCACCAAAAATGATGATGGTGCAACAAACTCGTACACAAAGCAAAACAGAGCTCTTGGGCTATGAGATGGTGCAAGGTTGTTCTTTTTCTTTTCTGGCCAGTTCTTCTCTTTATCGTCGTCACATCTTAATTTATAACCGAGTCGTCATTATCACGTCTGTCAGCCTTGTTTAACCTCTCCTGATCTCCCATGATTCCCTGCTGGCTGACAGACATGATTGCTTGCCTTCTGTCCGCCTGCTGATAGGAGCTGAGTGATTAGCCCGCCTTCTACAGCTAGACAATGATGCATTGGAGTCAGCAGTCTGGACTACATATTAATGAGAGGGGTTGTGAGACTTTGATAAGACTGGGCAATGATACACTTTGGGAAATTTGGAGGAGGCAGAGGAAATGGGGAGGGAGGTGAAGAGGGGTAACGGTATGATGTTCTCAATGCCATTTAGCCGGCAATAACTGCATAAAATAAATACATTTTTGCAGTCTTTCTCATCTGAAAAGGAGTATTGATATTTAATACAATGTCAAATGCTATACTCCATTTTATTTTCGCTGGCTATACCACAAAAGAATAATCATTTTTTACATTTTGCATTTAATCTTGTTTTATGTACAAAACGTTTTGCTCACTAGGAAAAAAATGCAACAAGCTGGAAATTATACAGCTATAATGATAATTATATAACAACACATAACTGATGTACTCAAAACTTGCAATTTTGCACTTTCAATAAAACCTATTTTAGCAGGCATGATAACATTATTTTGGTGACAAATAGCAAAATGTATAAATGTACATCAGCAGAATTTTCAACATTGAAAACAAGTGTCTCTCTTTTTATCTATCTTAATGCCATGCCAGCTTCTATATTCATAGTTATTAAAAAATAAAACTCAATATAATGTTTAAGATGCATTTAAAAAAAAAACTTAAAACTAAATTTGGATTTACTTGGTTAACAAAACAAAACAAGTTCCGTTAAAAGAAGTATTACAGTCCAGTAACATGTGGACAGAAGATTCAGGCAAGATGAACACATTGGACGGTTTTCTCCTGATAGTAAAAATGTATGTGTTAGTCTTGAGCGTCCTATCTGACATCCTGCATAAACAACTTGGAAAAAAAATGGAATATATGTTTTGTCCCAACATACAGATTTAATTCATGTAATTTGTTGGAAAAATGTTTTAAGTCTGCAAAGCATTAAAAAACAGATTTACAAGACCAAAAAAAAAGTATAATTTTATATTCGCATGTTAATTTTCACACAATTTCTCTCAGTCACATGCTGTGTGCCTCATCCTAAGTCTATTTTACCAAAACAAAATGCGTTATATGTACACCTCTATTACCAAACAAGCTTCTACACTGTTATATTTCAAAACAGTGAGGGACTCAAGTGAGCATTCTTGACATTCAGAAAGTATCTTGCTCTCTCCAGAAAGTTCTATTCTAATAATTGAGAGTAAAAGCACAATAAGAGAGTAAAAATGTTTTCTGGCCACCCAGACCGGCCTCCCTTCTATCCTTTCAAAACAACTAATGGCTACTTGATCCTAAATGCTCGGTTTGTGCAACTCTGCCACCGAATATGTGTATTCTACAAGATGGATGAAGAGAGAGGGAGAGAAAAAGACGAGAGAATGGCAGCCGGAACGAGAAAGAGATATTCTCCAAACGATTCTGTCAAATGTCACATCAGTGCACAGCTAAGGGAGAGGGGCGGGCTGTGCCATTTCAACAAGAGGGGTCACTGGATTTCAGGGGGGATATGGAGAGAAGTTAATATCACTCTTTTCTAAGGTCACTTGACTTGTCTCCATCCCTCTTTCTGATTCTCTCTTATTCCTTAATCACAGCTTTATGGGAAGCCCGTTGGAAATAAATGAAACTTGATTTACTTTTATAATCTAGATTATTTGTAGGAGAAAACACAGATGATCTTGGGAAATTAAGAAAATAACTCTGAAGGTATTGAATTGTAAAACCTGTGCGCTTGAAACGCTCAAAGCAAACGGCCGCATCAAAAATATCCACATCTGAAATATATATTAGTTTCCGTTTATCTAATTGGCATCCGTCTAAAAACAGATTTTAACAAATCTCTCATATAACACTAAAATGAGCGCAAACTATTTTTTCTTTAAAAAAAAAAAAAAAAAAAACCTCTCTGTACAGCATGTTTGTTATGGAGCAGCAACTTGCATGTTTGTGTGTTTTTGAACTAAGGAAAAGACAAGAGGATACCTCACACACACACACACACACACACACACACACACACACACACACACACACAGGCCTAACAAGCCCCTCCATCCCTCCGCCTACCCATCAGCAGGGCTGCATGCCAATAATTTCTCCTTACATTTGAGTGGGCTCCAGTTAAACTCAGGCACTAATGGGGTTTTTTCCAGATAAGAAATTACCAGTGCTGGTCGCTCCTTTGTCTCTCCCTGGGAGCTCAACTGCCGTCACCACGGAGAAAGGCCTCGGTTACCAGAGAAACGGAGAGTGTGCTACCCGGGTCTCCATGGTAAAGAACAGAGCATTTTGTCACAGACCTCTTTTCAAACCCTGAACAGGCTTTAACAGTTTGGCCACAATCAGGACAAAATGTAGGCCTATACCATTATTTGTTATAGGAGAACCTGCCATATGCTTTCACTATTCATGGTGCCAGACTTCACATCTTCGACAGGATTCAGCCGCTGGGCATGTGATATTTGACTAGATTAGACAATGACACTAAATCAATTAGCACAACCCTTAAAAAAAAGAAGAAAACAACAACAAACATACCCTACTTCACTGTCTTAAAAAAATAAAACATTTAAAAGCCCATTCAGTCCCATATATTATAAACATGATGACTGAGCCTCTTTAGAGTGATCAGTACTGACATTTCCAGCAGTAGAAAAATTCAATTAAATCTATAAAATGTGCATGTATTTGTTTTAGAAGTTGATCCAAGCCACAGATATTTATAAACACTGAATTTTACTCCAGCATGTGGCAAGATGCTCTTTTTTTCTACAGTCTAGAAATGATTAAAAAATTGAAATTGCCCCAGGAAAGTTTGACCTGAGGACATATTTCAGCCACTCCTCATAAGACACCTGTTTGTAAAAGATGTTTGTCTGCTTGCAAATTGGTTGTGGTTTTAATGTAAAAGCCATTTCAATGAAGGCCTCGCATAAGTGGATCTCGTTTCAGACCAAAAAGCACTAAATGAAGGTAAGAGCCAACGGCCTTGAAACAGCCATGTTGTTGACAACTAAATTAAAATGTTTCACAGATTCTGCTCAAAACTAGCGACAATGACAACTATTTTAGAAATAACCAATTAGATGATAAATTATTAGATTAATGGTCAGCAATTAGCAGCGTTGCCTATTTAAAAAAAACATCCAGTTATTTTAAAAAACGCGTTTACTTTTCTCGCGCTCCTCGTGTTCACTTTTCTGTCTCAGTTTCCTGCAAAGTAGCACGCTTGCACTCACTCTCTATTTCTCACTTGAAAAGAGATGAGAGGTGAATGAATTGAGGTGGAGAGGCAGAAGAGGAAAGGGGGAAACTGTGAGAGGCAGCAGCTATTCTCTGAGAGAAAACACGGCGCCGGTAGCCTCCATTTCACTTCAATCACGGCGAGGGAAACAGGGAAATTACAGCGCACACAAAGACACTGGCGCCGTAATTTCAGGATAGACAAACCCTGCAATAAAATTACCCAAATTACCGGCGTGTACTGAAAGTGCTGCTCACCGATAATCTACCCGTGTCAGCAGCAGCCGCTCCCTCACGAGCGTCCCGCCGCCAGCGCGAGCCCCGCGATCCCGCTTATCCGCGTGCCTGTCATCACCGCGAGCGCGCGATCACTTTTACCAGGTGCTCACTCACGAGAGTATGTCGAGGTGCTCACATTTCATTTCTCTAAAATATTTTAATCATTAATCTATTCAACAAAAATTATGGGGTACAATTTAGCAGATACAGGAGACAAACGATCGAGGCATTAATAATCAATTTTAAAAAATGAACTCCGTATTTAATATAGAACAATTGCTCCTTTTGATCCGATTTAGAAATAATTATTGGAGGGCAAAACAATTTAAATGCAGGAAAGGAGGCTTTAAATCAGGTTTATGTTTTAATTACTATTTTCTTTATATGCATTGGAACTAAAATACCATTTAAAGAAAATCAAAATCAGCAACAGTCACCCAGGGGGAACTGTTTAACAGATAAATTGATTTAAACATATAATTACTGTCTCAAATGTTTATAAAATTGATTGTTATTGAAGAAGTAAATCGAGCAAACTTCACAAAATATTACTAATTTAAAATTTTTAATTGTGGGATGCTTTTTATAGATGATAAAAACTTTATAGATAATAGTTTGTGAGCTCACAATTAGTATAATGGCAACTTCAGCTTCAAAAGACCAAATCAAAGACCTATTTCTTTTCTTTTTGAACTGCAGTAAAAATGCCAATATTCATGGGAATTATTTTTTTCATGTGCCATGTTGTGTTCTTCTCATAATCTTCTCCTATTGCTGCATCTAAGATATAGATCATCTGGGAACAAAAGAAGATTTTCTGCTGTTTTGTTATTGGTAAGATGGCACCACAGCTGGCATGGGAATTCCAGCCCCGGGTCAGGATTGCGGTGTAGATTTCAGCTCTAACCTAAAAAAACATCAACTAAAGCTGAAAACAGGAATGGATCATCAGTTTAATTGCGTTCAACAGTGAAAAGTCTGCGACAGCCTGAAACTATTGTTATTGAAAAAAAGAAGTCTTTCTTTATTTCTAAATAAAATAAAATAAAAAAGACTTTTTTTGGATAAGATAATCACTTCAAAGAATTCACTTTTTTTCATAATTGTACTTGCCTCCATGTTTAATGTGTAGAGGAAGGTTAATATGTTCAAGAACAAATAGATGTTGTGAATAAGCTGGTCTTGACTTCTTTCTTTAGCTGAGCTCTGTTTCATTTGTCTTTCATTCAAACAACTCTCAGAGCTGGAGGAAAGATGAGCTGTATTATCAAATGCTAAAATAAACCGTTCTTTACTTTTATTTGCAAAGTACTTCTTAGTGGACTTGAAACTGAACCGCATCGAATCTGATTGGGTAACTACAAGCATTATGATTTGAGTAGGTGATTTGGATCTGATTGCAGGACAATATTACTTTCAAGCCAGTTGTTCTTTTGGAAGAATCACTGCCATTTTTCAAACTCCTCTGAATCTCAATGCACCACAACTCTGAAACAAAAAGCGACGAGATGAATACTCGCTAAAGATTTTTTCGCCACATCCTCAGGAGTGACACCAAAACAACAGAGCACTTTTGATAACTCCTCTGTGTCCAGACTTCCTGCTGTGGACCAGGATATGTTCCAGCAGCTCACGACCATAAAGTTCCACTGACAGACCGCACAAAGGCGGAAGCCACAGACCGATTTCCCTGTCTCCGTCACCTCCCCAGCATCTTATCCTGCTGTTCTAGTGAGTATCTGCTGGAGTCAGACCACCTTGATCATCAAGCGGCTTAACGAGTGGAATTACCTCTTATTAAAACAGTCGTCTAATTACTCAAACATCAGCCAAACCGGAAATAGTCTCATGTAGGACACCAAATTCGGCGCTACCATGGACATTTGGTGAACCAAGTTCTGTATGACCCCGGGAGTGTTAAAGTGCACATTATCAGCATGATATTCCTTGCAGTAACATCTTACCCATTCTGTGGTCATGGTGGGAGAACTGCACAGTAACATAGTAATTTATAGTACGGTTAGTGTGTTGTGTGGTGTTAGCTGGGTGTGACAAAAAGGGTGAGTAATTGGATTGTGTGTGTGTGTGTACTGCTCATGCTCAAGGCCTCGCTGGCTGGCTGCAGACTGGATGCATTTGTTGAGGAAGATACGGAGGAGCTGCTCTAAGAGAGCTAATCACCAGAAAGGGGAGAGACCATGACACACACTGTGATTGACACACAATGGCCATGGATTCTCTCGCTCTGCTCCACTCATCTCCTCTCGCTCTTTCTAAAGAAAAGAGAGAATGAAGAGACAGGAGAGGAGGGGGGACAAGGAGAAGGAGGAGGAGGAGGGGGAAGTGGGATGGATGGAGGGCTGTAGGGAGGGGAAGGAGAAGTGAAATCAGTCCATCAAACCTGTAACTTAACCGGGGTAAAGAAGCGACGCAGCCGGTAAACACAGCCTCATTTACAGGCACGTGCACCAACAGACACGCTCGCACGCATGGTCGTAAACACTGCAAAGGGCAGGATTTGAGAGGATTATTTCCCATCAGCTGTTTAAACAGGCCCTTACACCAGCCTACTGATGGGATTGTGCTCTGATACTGTGGTAGGCAGATAATGTTCACAGTTTGACACACATGCTGCCTGTCTGATACTGTAAGAGAACAAAAACATGGCCGAAGCGAACTGTGAAACCTTTCTAAATTTAGCAGGATACTCTCAGACAGTTCATCGTATTGCTTTCGGATAAAAATAAAGAGGTAAAATTTTAAAAATAATGGCTTTTACAGCAATGCCATTGAAGAACCATTTTGGGTTCCTTTTCACCAAAAGAACCATTTTTTCCACTATAAAGGACATTTTTGTTCAATGCATTTTTAAAAAATAAAAGTTCCAAAAAGGGGGTTGTTGATCTGAAATTACAGCTTTTGTCCGCGTTATACTTGATAGGAATCTTGGTCTATTGTCTTCAGGCCATCTTCATGTGTTTCTCTGGGGCAGTGCAGGTACATTGAGCTTATATACCATGACTAGAGATCTTGCAATTCCTTAAAAGGTAGAGAAACATGTTGGTTTCTTTAAAATAGAATGCATACTTCATGCTTACACATTCTACCCTCCTTATAGGGAATACTGTACATCAGTTGTTTACATTATGGAACCCCTGCATCAGCTGAAACATGTGCAACATGTGCACCCTTTCATAATACATGTACACACACATTCCTGTGAAGCCAAAATGATCTCTCCTTCCCTGTGCATACCATACGACACTACATGTTCATGCAGACTTAATTGGCTCATGAAGCATATACTTTCTCAAATATATTATACATTTGATTATGAATATTAATAATATTAAAACAATGAAATTTTAATCTTCAGGGTTTTGGAGATTCCATTGGAGAAAAATTATGGGTTCCCCAAAGAACCTTTCAGTGAACAGTTCTTAAAAGAAACTCTTTTTTTCCTAATGTTAAGAACATTTTAATAATAAAGAAACTTTTTCCACTATAAAGAACCATTTGAGAAGTGATGCTTTATGTTGCCAATAAAGAACCTTTATTTATTAAGATTGTTAGTGAAAGGTTCTTCTTGGAACCATAGATGCCAGTTAAGAACCTTCATATTTTCAAGAGCGTATATCATAGTGTACATGAAAAAAATACATTGGATTTCTGGTTTTATTTATGTGCTTCCGGCAGAACAGTCAGAACAGCCTGTAAGCTCTAATTTCTCACATGGCCTCAAATATGACTGTTTTAAATCATATTAAAAGCATTTTGACCAAGCACTTCTAGCAAATGGACAGGATACCTCTCATCTGAGTGCAGTTTAGCGGCGTCTCCAACTCTATCATTTCTCCATCTGTAGAGTGCATGTGTTTGCATCAGGAGGATCACTGACACATGGGAAATGATTGGATAATGATATAGAATGGGGGGAAAAAACGCCTCTAGATCTCTCTCATCTTCATGGTATTGTATAGGAGAGAGGGAGGTAAGAGTCAATCTGACGAAGATTATAGAGGACTTGAACAGGTGCCTGTTGTCGTGCCCTATTTCAGTAATGTACTGTAATGTAGGCTCCAAAGTGTTTGGGCTGAAAGGTGTCTCACCCCCTGTGATCCAAATTATGGAGCGCACTGATGAAGGCAAGAGTCTAACGAAGCCCGCTGTGCTGCAGAAACACACATATTTAGTCGAGCTGATATCAAGCTGACTATCAGAAATGTCAAAAAGTGGACACAGATCCACACACACGGATTTAATAGAAACACTTCTGTATTTCTATTTCACCTTTTCAGTTTGTATAACTGATGTAGTCGTGGATACGTATAGATACCTGCATACAGTAAATATAGGCTACATTACATATAAGCATCTGTTGACAAAAGGGGATAATTCAGACCAGGGATAATTCAACCCAGAATTTAGAACACAAAAGAACATTTTAAAGAAAATAAATGAATACACATCTGACAGAAATTTCCTAACCCCATATGGACAGCTGACTCCGTGACAAAATTCAAGAAAACTCACCTCTTCTGTAAGTACTTAACTGCATTTGTGCTGACTTCAATAAAAATAATAATAATAATGATAATAAAAAAGTGTTCTATGCTTTCAGTATTTCTTATCGCTCTCTGTTCTAGATTCTGGACAATATTTGAAACTTTATATTGCTAAAGCACCTCTTTAAGATCAATCACTTTTATTCCTCATTTGTAAGTTTCTTTAGAGAAAAGTGTCTGCTAAATAATTGTTAATGTAATTAGTTAAAGCTGCAGTCCGTAAGTTTTGCCTCTTTGTCGCCATCTCTGTTTGAAACCTGCAATTGCAGTTATATGCGGAATTATCATCTTTACATGGGTTGTGCATCGGCACAGCTCCTCAGCATGGATGAATCTAATGTTTGCTGTCAGTCACCACATCAGTATGGATACTGTTCTTCAGAATCACAGATTCTATGTCTTGGAAGTGTGAACAAATAAGAATTTTCACCAGGGAAATGTCAGCTGAACATGTAAGTAACATGTCTGCACTTTTGTTCTCACTAACTGAGAAAAAAAGCATAACAATAAATTGCGTTACCAATGGCGATTAAATCTAACGATTGCTTAGCTTGGATCACGTCAAACCATGCAAATTATTATTATTGTTATACTTTGTTCTCAAATTGTTAAGGTTAACAATATCAGCATTGTGTATTTAATGTGTATTAGCGTTACCTGTAGATTTCAATTTCTGTAGCTTCTTTTGCTTTTGACTATGTGTGAATCTCCAGTTGTCACTGATGATTGTTATTTGGACCTTTCTGGATTACAATCTGCCATAAAATGTATAAGTTTAATTATTGCAGCTGCTGTGAGAACATGCTATAAATGATCTGATGCCAGAAGCACGCGGACATGCCATATAGCCTATTACCTTCTAACTGTTTACAGACGTGACGTAATGAAGCAAAGACGAACGACTGCATGCTCAAATTTCCCGCAGAAACCCACTAGTACATAAAACATTATTATAAGCTTATAAGCTTACAAGCTTACTGTTGTGAATTGGGCTACGGTAAGGAGACAGTTTTGAACACTGGCTGGTTATGTTCTTGCTCAAAAATTGATTTTGGGTCATTTTTATCCAAAAAAAATGACGAACTGCATCTTTAATATATTTTAATATATTTTGTAATTAATGTTCGTTAATGTGCCACTAGCTGTTACGCAGCTGTCCGTGTCTGTTGCCATGGTTACTGTACAGTACAAGCGGAAACCAGGGATAGTGCAGATATTACGTCACCGACAGGCGACAAGTGAGAAAAGAGAGATGGGCACTATTTGTGATTTTCTCTGAATTTACAAATTCTTGGAAACATTTAGGATAATGTAAGTACACAGCTGAACGAAATAACACTGTGCAAGTGGTTTTTGGATATTTTAATATAAAAATTTTACATACTGTACCGTTAATTGAAATTCTTCCAGTGAAATGTTAACAGCTGTGGCCAGCTCACTGAGTCAGTAAGTTGAACTGATTCATGAACAAATCATACTGATTTTGTACACTGAATCAATTTTTTTTTTTTTTTTTTTACATTTGATTCAAATGAACAAAAAAATTATTAATTCACAACCCTGACTTTGCTAACGAGTTATATTTCAGTCTGTTCGGCTTTAGAAAACTTGGAATATAGAGCACAAGTAATTTAAGCCACTTTTATGATGCCTTTTTTGTCTTTTTCGAACCTTGACAGCCCCAGTACTCATTCACTTAATTATATTGAAAAGAGCGGCCAGGATATTCTTTAAAATCCCCTTTGTGCTACACGCAAGAAAGAAAGTCAAAGATGTTTGGAACGAACCTCTACAGTAATTCAACTGCCAGACACTGACCAAATGACATATTATTCAAAGCGGCTTATAGTGCATTTAAGGCATTTATTCTTTCAGTTGGCAAGTTGCTTAAATTGGACCTTGGTGTGTTTAGTGTCATTGAGCTACGGAAGCTCTAGTTCAGGTGTTCCTAAATACACCTGATGAACATAGGGTTTTTTTTGTATAGACACAAAAAGACGAGGGCCCATCGGTATATAACTGCGTATAAATTGTGCATGAGTGCATGAGGATGACCTCCGATTGCAGGTTATTTATTGCTTAGGGCTGTGAGTTGTGGGGTTGCAGAGCTCCCCCTGTTGATCAGTTTTGAAACTACACTAGTTTCATGAAATTTGCTGACATAACTTTGGAACTAAAACATTTTTATATGCATGACCACTAGGAAGTTAACAGCCTATGACAGCCAGACAACAAGGCTTAAATATTCCCCATAATTCACAACTTCCTGTAATGGAGCAGGTGACCATTCGTGTCAGTAGCCTTCAGCCAGAATGAAATCCATTTATAAAAACTTATTCTGGAGTAAATACAGATGTCAGTCTATTTTCTTTAAGATACCCTGAGGTCCACCCCCCCTTCTTTCTGTCTGTCTTCTCTCACTCTCTCTCTCTGTCACTTTTTTTTCTCTGTGAGCTAATTAACCTGGTTGCTCTGTAGTAATGAGTTCTCTCTGGTGGCAGGCAGGCTCTGAAAGGGGAGGCGCAGGCTAGCGATCCTCTCTGGCCGTATCATCAGGACATTGTCAGGCCAAACAATGGGCTTATCTGCCTGCTTTTTGCCACCCCCCCCCCCAATACCCCCCTCCCCCCATCCACCCTCCCGATTAACAGGGAGGAACCGGGGAGATGGAGAAAAGGGCATGTCCTTGCACAGGCCCAATAAATGTCAGGGAAAAGGCCAGGGGAGCAGCCTTACCCTATATGCATTAGGATCTAGAATAAAGCACACAGGTCAGGATTGAGGTGGGCCAAAAGCAAGAGACAAAACATGCTTTAAAACATATTTTAGCTTCAAAGAATAGAGGTTAAGAACATGGCCGTTGTTTTAGGACAACTTCATATTGCATTAATACATTTGACAGACACTTTTATCAAAAGCAACACGCATTGCATTCAAATTATCCACCCTATTTTTAACAAAAGAGCAGGTCTCATTTTCTTATAGGAATGTGGAAGGATTAATCCACTTCCAGTTATTATAGCTGCAAAGCAGTTATTGTAAAACTAGTATTTGTTATCATATTACTTACATTTATTATCATGATAATGCACACTGGTTTGTAGTACACATTTTACAGTTTACTGGACTTTGTTATTCTTCTAGTTATTTACCTATAGAATTGGAAGCACATTCACTGGAAACGGCTAACTTTGATAATAAAATGGATACATTTTATTTTTTACGAACCCAAGACCTAGCATTGCAGGTTCCATGCTTTAATCTTCGAGCAAATTTGACTCTAGCGTATTATTCTCTACAATTTAGCAGAATATATTTGTGCATATGTCACATTCAAAAATGAGACTTTGTGTTATTGAGATATTTATACATAGTCTTTCTGTCACTTCAGAAATGCGGTTAAGATGTGTAATTAAGCACTCTATAATTAATTTATGGTTACATATATTACAAACTGTATAAATGGAAAATTACAGGAGTGTGTGTGTTTCTGGACTTGGAAACTATGAATGAGAGAATTACATTACAAAGAAACGGAAAACGGTGTGAAAAGATCCCCTTTAAAATGATAAAAAAAAAATTAGGAAATAATGGGGGGGAAGGGGGTGTGGTACAAACAGGGTACCACCCTAGTGACAGCTTTTGTACCTTTTTTTCTGAGAATGTAGAGATATACAACTGTAGTCCACTTAAATTTAAATAAAAACAGGCTAAAAATAGCTGAGAGTAATTCCTGAAATGTTCTGGATGCTCTGCTCCAGCATAACCTTGAATCAATTCTTGAAGTAATATTTCAAATAAGAGCGTTGCAGCAACAAGTGTCCAGAGGCCTCTTGCTCCTTTTCTTCTCCTGAATTTCTTAGTGAGGTAAGAATGGAGTAATCAGAGGAGGGGGGAGGTCTAGAGATCCAGAGCTCACCTCATTTCCTCCATCCACAGCACGAGTGGCCACTTAGCACTGTGTACAAGCATACCAAGTTTGGAGGAGGAGAAGGAATGGGAACGAGAGAGAGAGAGAGAGAGAGGCAATGAGAATCAGAGATGAGAGTAAGTGCAGGGAAATGGTGAAAAAGAAGAAGACAGAAAGAGAAATCGAAGAGGATGAGAGGATCGGTTTTAAAATGCTCTATTTCCCATCTCAGATTTCAGATGGACTTTTGTGAAGCAAAAGTGTGGTTTGGGTTGTAGAGACAAGAGGATTGGGTTAAGGGAATTTTGATAGGCTCGGTTTAATGCAGGGAACTAAATGTGTCTCTCTCGGTGCAGCAGGGCCACCCACGGAACAACAACCCAAACAAAGATGCCTCTGTTGGGGCCTCCTGCTCCCACAGAAGCCCTTGAGTGGCTGGAGGTCTGCAAGAAACCTTCAAGACCCCTTTCATTCGTCCATTCACACACACACATGTACATGCACAAACACACATATACACACATTACACAGCACTGCTAATTAATCCCGAGATTACCAAACCAATTACAACCACACTCCATCTAATTAGAAATTATTTAAAGCATTTTCCAATTAGGCTTTACACACTCATTTAAAAAGACCACCATGCGTCGGGAACAGCTCATAGAGGGAAGAGTGTACACAAGTGTGTGTAGCTGTGAATATATCTGTACACTTCCACTGGCCACATCCCAAACACTTTCACCCTTCCTCATCCCCAAATCCAGCCAAAAAAAGTCACACCATCTTAACTTGTCATGCCATGTGACATCATTAAACAGATAAATGAGAGAGACAAAAATAAACATCATTCTGTCATCGTTTACACACCCTTATTTCATTCCAACCTGTGTGACTTTCTTTCTTCTGGGGAAGATAAAAGAAGATATTCTGAAGAATCTTTTTTTGTCAATACAGTGAAAGTTAATGGGGTCCAAACATTTCAAG